>JAMAJV010000020.1:108712-572632 GCA_023628835.1 Sordariomycetes sp. S4602 | reverse complement strand
GCATTCAAGACCTCTGCATTCAAGACCTCTGCATTCAAGACCTCTGCATTCAAGACCTCTGCATTCAAGACCTCTGCATTCAAGACCTCTGCGCGATTAAAATCAAGTTAATTAATTAATTAGGTCCTTGCAGCTGGTAGTGTTGCTGCGCTCGAGGCGGTTGTGATAGCGATGCCTATGTATGGGCAGGTGCTAAGATAAGGTATTTTTAGGGGGCAGGTGCCCTGGCCAGGTGCAGCCTATACTGGGTGCAAGTCGAGCTGACAAATCTGCGCACCCGGGTGCGCATCTATTGGGTCCCCCAACGTGCCAGTCCGAGGTCGGCGAGTACAAGTAAGCGAATGGCAGGGCGGGGTTTCTTCTGACCGCCTTTACCATTCCCTCTGCACGCCCCTCTCCCTATGCAAAGCACGAGCGCATGTACGGCGGGCTGGCGTGCATGGCGCGGCATGTTGCGGCGGAGCCGCGTGCAGCGACCGGCGCAACCCCCGCGCGAGCCTCTCCAGCATGGCCTATAACAGCATATGTATTTCACCCTTCGCAGCGGTTAGCGTGCCCTCCGTCGAAACTAAGTTGCGGGAGAGGCGGTGGGGCCGGGGTCCCGCGCCTTTTGTGGTGATAGATCACCTCTGCATCTTTTGGCGGCTCGACGATCCGTGGGGGAGTCTCTTCACCGGTGGCACCGGGTTCCTGCCTCGTAAGCCTGGCAGCGTGCCATGTGCCTGACCGGTTTTACAAGGACGGGCGGAGATAGGGAGGGGAGCGCCTGCTGTGGCGGGGTTCCTAAGATGTGCAGCTGGCCGATATTATTCCCAGGCCTGCAAATGCCCGCTTCACACCCTTCTGTTCCTCCCTCTTCCCTCCTGGGACGGTGGTCTCCTATTGGGCGCCCAAGTTCGCCCGGCTCCGAAGATGGCCTCCCAAGGGTCACGCACGACCTGAAGAGAAAAGATGTCCCGGATGCGGAACGGAAGCCCGGGTCTAGGGTGTCTCGGTGCGGGATCCGCCGATCTGACTCACGCCGGCTGCATGAGCCCTGATGAACCAACTCTGATGCAATTCCTCTCTGGCACCCTCCCCCGAGTCAATCTGCTCGTTGGAGATCTCCGATGACTCGGATATTGCGCAGGCCCCCCGCTCGCTCAGCACGGCAGAAGGTGCAAGGTCCCATCCAGCACTCTGCTCGAGCTTGCCTCCCCACACCGATATGTCTCGGACGGACAGGCTCGCTAGCTCTGGGCTGAACATCTCCATCATCCGCCAAGGGCCCTCTCCTCAGTGAAACATCTTTCTTTCAGCAGCCAGGCACCAAGGGGAAGGGCGCTAAAGACGCGTTCTGGCGGGTGGGGCCCTGCAGCTTCAGGCGGGGACTTTCAATGCTGGAGCTCGGGGTACTTTGGTTGTGCACGGGAGGCCGAGCCTCGACGGGCGCCAAGCCCGTGTTGGACCCGCTAAACCGGAACTTTTTAGGATCCTCGACCGTTGCACCTCACATGCACATCTGCATAGATAACGTTCCGAGTAGTCCTCGAAAACCGGCAGCAGCACGCTGGCAAAACCGGCCCCCAAATTCGCGAGCGCCGCCGCCGCCATTGGAACTTGGGCAGATGCCTGCCTCGCCCCTGCTGCCCTGTTCGCAGCCGATGTCCCTCGTACCGCTCGTAAAAAATGCACAGGAGATTGTGGCCGCATTAGCGCCTTCTCCACCCCCCACTCTCTTGCGTCTGCACATGGCCCACGGTGTGGAGGGGCGGAGAGGAAGGCAGAAAGCTCTCCAATTTGATTTTCTTTCCCAGAGCAGCACACACCCGACGCCCGTCAAGGTCCTTTTTTTTTCTTCTTTCCCACCCGGCACATGTCGCCATCCATCCACTAAAAGTTGGCCCCTCCCGGTGTGAAGAATCAGGAAGGTGCCCAAGCCCCGTTCGAAGACCCCAGGGCCGGTACAGGTTCAAAGACCCCCGAGACCTTTTGCCGCTTTTCGCCGGCCGTCCGTCGCGCTTCCCTCTGCTATCTCTCTCTTCTTTTTCTTATCCCCCCCTCCTCTCCTGCCTTGCCTAATCCGTCTCATGCTGCCGGACTCGTACATTTGCCCCTCTCCGTCCCGTGACGCTCCTCCATTTTCATAAGCCATATCAGTCAGCTTTTTTTTGGGCCGTCTCCCGCTCCACCCACAGAAGCTGCCATCGTAGTCGGCCGATCCTCTCCGTCCTCCGGTTCCCACATTAACACTGCCAGTGACGTGGGTTCCGAGTCACCGGTGTGCCAATCTTCTGGAGCTCTCTCTCCTCCCAGTGTGGGACGTATCCATAATTGCCCATTCTTAATCCAACCGTCGCAGAATATTCCTCCTTAAAACTTCCTTTTCCACACTCTTCTTCTCTTTCGCCCTCCCCGCTTTTTTTCTTTTTCCCGCCCATCCAGCCTCGTCGCTCTTCTCAACCCGCGACCTCGTCCCGCCGCTGTACGACAAGGCGCAAAGCCTACCGGGGAAAAAGCAAGAGGAGAAAAGGAAGGGGATCAGATAAGCCCACCATTGAGCGTGCGGCTGGGTTCTCATCCAACCCGAACTATGACTGGCCATTTCGCGCAGTGCCAATGGCCGGTTTGGCAGGTTGACGACTTGTCCGCCTGCTTCCAGAATGAGTGAGTCCTTTTTTTTGTTGCCCGCCCCGCGCTGGCGACGCTTCTGGCGAGGATGGTCAGAGCTCCCAAAGCTCCGATCCTCCCGCCGCGTGATGACATCGCTTTTCCCTGCGCCCGATAGCTCTAACACATCGCGCGCATCCAGCTACCTAAGAGTCCTGCTCCCGCTGGTCGTCGTCGCCCTCTCCATCCTCCGAATCGCCTCGAACAGCCTCAGCCGCTCCATCAAGGCGCGGCGAGCAGACGGGTACCGCCCCGTGGTCGACAGCCACCCGAACACCGCCGAGGACCACACCGGCATCCCGCCCGACGAGGAGGCCGTCGCCGAGGAGGAGGACGATGACGTGCTAGAGATCAACGGGGGCCACCTGGCCCTCGCCAGGACAGCCACTAAAAACTCCGTAGTCCAGGCCGACAGCCCGCCCACCGAGCGCCTCTCGCTGGCCGTCGAGCTCCTCGCCGTAGCGGGCCTCGTCGCCATCAACATCATCTCGCTCATCTACGACGCCGCCGGCCCGTCCTACCGAGTCCCGGCCGTCGCCGGCGTCATCGTCTGGACCTACGTCCTCGCCCTCGCGAGCCTGCGCCTCTTCCTCGGGAACACCAAGTGGCGCGTCCCGCGGCTATGGAACCACACGGCCTTCCTCTACTCCCTCCAATGGGCCATGTCCACCATCTTCTTCCGCTCGGCCTGGATCCGGCCCGTGTCCAAGCTCTCGCAGATCCTCACCTTCGTCGAGTTCGGCCTGGCCTCGCTGCTCTTCGCCATGACCATGACCACCCGCAAGGGCAACAAGACCGTCATCCTCGAGTGGGAGGAGGGCATGGAGCCCTCGCGCGAGCCTCTCGCCTCGCTCTTCTCCATCGCCACATTCACCTGGGCGGACCCCATCATCTGGAGGGGCTACAAGAAGACGGTCGAGATGGGCATGGTGTGGAACCTGCTCCCCAAGGACAAGGCCGCCACCGTCCTGGCCGACTACCGCGCCATGAAGAAGACGACGTCGCTGGCGTGGCATCTGTTCAAGTTCTTCAGGGGCCAGCTTCTCTACCAGTGCTTCATGGCCGCCCTCTCCGGCGCCCTCACCTTTGCGCCCACGCTCCTTCTGAAGGCCATCCTCGAGTACGTCGAGAAGCCGAACGAGGCCCCCATCAACGTCCTGTGGCTGTACGTCATCTTACTGCCGCTGGTCGACGTTGTCCGCTCCATCGCCGACGGCATGGCCCTGTGGATAGGGCGCAAGATCTGCATCCGCATCCGGGCCATCGTGGTCGGCGAGATCTACGCCAAGGCCCTCCGCCGCAAGGCCGCCTCGACCAGCGAGAAGGTGCTCGGCGAGACGAAGAAGAAGTCGGGCGAGGATGACGGCGTCATCTCAAAGGTTCAACGGTTCTTCGGCTTCCAGGGCGACGACGAGAACGCCGCCAACGACAGTGCCGGATCCGACGGTGGTAAGGGCCAGGACGGGGACAAGACCGACGAGCAGGCGAACCTCGGAACCATCATCAACCTCATGTCCGTCGACAGCTTCAAGATCGCCGAGATCACCGCGTACCTGCACTTCCTCTGCGCCATGGCCCCCGTGCAGCTCACCATGTCCGTCGTGCTCCTCTGGCAGGTCATGGGCTTCAGCTCTATTCCCGGGCTCATTATCATGGTCATCCTGCTCCCCGTCAACTACCTGTTCGCTATGGGCTTTACCAAGACATCCAAGAACATCCTCAAGGCGACCGACAAGCGCATCAACGTGACCAACGAGGTGCTTCAGAACATCCGCATCATCAAGTTCTTTGCCTGGGAGTCGCGGTTCGGCGCCATTGTTGATGAGAAGCGCGCTGGTGAGATCAAGGCGCTCCGTTCTCGCTACATCCTGTGGTCTTGCGCCGTCGCCGTGTGGAACTCAGTTCCCATCCTGATCACCTTCTTCTCGTTCCTCATGTACACCGTGATCGAGAAGAAGCCGCTCTATCCCTCTGTTGCGTTTACCGCCATCTCCCTCTTCATGCTCCTGCGCATCCCCCTTGACCAGCTTGGCGACATGCTGGCTCACGTGCAGGAGACCAAGGTCTCACTGGACCGTGTGGAGGAGTTCCTGGTGGAGGCGGAGACGGAAAAGTACGAGCAGCTGGGCACGGACAATGTCGACGAGAACGGGAACAAGGTCATCGGCTTCAGGGACGCAACCTTCATCTGGGGCGGCAAGAACGAGGTCGAGGCGGACGGCACCATGGCGTTCCGGCTCATGAATCTCAATGTCAACTTCGAGATCGGCAAACTCAACATCATCGCCGGCCCCACGGGATCCGGCAAGTCTTCGGTGCTCATGGCGCTTCTCGGCGAGATGACGCTGATGGAAGGACGCGTGTACTGCCCTGGCGGAAAGAGCCGAGAGGAGGTGCGGCCCGACCCCGAGACTGGCCTTGCCGACACCATAGCCTACGCTGCTCAGTCGCCGTGGCTTGTCAACGCCAACATCAAGGACAACATTCTCTTCGCTGCGCCGTTCGACGAGCAGAGGTACAAGGAGGTCATCGTCGCCTGCGCGCTCGAGCGCGATCTCGAGATCCTCGACGAGGGCGACGAGACGCTGGTTGGTGAGAAGGGTATCTCGCTGTCTGGTGGCCAGAAGCAGCGTATCTCTCTGGCCCGCGCCCTCTACTCCAACTCTCAGCACGTGCTTCTTGACGACTGCCTCAGCGCCGTCGACTCTCACACCGCCAAATGGATCTTCCACAACTGCATTAGGGGACCGCTCATGAAGGGCCGAACCTGCGTCCTCGTCACCCACAACGTCCAGATGTGCGTGCCGGCTGCCGACTTTGTCCTCCTCCTCAAGAATGGCGAAGTTGATGCGCACGGCCCCGCTGAGAAAGTCATCGCGTCCGGCAAGCTGGGCGAGGACGTGCAGAAGGCCAAGCCCGTATCTGCGGAAGCGTCGAGGGTGCCGTCTCGCGTGCCGTCTAGTGTCGGCGAGGACAGCGGCGCCACCGCCGTGGACAGCAATGGGGCGACCCCGGTGGTCAAGACCGTCGATGCCAAGAAGAAGAGCGACAAGAAGAAGGACGCGATGCACGAGGCCAAGGCCGAGGGGTCGATGAAGTGGCCGGTCCTCAGCCTGTACCTCAAGGCCATGGGCTCTTGGTGGTTCTGGGCTGCGACGTTCATGGTATTTGGAGTTCAGCAGCTCAGCGGTGTGGTCACCAGCTTCTGGGTCAGGGAATGGGCGAATCAGTACCAGGTGGAGAGCGTCTCGGGCGAGAACCCGCACGCCCTGTTCGCCAGCTCGCTCGGCCTGAAGCTGCAGGAGGCGTCGTCCGGCTACGGCACGTCGAATCCGGCCTACGCCACCGTGGCCTCGTGGGCTGAGAAGGCCAACTCGGGCACCATCATGTCCATGGTCGCGCCCGGTGTCAACGTCGCCTATTACCTGACCATCCTCGCGGTCATCGGCGTGATCGGCGGGGCGGCGGCGTTCTCGCGCGATCTATGGGTCTTCTACGGTTCGCTGAACGCGTCGCGCAAGATCCACACCGACCTGATGCAGTCGGTCAGCAGGGCGCAGTTCAAGTTCTTCGACGTCACGCCCCTGGGCCAGCTCATGAACCGCTTCAGCAAGGACCTGGAAGCTGTTGACCAGGAGATCGCCCCTATCGCGATCAGCGTCCTGTTCTGTGCGCTAGGCATAGTCATCACCGTGGTCATTATCTCGGTCATCACGCCGCTCTTCCTTATCGCTGGCGTCTTCATCACGATCATATTCTGGTTCGTAGGGTCGCTCTACCTCAATACCTCGCGCGACCTCAAGCGCCTCGAGTCGGTGCAGCGCAGCCCCCTGTTCCAGCAGTTCGGCGAAACGCTGTCTGGCATGACAACTATCCGCGCCTACGGCGACGAGAGGCGGTTTATCCGGGAGAACCTAACCAAGATCAACACGCAGGCGCGGCCATTCATCTACCTCTGGGCGTGCAACAGGTGGCTTGCCTTCCGATGCGACATGCTCGGAGATCTCGTTGCCTTCTCGGCTGGTGTGTTCGTGATTCTCAGCCTCGGCAAGGTCGATGCGGGAGCGGTGGGTATCTCGATGAGCTACGCCATCTCGTTTACGGAGAACATCCTCTGGCTCGTGCGGCTCTACGCCATCAACGAGCAGAACATGAACTCGGTGGAGCGCATCAAGGAGTACCTCGACGTCGACCAGGAGGCGGACGCCATCGTGGAGAAGAACCGGCCGGCGGAGAACTGGCCGGCCGAGGGCTCGGTCGAGTTCATCGACTACACCACGCGGTACCGAGCCGAGCTGGAGCCCGTGCTGCGCAACATCTCGTTCAAGATCGAGCCCCGCCAGAAGGTGGGCATCGTCGGACGGACGGGCGCGGGCAAGAGCTCGCTCGCACTGGCCATCTTCCGCGCGCTCGAGGCGGAGACGGGCAAGATCGTGATCGACGGTGTGGACATTGGCCCCATGGGGCTGCAGGATCTGCGGCAGGCGATTACCATCGTGCCGCAGGACCCGACGCTCTTCATGGGCACGCTACGGACGAACCTCGACCCGTTCGATGCGTTCACGGACGAGGAGATCTTCACGGCGCTCCGGCGCGTGCACCTCATAGGGCCTCCCGAGGAGCCCACGACGCCCAGCGCGGCGTCCATGCTCCCGGCCACGCCGCTCCTCGCGGGCGGCGACTCCAACGGCGCGGCCACGCCCACCACGCCCACCGTCAACAAGAACGTGTTCCTCGACCTCTCGTCGCCCGTGGCGGAGTCGGGCAACAACCTCTCGCAGGGCCAGCGGCAGCTCCTCTGCCTGGCGCGGGCGATGCTGCGCAGGCCGACGGTGCTGGTGATGGACGAGGCGACGGCGTCGATCGACTACGCGACGGACGCCAAGATCCAGGAGACGATCCGCGAGCTGACGAGCACGATCATCACGATCGCGCACCGGCTGCAGACGATCGTCGACTACGACCGCGTGCTGGTGCTGGACAAGGGGCAGGTGGTGGAGTACGGGCACCCGTACGACCTGATCCGGAAGGAGAAGGGCGAGTTCCGGTCCATGTGCGAGACGAGCGGGGAGCTGGAGACGCTGATGAGGGCGGCCAAGAAGGCGTGGCAGGGGGGCCAGCTTGTGGACGACGAGTGAGGTGAGGGCGTGAGGAGAGGAGCAGGTATGATGTAGTGGGTATGATATTAGCGGTGTAAAAGGGGAGACGGAGAGTGAGAGACAGGCCGAGGTCTGGTGGGTACCGGGCCTGGACAGTGTACATATGTGTCATAGCTCGACACCGCGCATTGAGGAAGCGACATTTTTCTGTTTCTTGAATTGAGTTATTAAGAAATATCCTATTTGTGCCCGTGGCAGCTGTGATTCTCGCGCAAATTCATGTTGCTAATACGATCAGCGGATTGGCTCGGGACGTGCCGAGTTCTCGCGTCGATCACATGCATGACTAAGCATCAACTTCTTATCGCAGTCAAGGATCGAGTGCTGCCTGATCAGGAAGGCTGTGCACCCGAAACCCTCGGCCCCGCGCCCTCTCCTCTCTGGTGGCGCCACCTCTCCGGCCAAATTCCGTCTTTTTCAAGACCCATCATCCCCTCAGACCCAGAGAGCGAGGGGGAAAGCGCCACCTCTCCGGCCAAATTCCGTCTTTTTCAAGACCCATCATCCCCTCAGACCCAGAGAGCGAGGGGGAAAAGTCAACACCACAACAACAAAAATGGCCGACACGAAAGCAAAGGACGGGTCTGACGTCCCTCTCATAGGCGTCACCGGCCCCTCGGACGCCTCGCCCAGCTACTCGGACTCGGGCCCCGCGGACGGGCTCCTGGACGGCGCATCGTACCTCGACTCGTCCACCGGCGTGCCGGACTCGCCGCCCCCGCAGTACAGCGACCTGCCCCCCGAGCCCGCCCCGGAGCCGAACCCGCTGGCCCCCCGCCGCCGCGCTCCTCCGCGCCCCGCCAGGTGCATCGGCAGCCGCGGCAAGGGCAGCGGCAACGAGCGCTACATGGACCCGCGGCTGGACTCGGACCCGTCCTACCTCGCCGACTGGCTGACCCACCTCTCGGCCTTCCCGCCGCGCTTCTTCGTCCGGCTGCAGGGCACGCACCGCGAGACCAAGAGCTCGGACAGCCACCACAACAACAGCAGGAGCGAGACGCGCGACGTCACGGACTTTGACCTCGAGCTCGAGCTCACGCCCTTCCTCTACAGCGACGTCAAGACCCGCGCCTCGTGGAGCCAGCTGCGCACGGTGGAGGACCACGAGGTCGTGCGGCGGGGCACCTCGCTGCGGACGGCGGCGCGCAGCGAGGGGCTCGAGGTCGGGGCCGCCAAGCCCAGTCTGGTCGAGTGGGCGGGCCGCTACTGCGCGTCGCGCGCGGGGCTCAAGACGTTCGCGCTGCGGCGCGAGATCAGCGGCTTCGACGAGCGGTGGGTGCGCGGGCGCGTGGCGGCCATCGCGCGCGAGACGGGCTACCGCGGGGCGGTGCGCGTCAGCTTCCCCGTGCTGGCCTCGCGCGCCACCGTCTACTCGTCGTGCCGCGCCAACGAGCTGCGCCTGACGCGCTGGGTGCGCTGGCTCTTCTACCTCACCCTCCTTTTCGTATTCGCGTGGCCGTACCTGTTCCTCCGCACCAAGCGCTTCGAGGTGCTGGTGGCGGACTGGCCGTTCTCGCGGCGCGGCGCGGACGGCGAGCCGGAGTACGTCAGCGTCAGCGAGGAGACGTGGGTGAACGTGTGGGCAGGGGCGATCCGGAGGGGCGTGCTGGGGAGGCGGAGGGGGGTGCTGGACCAGAGGGATATCGGGGAGGGGCCGGATAGGGAAGTTGTTAGGGGGGTTGTGGAAGGTATGGAGGTTGTGCAGAGGCAGTATGGGTGGGGGCACGATACCTGAGGTTGTGTAGGTGAGGGTTTTGGGGCGTTTTGGGCACACGATATATGACTTTTTTTGCTTTACTGGGCTTGATGCCGGGCACTGGGGTGTTTCGGTCGGGCTCAACTTATACCATACATAGAGGACAATCGCCATTCATATACCCCAACATTTTGTAAATAAGTATGCGTATCCCTTGATTGCATGTACAAGTCTAATTGCCCGGCCCGGCTGTGACCTATTCCATTTGACCTTCCTGTCGCCTTGTTGTCAGCGATTTGGAGCACCTCATGTGCTGAACGCACCGCCTGGGCCGCTACGTAATAGGCGGACCCCACATTCGACGGCACCTCCATCGCGGGGCACATCTCACCGTCCCGCCACCAACCCACCATCAAATCTCACAACGCCACATCACCTCACCAGCGAGCAACACCGATGTGATGCCCGACACCAAGGCGCCCGAAATCGAGAACCCGCGGCGGGTGCTGGCCGTCGCGCTGGAGGGCGCGGAGCACCACCTCAGCAAGGTCGTCATGGGTGAGTTTCCGCGACCGTCCCTTTCACACACCCACGACCACTTCATGCCGCCTCTGACCTCTCACCTCTCACCTCTCACCCACATGATGCCTCTCGAACCTCAAGAAAACTAACAGCAAATAGACCTGTCCGGCACGCACCCCACACCGAACCCAACCCTCTCAGGCCTAACCCACCCGCTCCCCCTCACAACCCCTTACTACACCGCCACCCTCCCCCTCTGGCTCGACCTCATCGGCGACCCCGCAGACTGGTCCGCCACCTTCCTCACCCCCGAGGCGAAGGAGGTTCTCGACGCGCTGGGCGGGCTGCTCGTCGTCTTCGAGATACCCGCCGGGGGCAGCAGCGACGCGGCGGACGGGCTGATCCGCGAGGTGGGCAGGGTGGTGACCGACGGCCTGGGCGGGTTTGGGTGGGACGGGGTCGCGGTGGCGGTGGGCATGGGGAAGGATGAGGATGGGGAGTGGGAGGATCGGTGCGCGGGGGCGGGGATGGAGCTGGTTGTTGTCGGGGGCGGGGAGACCGACGAGACGAGGAACGAGTTTGGGGGTACGGGACGGCATCTTTCACGCTGTTGTAATGCATATGGGACGAGGGAAGGGAGGCCAGGGCTAACGCGCAGCAGAAAAGGTCGGCATCCCTCGCGTCATCGAGGTCCTCCAGGCAAACGACTGGGCCAGCCTCCCCGCCGAGACCGACGAGCCGGACCTGGACCTCGACCTCGACGCCGACAGCGACCTCGAGTTCGGCTTCGGCGAGCCCTCCGACTTTGAGGGCCTGCGGCAGGCCATCCTGGAAGCGAGTCTCGAGCGGGAGGGCGTCGACGTCTCCAACGGGAAGGGGGAGGGCGTCGAGGAGGGGGAGAGGAAGGACGAGGAGGCGGGGAGGGATATGAACGAGGAGGACGTGAGGAGGGTGGAGGGCATGATGGGCAAGCTGATGGCTGTCAGGGAGATGGGGGAGGGGATGCCCGAGGCGGAGAGGAGGAGAATGGCGAGGAGGGCGGTCGGGGAGGTGATGAAGGAGCTGTGACGCGGTTCGTGGTATCATGAGTTTACGGCTTTGCGGATGCTACGTATGACGGAGGCACCCTTGCGGTTCGGTGATACTGGACGCGGATTCACAATCGTTCTCCGCAAATATCATGGTGAGGATGGGACAGGACGAATTCAGAATGTTACGTGTTTTCGCGGATCTTCCCATACCTGCCCCTGGCCCCTCGATCAGCCTTGCTTCCCCGCGGGATCTACACGGTCCCAACTCTAGCATGGATGGGGCCCATGTGGCGTCACAGGATAACCGCCAGGCCTCACAAACATGTGCCCCAGCAGAGCTCCCCTTCGACACCACACGCACATCAACCGCTGTAGCCTCTCACTCCCCTCTGTAAGCCGGATGATGCTGCCCAAGCACTGTGACCCCTTCTGAAAACGTGCCTGGCTGCTACAGGTGGAATACGATCTCGCGGTGCGGTTGGCAGTCCCCGCGCCCCCACCACCCAATGTAGTACGGCTCCAAGCTGTTTAGCAGACACATGTCTTCGACGTAGGCTCAGGGGACTGCCCTCTCCGCTCCAACGCGAGCCCTACGGCCCGCGCCAACCAGCCGCTCAGAAACCCCGACAGCTTCCCCCTCCTCCCGGAGGCCGACCTTCTCGAATAGCGAGCGCCGCACCGACAGACCCTCTACCATCACGAAACTCAAGCCTCCCAAAGCAAAGCAAACAACCCCAACCCGACACCCCCGCTAGAAGAAAAGGAACACGACCCGAAACCGCAAGGCACAAACCCCGGCCTTCCGGGAACAGAGAGCCGTTAGCCTTCCGGGACGCGCCCTCCGAACCCCCCAACGTGGCGCTCGTCCGCGGCTGTGGCGGGAAACTTTCCCCCCATACACCATGCATCATGCCCCGGAAACCGACAGCAGCAACTCCCATCTTCCTGATCCTGGGCTTGGGGAGGAAGGGGTTAGAAAAATCCCGAGAAAGAAGGGGGGAAGCAGTGTCGCGATTCTCCGTCTCGGCTGCGTTTTCCAGTGCCAAAAACCCTCATACGCGCGAACCCCAGTTTCGCCGCCTGTGCAACGCGGCGGCAAACTTAGACTCGATCGACCAACAGCCCCTTTGCGAACACACTCGCACTCCCGCCGCCATCCCTCGCACCGCAGCCCACAGTCCCCACGAGAACCTCGCCCAATTCCGCACTCCCCGACTGCTATTCCCCAACCTCAGCCCACGCGTGGCAGTGCCCCAAACCCAAAACAACCCGTACAAGGGTCACCCCTCCTAAGAGTCCCAAAATAGATGACGGACGCACATGGCTTTGAAAAAAAAATAGGAGACCGGTGGGGGGCCGGGGCCGGGGGGGGGGAAGATGGGACGGAAGCGGGGTGGCGGTGTTCCGCATGAATTTGATGCCGTTTCGATTTTCTGGTCGAAGGGGAGTGCCAGCAGGGGCAGAAAGACGCTCAACTCCACCGCTCACTCTATGGCCCGCTATCGTCTTGGCCGATCGGCCGGAGAATTTCCCTGCTGGGCGGGTTTATCCCTCCCTCGAGCCGCTTGAGGCGACGAAAGGGGTAACGGGTGGTGGAAGCTGGTTCGGGAGAAGGGAGCTTCACCACGCTCCTCGCGCTGGCACTGCTCCCTAACTCACCGACTGAAAGGGCCAAGCAGGGAAACCTGCAGCTTTCACCCTTCTCCCTCCCCCTCGCCACCGGGACCGTCCAACGAGAGGGTACGAGGCATATCCGCCCACAGAACCGGGGGACGAAAAAGGACCACCCAGACCCTCACCCCTGCATTCCCCCCAGCCCTCCCCTCGCACTGATACCCAGACGTGCGTCGTCGATCCTTCATGCCCACTCAAGAATGGTGCAGGGGTCCCGATGCCACCATCCCTCCCCTCCCTCCCCCCTCCCCCACGATCAGAAGGAGGGGCAGACGCATCCCTCGTTGGTGCTTGGCCGCATGGCAGAACACCACCCCCTTTCGCAGACGAAACGCGCGTGATTTTGGATGAAAGGATTTTATGGGAGATCGACGAGGGGATGCGAGGGATCGAAGAGGGTGTGCGTCCGCGGCTGTAGATCCGGATAGGCAGGCTGGGCGCACAAAGGGGCTTTGCTTGGAGGGAGTGATATGTCGGAATGGCGGGTGACCAAAGTGGAAAGCGTCTTCGCTATCGCTGCAGCCTCCCGATCGAGCTGATACGCTGTTTTCTATGGAGGGGCCAAACGCTTAGTCTCGCCCTGTTGTTGGTCCGGATGACAGGTCGAAAGAACGCTCTGGGCACTCCGTCGGATCCCAATTGGCCCTCCCTTACCCATCACGAGTGCCCCCCTCAGGAACGAGAATCGGCAGCCGAGCAAGCCACACGGTGACGGGGGTGGAGGAACGACGCCCGGTAGGCCTTCTAATTGGACGGGCCCTCCCCCCCACGGACGCCATGCGAGAATCCAGAAGGGACACCGAGAGCCACTTGTCCGACAAGAGCATCCTCACAGGGCAGATGGCTTCCCTCGCCCACCCTATCGTTGGCTGCAAACGGTCCAGCCCCCATCGCCGCTTCGTAACGGCTTCAGGCGCGAGGCGGAGCACCGCAGCCGCCCGCAGGCTGAAGGCACGCAGAATCCCCCAGCCCGCGCCGCCCAATAAGCAAAAGAGAGCAGCTGATGCAGGTACCATGCAAGGTCCCGCCGAGACAATGCTATCGCCAGGACGCGGGCTGCAGGATACCTCGTAAACACACCGCCTGCTGCAGCCCTCGTCAAACCTTCCATCCCTCGCCGCAGCTGGCGCTCAATCTTGGATATTTCCACCACTTATTCCCCAGAGGCGGCCCATCCCTCAAATTGTACCCCGGATTCCCGACCGAATAGCCCCCAATTAGGCCTTCGCCCTAGTAGGGGGGCGGCGAGAATGCCGCCCTCATTTCGGCTCCGCGTCCCAATATCGCTCGCTACCCTATTTCTTCGATCCGCTACTGCACCATAGCCACCGCTGTAAACTCATCGTGTCAGGTAGAACAATATTAATGCTCACCCAAGGCGTGTGCGTGCGGGTGTGCGCGCAGCTCGTGAGACTTGTCAACTTTACGCGACACGGCACGCCACCAAGCCCGTCTGAATCACAACATCAGACGAAAACGACCCAAGAAAAGTCGGTACGACCGCCCAGGACCGACTGCCCTGACCGGGTACACCTTGCGACGCGCGCCACGAGGACTGGCCCACCGTGGAAACGGCAAGGGGGTGGAATGGCTGGATAAAGCGGGCATAAGAGTCGCATGTTATGGGGCTCAGTGTCATGCGAGCTGCAAGGTACCAGGCACACTCGTCGCACAAGCCGCCTTGACGGGGTGAAGTACCGAGTACGAGCCGCCGACGGCCCGGCGCCCTCTTGGCACCGAAGGAACGTGGAAACGGGGTGTCGCCGTGTCGGCCCCTTCGCCTTTTTTTGCTGGTCACATTGGCGGGTTTGCTTTTCCGAAGCGACCAGTGACCATTGATACTTCCTTGGTCGGCGAAGTTGCGTCTCAGGGCACCCTGGCCGCTCGCCGCCACTGACGTAGTCGCATCCAGGCCCAGGGCGCGCCGTCCAATTTACCAGAGCGGCGGATGCAAGCCCACTGACCCCGAGCCTTACCCAACGATCCAACCGTGCGGCCGGGACTCGAAGGTCTTGGCGGATGGCCCTGCCATTTCTTCAATTATATGGTGATCATATGCGTTGTATATGACAGGAGACAGCCGGACGAATGCCCGGACAGCGTGCCGTCGACGAAGCGGCAAGAAATGCCCGAGACGGGGGGACCCGGCCTGATGTCCGCGCTTGGCGACCCCGCCGCTCTCGAGACGTTTTGGGGGGTTCTCGCGACCCGCGGACTGCAACACCGCCGTCGCATGGCGGGCACGTCTCTGAGAAGGGTCTGAAACGACGATGACAAGCACCGCCTCCGCGTCCTACGACAGCCTGATGTCTCACTTGACTTATGGATAAGACCGGCTTGATAATATGTCGGCGCCACCCGTGTTCGAAAATTCCGGGGCGCGTCCGCTCGAGCACCGCGTGTCCGCGGCTGCTAAAAGCGCTTCGTAGGTATATTGCGCCGAAGACCGGGACAGACACAAACCCGTTTCACTATTCCTGGCACTCCCGCCTCACGTCAGCGAATAACACCTGTGCGACCTCGCAATCCTGGGGAACAATCTCGACTTCTTCCGGGGCTACTTCACGTGCCGCTGCTTTTCTGAGGGCAAGGCCGCCCCACCGCGCCTGGGACGTGGAGCTCGGCGAAACAAAATCTCTGCGAGAAACACCTGTTAGTCGTGACAGGCTCAGACGCCCGGCGTTGGCCCTTGTCATGCGACGTTACCGAGAACTCCTCCGACGACAAGACTCGCGTCCGGGGCTCTCGCGTTGATGCGTCGCCACTGGCGGGTCCGGTGGATATCGGGGTAGTGTTTTGACAATATCTGAGACATGAATGCCGCAAAGAGTAGCATTCGGGCGGACGATGACGTTTCCCAAGGCCAAAGGCAGAGAGGCTGGGAGAGGAAACCCCCAGCGGTGCTTCCGGCCGGGCGTCGAACACGGCGGGGTTCGATGCCCGTTCGGCGGTTACCTCTGCGGGGAAGCGCTGGCCATGGTGCGGCGCGATCAAGAGCGCCAGCTGGGAGTCAGCGTTTCTGATCGGCCGATCTTCCCTGGATAGGACCGTTTCCTGTGCCTTGTCGCTCCTGAGTCGCGCACCACCGCCGGGCTAGCCAACGTGTCAGTCGAAACGGGAGAAGATCGGTCTTGGGTCCAACTCCACCGCGCCGCGGCATCTCGAAGAAACTACTCGGTAGATGTCAGGGCAAGTCTACAGTACTACGTAGTACCGTCTACGGCTGGCTGACTTGGTTGCCGCCTCCCAGGCCGTGCGTTCCAGGGATATCCACATCCAGTGCAGTCCGTGGGATCAATGCCTGCTGAGAGGCGGATTCTTGCTGACCACCCGCTGTGAGCGATTTACCCGTGCAGCGTCGCATTCCCCCTCCTCCAGCGACGGGCGCCTCGCCTCTTCGGGGCAGGTGTGTCCATGCTACGCGCCGATGCCACCGGAAGGCGAGGCCGCGAGGATCTGGCAGTGGCGGCTTCCATTGGCCACAACACTGTGGTGCGGTGCACGGCAGCTGCAGCCTGCAGGTGCGGGTCGTACCTGCATTCTCTGAGTCTGAGGCAGGGGAATCACTCCCGCAGACACCCTGCGCCGTCCTCCTTTTTGCTGTTGTACCAAGCTCGGACATTCGCGCCCGCCCCTCTTTCCTGCACAGAGAAACACTCCTCCGCAAAAACAGGCCTCTCTCCAGACTCTCCTGCCCTCTGGTGTTGTCTCTGCCTACGGGCCACGACGGCGCTTGCCTTTTCATCGCCTCGGCGGGCTCGCCATTAGCGCCTGCCATTACCTCACGAGATTCACAAATACTCGCGACGACATCACCGCGTCCATCGGAACCCGTCGATTCCGGGTCTGCTGCGTAAACCGACGCATGCCCCACGTCACGAGGCTCCCTGCGTGCTGGGGCTTCCGAGCCCTGGCAAAGACGCCAAGACTTACCCCTGAACTGGTGCAGGACAACCATGTGCTTTTGCCCAAACATACTGTGCGTAGCTGCTCTTGGCAGCGTTTTCGGGCGGAATCTCCCACTACGCGCTGCTTCAGGGTGGTGGGGTATACAGTGTCCCAAGCTCGGCCGCCGCTTCCTCAAGTTCGCACTAGCGCGGACGCCACACCTTAGCGTGCTCAGGAACGTCAGGAACCAGGCACCTTTTCCTCCAACCCCACCTTCCTCGTCAAACGTCGGAGGCGACAACGTAAAAATAAAAGATTCTCCAGCGCGTCGCGTACGAGCGCGGGCGGCGTTTGTCCCGGTCGGAGGCTGTGCTGCTTGCCTCGAAGACTCGAGCTCTGCGCTTCGTCCGCAAGCCACAGGATTCCCGTGGTATGACAGAACACGCCCACGCCATGGGCGAGACTTGGACCCCTTGCAGGACTGGGAGGCCTGGGCAAACCGGGTACCGTGTATACACTACTTCTCGTACCCCTTTTGGAAGGACGCTTCTGGAGCGGTGCCAGATCGCCGCCCGCCAATGGTTCCGATCAGGAACGCCCACAGCCCCATCGATCCTCGACACCCGACAAATCCTTTCCGTCCCTCAGCCCGGGTCGAGCATCAATTGAGAGCGCAAAGGGCCAGGCTTCGAGAACCAAGTCTCAGCTCCGTGCTAGTGCCGCCCGCTTGATATGTACGAGGTGACTGTGTTGCATTGGATTTGGATCGGGAGCGCGGCGTCAGAGTTTGCGAGAGCTGTGCACCTGCCATGTGGAGAAGGCCCAGATCGCGGTCCCGGTCTGTTGTGTTTCTGGCGTGGGCGACGCCATCCACATCCAGCGTGCATGCGTGCCCCTTTTTGGCCTTTTTGGGGGTTGTTGTACCCGGTACGCCCCCACAGCACCTCGATTGTTCGTGCCTTTTCCACAGCGGAGCGAGCTCGTGTTATCCGACGAGGGGGCATGGAGAAGCCGGGACATGCAGTACCGAGGAGCGTGTTTTCGCCCCCCGGGTTCAAGGGAGTCTTCGAGGGTAGAATCATACACCGTAGTGGCACTGATTCTCTCGAGGGCTTCTGACCGCTGCGTCCGCAACCCGCGTGCCCAGACTCTTGCAGTGCGGCAGGACATCCCCCACGACATGGGATAACCCGGGACTCAGTCGACACCCGGAGCTGACCGCCCAGGCTATTCATGGTTCGCCCGTTGGCCCACGGCCCTCGGATTTATTTTGCAACGGGACACCCCTGGCCAAAAGACTGCCGGCCCCACCCACGGCCTGCATGTACAAGTACACGGTACACGGTACTCCGGCCCTGAGTGGGACGTCGTGACTGGGCCTGCGAGACGGGTCAGGGGTTCAGGGCCGGGCAGAGACCTGATCCATAGAAGGCACAGGGTCAGCCCGCTGCACGAGCCGGATGGAACCGCCCACACAGGCACACACCCCAGGCGCTCCAGCACGTCGCTTCCATGTGGTGGAGGCGGTCTCTGATTGGCAGGTGTCGGGTGGGCTCGCTGGACCAGAAGAGCGGTGTCCCTGAGCGCGACCGTCTGCGGCCTCTCGCACGCCCAGTATTACTACCGGGGTCGCGCCGTCCACCCGCTCCTCTCCTTTCCTCCCTCTCCTCTCCCATCCTCAGTATCGTCATTCTCGATCGTCGGGGCCACTCATTTTTGCCTTCTTTGATCCCAGTCTTTCTTTTTTATTTCACGTTGTTTTCCTTCGCGTCACTCCTTCAAGACCCGTCGCAGCCACCCTCATCGGAACATCCCCGTCCACTCTTTACGGGAATTCCATCGACTCTCCTTCATTCCGGCTTGACGACTCACGCTCTTTGACCTGATTCGAAATCATTTTGACGACTACCTCCCCTTCACCGACAATATCACCTCCCGTAAAAGGACGAGGTCGACATTCTTTATACGTTCTAGCTTCTTTTCTGCCCCTCGTATACTTCCTTCGCCACTCGCTGCCCGACGAACCTGCAGCATTAGAGGCCTTGGCACCCTCGCAGCCTGCGCTATATCAAAATAATCGCGCGTCCGAGGACATCCGAAGCCTGTCCCTTGTCGACCTCGCGACTTATCCCGGCTCACCTCGACCGCTTGGTTTTTGAACCGACTTATCAACCGATCGAGCATTACCGTCCCGGACAACCTTGACGAGAGTCCTCACCCACTTTCTCAGCCATGTCCGCCAATATGGATCCACACGCAGTTGCGATTGGGCCGGACTCGGTCTCGCCCTCCGCCCCCAGCCCATCGCTGTCCCCGTCCTCTGGTGCCACCCCGATCAAGTCCGAGCCTGGCGATGGCAAGCACTCTGGCCCGAACTCCGCGCGGAGGCCGCCCCGGAAGAGCACCCTGACCCAGCAGCAGAAGAACCAGAAGAGGCAGCGCGCGACCCAGGACCAACTGTCGACCCTCGAGATGGAGTTTAGCAAGAACCCCACGCCCACCGCCGACGTGCGGGACCGGATTGCAGATGAGATTAACATGACGCAACGCTCTGTTCAGATTTGGTTCCAGAACAGGTGAGTGTCCATCGAGTGTTATATCTCTCGGTTGTCCTTTGAGGCGGCGTTTGCTGACGGAGATGGACTGCGTACAGGCGTGCGAAGATCAAGCTTATGGCCAAGAGGCACCTCGAGAACGGCGAGGACCTGGACTCGATACCCGAATCTATGCGTCAATATCTCGCCATGCAGGCCATCGAGTCTGGCAAGGGCCTTGCCGGGGGATTCCTGGGCCGCTCCGGCCTTCTCCCCTGCGGCAATGGCATGCTCATGGGCGGTGACCCCACCGGCCAGAGCAAAGTCCGTAAGTAGCCGCCATCCACTTGTTGCGACGCGCTCTAGGGCGGGCGGTTATGGAAAGGAATATGCACTGACACCCCCCTGCAGTCATCCAGCATCTCACCTGCCGTGCCCTGAGCATCGGCTCATGGACGCGGGTCGGCCAGAACATGATGGACCTGATCGTCTTCTACTCACCCGACAAGTGCACGATGACTTACTACATCAACAACGAGCAGGCGGGCTACAAGATCGAGTACCCCTTCGCCTACATCAAGAACATCTGCCTCGAGAACAACGAAGGCGACCCGAGCAAGCCCGCTGGCATCGTGATCGAGCTCAACCACCCGCCCCATTTCTTCATGGACTCGAGCGCGAACGCGCAAGGGTTCTACCAGGTGGCCGACTTCACCGAGGAGATGCAGGCCTCCCGCTGTCTCGTGCACAGGCTGGGCGGCAGCCCCAAGGTGCTCAGCGGCCAGCTCGCCAAGCTGGTCTCCCTGGAGTCGTTCATGAACCGCCACATCCAGCAGCAGCCGCCCATGTTCGAGTCCCACGCGCTCTCGGCCTCGGCGCCCGTGTCCCCGACCGCGAGGCCTTCCTCTCAGCCGAACTTCCAGCAGCCTCATGTCGGCATGTACCAGGAGTCGTGGGGCGCTCCCCCCAGCGCTCCCCCGCCCAGCAGCATGCGCGGGCCTGGCCACAAGCGTCAGCGAAGCCGCTCCGTCCCCATGCCGGTCGACTTCTCGATGTTCCAGGCCCCGATGCCGTCGTTCTACATCCAGCAACCGAGCGAAGCCGCGCCCCAGCAGGGCAGCCCGCACATCTTCGCCCCGGCTCCCCAGCAGCCAACGAGCGCGCCCGGCCCCAACCTGCGGATCGACACGCAAGCCGGGTTCGGCCTGGACATGCGGCAGTATCCCATGTCGGCGACCACCGCGTCGCCCTCGGAGTTCTCGAGCCCCAACTTCTTCGCGCAGGGGTCCGAGTCCACGCCGCTCCCGGTGAACACTCCGTACAGTGGCACTTTCCTCTCACCGATGCCCAACCCCTCGAACCTCGTGCCGCAGTCGGTCTCGCCGATGCCCTTCAACGGACCGACGGAGCCGTCGATTGTCGAGCAATCCCCGCCAATGACCATGGCTGGTCGGCCGGCATCTGCGGACGCGTACCAGCTCAACGACGGGTCCTGCGCAGTGTCGGATGACGGAGCAAGCCTGGGTGACATGTACTCGAAGCAGAACATGGGCATGTCCATGCACCCGCATTCCCCGGCGCACTTCGACCACCAACACCCGGAGACGGACATGAGCCACCTCGTCCAGTTCGACTCGGCCGACCACGCCAGCTTGTCGCCGGAGGCGATGACGCAGGGGAACACCCAGCCGGGCATGCACGCGGTCACGCCGCAGACAGCCCAGTAAGCTGGGTGAGTGCGCGCGCGGACGACGGTGTGATACCTTATAGACTGGGATGGGACCGGAGCAAAGCAACACTTTCAACGACGAAACGAGTTCTTGGTGTCTTCTATTCCCGTTCAAAATCTCTTTTGTTTCCTTTGTTTACGTCGTCGACCATTATACCAGGCGTTTTTGGGGACTTGAAACTATACCTAGAGCTTTTGTTGCGCTTGTCCTTCCGTCTTCCTCTCTTATTTCCTCGTTCTGACCATTCTCCGACCTGGGGTCGCTGGGAGGGGGAACATCTCTTGCTGATATTTCGATGGGATCTCTACTACAACATACACTTTTCTTGGCTTCGACAGTTGGCTTGGGTACAACGCACGCAAAATAATGCGCTTGGATTATATTTTTTTGGACGCTTTTCATTTTTGGTACCTGGGGATGGCGGCTGGCCGGGGGCTAGGCAATAACGTATATAGCTCACCCCTTGCCTGGACGATAATGCCGTGGGCAAGGACAGTCCACTCTGATAGTCAGCGAGCGGGCTCATCGGGACGATGGGGTCTGCGAAAATTAATACAATGTACTCTGTGCATCTTTGGGACCTGCTTGGTGTTTGATTTGGGAGTGATGATGTCGAGGTTGGGTGTTGGTGAGACACGAGGCAGGGAAGCTCTCCCTTGGGGGCTGGAGGTGAAGAACTTGCTACCATGTACTGGGCGTTCGATGTGTGATAAGTACAAGCGCGGTAGTGACGACGCTTCTGACTTGATGGTTTCGGGGAGCTATACCGAAGTCCGATCTTCAATAAAGGGAGAACCCTAGTAGAAGTATAAGACCTATGACAGGGTCGCGATAATAAACACAGATAAGAGGTTATCGCTAAACGAGGGCATGACGACACTTCCCGGCCCGAATTGGAAACAACTGGTGGTGTGGGGCTTTGTCTCTTCAAGTTTCAGGATTCGGGGTGGGGCGCTCTGGAAATTCGTTTTCCCTTCTCTCTCACGTGAGCCGAGTCCCCTTTGAATCGTACCAGTATTCCTCAGAGCTCTGCTCAAAGCCTTGATTGAGAGCCGGGCCACCTGCGAGACCTCCGCTTTGGATACTGGAGGAATCAGTATGATACTGGGAGGATCAGCATGACGAGAAAGCCTGGCAGGAACAAGGGAAGGGGGGATTCGGCAGGATTTTGTATCGAGGCGGGGCATGTGGCAGTGAGAACGAAGAGGGTGTGCTGCAGCGGCCCACCGTTTGCGCAGCGGTGATTGGCCCGGGCCCTCGTATCCTTGCATTCTTCCTGTCAGCGCATCTTTTTACGGGTTCACCGGCTGGCCCAATTGAGTTTGTTCGCCCGACCCCACAATGGGCCGGCAGGAGAGACCAGCGCAGGTCCCCGAGTCCGGACTCCGGGGGAGACGAGGAAGAACGCGCACGCATCGCCACTAGGCCCGGGCTCAGACGCCATCCATTGGCAAAACAGCCGGTGAAGACCTTCACATCGGCTGGGTCTGGGGGGATCAAGTGGTGCCAGCGGCGCTGTCTGGCGAGTTAATTCGCTGGGTTGCGCTCCGCCCCGGGCTCGCGGTGGCTGTGTATAAGCCAGTATTGGAGCGGTCCCTCGCAAAAAAAGTGCTTCAATTGTCTTAGTGCCGGCCAGCCAGTGTGCAACATTCCTGAAATGGGCGCGGGGCGCGCGGGCCTCAACTGCGAGACCACGGATGTACCGAGTAATACCGCAGGCGGGCCACTACTCGCTATCTCGCCCCCCCGCTGGCCTTGGTCACATATTAACTCAGAACCCACTGTTCCCCAATCCCCACTCGCTGGGTCCATATCCGCCCCCGAAGCCCCAAAAGTAATCGTCTGACACGGGGGCACTCCTTCCAACCTGGCTTCGAAGCACAGCTACGAATAACCTCGCCAGGCCGGCTTTTCCTTCCTTGCACCGTTTTTCCTTCTACATATTGTTTCCAAACCCTTGCAAAAAAGGGCAAAAAGGAGGTGCATTTTGCTCGCCTCTCCCAATCGTTTCCCTTTGTCAGGTCATTTTTCTTTTCTGCTAGCGACGCTATTTTTGCTTTTTGCTTCGCAGGCGAGAAACACGAACGTTTCCCCAGATCGAGGCCCGCGAAACATCCGGCGACCCGCCATCCCCCTTTCGGGCTCGACCTGGTTTTCAACCCGAAGCCGTTTCCTTCTTCTGGGCGGAATGACTAGGGAAGCATTTCTTGACCGCCGATAGTAGCCCCCGTGGGAAAACGGAGAAGCGAAAGCGCGAACAAGGGGCGAGTTGCCAATCAGCGTTCGCTAGGACGACACGGGAACAACTCCTTTGGCCCCGTGGCTCGACGATCTGTCGCCCATCTCCTCAAAACCGGAGCAGTCTTTCGCGCATTGTCGAGCGCATTCGAATCTAGCTGTGCCAACCCTCGGCACTCTCCTCTTTCTCCGGCCACGACTTGGTCCTGGTAGAGTCGAGCTTGGAGCAACCGAAAACCACAGCTCCTAGCGGGCATCATATGGTAACGCCTCTACCGCCCACATGGCGAGACGCCAGAGCGGAGACCAGCCGCGCGACACGTCACAGCCGCTCCAGATCGAGCCGCGATCCACCCAGTCCCTCGACATCCCCTCGGGGGCCCCGTACTCCCCCATAGGCCGCTCGCCCTCCCAACGACTCGAACGCCCTGACCCCTCGAGATCGACGACAAGCCGCTCCCGGCCGAACGAACCCCCCTCGCCCGGCGCGTACAGCGATGCTGACCGCCAGTATGTCCGCTTCTCCGCATACTCTGCGGGCCACGCGCCGGTAGCCCCTCAGCCGCATCAACCGGCGGACAAGATCGAGAGGATGGAGCAGGGCTCGCGACCGGTGAGTCCCACCGCGGGGACTACGAGCGCGGGCACCGAGTCCGGATACAAGGTAGCTGTGCCCACCGCCCCGGTCGGGCGGTCGAAGCTATGGAAGGCCAGGGAGACGGTCAAGGGCGAGATCGCGCAAGTCTACCGCCGCTTCATCATCGAGGGCCTCCTCCGCCGGAAACCGCTACCGCCAACCAAGGACGGCCGGCGCATCCCGCTCCAGGGGGCGGGCCACTGCCCACAGAAGCTGGTGGACGAGCGGACGGGCAAGGGCTACGTGAGCAACTTCATCATGTCGAGCCGGTACACGGTGTGGGACTTTATCCCCATGCAGCTCATCTTCCAGTTCAGCAAGCTGCCCAACTTCTACTTCCTCTGCATCTCCATCATGCAGATGATCCCCGGCCTGAGCACGACGGGCAAGTACACCACCATCATCCCGCTGGCCATCTTCGTGACGTTCAGTATGGCCAAGGAGGGCTACGACGACTACAGGCGGTACGTGCTCGACAAGACCGAGAACCGGAGCAGCGCGTGGGTACTTCGCGGGACGAAGGATGGCTCGGGTAGGAAGTCGGGCAAGCCGTGGGAACGCGTGAAGGACAAGGTGGACAAGAAGAAGGGCGAATGGGCGGGGGATCTCGAAAAAGACAAGGAGGCGCTGGGGGACGCGGCGACCTCGGACGGGGAGTGGATGCGCGTCGGGTGGGCGAACATCATGGTCGGAGATATCGTCCGACTGAGGCGCGACGACAACGTGCCGGCCGATCTGGTGCTGCTGAACGCCACGGGCCCCAATAGCATCGCGTACATTGACACGATGGCACTCGATGGAGAGACGAACCTGAAGAGCAAGCAGGCGTGCCCCCTGCTAGCGGGACGCTGCCGGACGGTCGAGGCCATCCGGTCCTGCGAGGCTGAGGTCGTGTCCGAGGACCCCAACATTGACCTGTACAACTACGACGGGCGGGTCAAGGTCGACGACGAGATGCTGCCCTTGACGTCCAACAACATCGTGTACCGCGGGTCGACGGTGCGCAACACGAACGAGGCCGTCGGGCTCGTCGTCAACTCGGGCGAGGAGTGCAAGATCCGCATGAACGCCCAGAAGAACGTGCGCGCCAAGGCTCCCAAGATCCAGAGCCTGGTGAACAAGATCGTGCTCTTCCTCGTCTTCGTCGTCATCATGATCAGCATCGGCCTGACCATCGGGTACTACCGTTGGCGGGCCGCCACGGAGAAGCACCTCTGGTGGCTAATGGACGCGGGCCTCTCGTTCAAGGAGATCTTCATCGCCTTCATCCTCATGTTCAACACCCTCATCCCGCTCTCGCTGCTCATCTCCCTGGAGATCATCAAGCTCGGCCAGCTGTACTTCCTCGGCGACATAGAGATGTACGACCCCGTCTCCAACACGCCCATGGTCGCCAACACCATGACCATCCTCGAGAACTTGGGCCAGGTCAACTACGTCTTCTCGGACAAGACGGGCACGCTCACCGACAACGTGATGCGCTTCCGGAAGATGTCCGTTGCCGGGACGGCGTGGCTGCACGAGATGGACGTCAAGCGCGACGAGGCGGAGAAGCAGCGCAAGATCGAAGAGTCGGAGAAGCTCAGGAAGAAGAAGAAGGCGAAACAGCCGGCCAAGTCTGCGGGTAAGCCCACTGATGCAGATGATGACTTCGCGCCGGAGACACCGGGTGTGGAGACGTTCGGTCTCGACGACCTGCGGCCTCATGGGGACGCGAACCAGGAGGGGCTCATGCCGTCGTCGAAGTCGGCGCGTGGAGTGTCCGGCTCTGAGCCTAAGACCGAAGCGCTTCTGGAGTACCTCCGCAACCGCCCGAACACGACCTTCTCGAGAAAGGCGCGCCACTTCATCATCTGCATGGCCCTGTGCAACACGTGCCTGCCGGGCATCAAGGAGGATGGTTCCATCGAGTACGAGGCTGCGTCGCCCGACGAGCAGGCGCTAGTGGAGGCCGCGCGCGACCTGGGCTACGAGATGATAGACCGCCCTGCTAACAGCATCAAGCTGAAGTACCCAGACCCCGTGACCGGCAAGACGGTGATAGAGGAGTTCGAGGTGCTCGACGTGATCGAGTTCACCAGTAAGCGGAAGCGCATGTCTATCGTCATCCGCATGCCCGACGGGCGGGTCTGCGTCTTCTGCAAGGGCGCCGACAGCGCGATGTTGCCGCGGCTGAAGCTGAGCAACCTCGCCCTCCAGAAGGCGCGCGAGGTGGAGCAGCAGGCGAGCCACCGGCGGAGTCTGGAGCAGGAGAGCGTCTTCCGGAGGCGTAGCATCCACGGCAATACACCCCGGAACAGCACCGCCCTCAGCCACGCGTCGCCGAGGACCAGCTTGGCGCTCAACCGTGGGTCTACGTCGGGGAATCGGCCGACGAGGATACCGTCCCTCCGCGCTTCAATCGACAAGAGGAGGTCGGTTGACGTCCCCGAGCCCTTGGACACCCGGGTGCCCCGAAAGTCTATAGGCGACATGGTGGCGTCGCCTACGCAGCCCGGCGCGGGAGGTGGCTACTTTTCGCCCCGCGCAAGCCTGGCCCTGTCTATGTACGAGGTTCTAGACAACCTCGTCGACGAGTCGGCCGCCGCCAACGAGGGCACCATTTTCGAGCGGTGCTTCCAGCACACGGACGACTTTGCGACGGACGGCCTCCGCACGCTGCTGTTCGCGTACCGCTACATCGAGGAGGAGGACTACCGCACGTGGAAGAAGATCTACCACGAGGCGACGACGTGCCTGGTGGACCGGCAGCAGCGGATCGAGGAGGCGGGCGAGCTTATCGAGCAGAAGTTCGACCTCGCGGGCGCGACGGCCATCGAGGACAAGCTGCAGGAGGGAGTACCCCAGACGATCGACAAGCTGCGGCGCGCCAACATCAAGGTGTGGATGCTCACGGGCGACAAGCGCGAGACGGCCATCAATATCGGACACTCGGCGCGTGTGTGCAAGCCGTTCTCGGAGGTGTACATCCTCGACGCGAACCTGGGCAACCTGACTGAAAGCATGACGGCTGCGCTGACGGACGTCAGCCGCGGGATGGTGCCGCACTCGGTGGTGGTCATCGACGGCCAGACGCTGGCTGACGTGGACGAGGACAAGGCGCTTTCAGAGATGTTCTACGACCTTGCGGTGCGGGTCGACTCGGTGATATGTTGCCGTGCGTCCCCGTCGCAAAAGGCGCAGCTGATCAAGCGCATCCGGCACCGGGTGCCCAAGACCATGACGCTAGCCATCGGCGACGGCGCCAACGACATCGGCATGATCCTAGCGTCGCACGTGGGCATCGGGATCTCCGGGCGCGAGGGCCTCCAGGCGGCGCGCATCGCGGACTACTCGATCGCGCAGTTCCGGTTCCTGCAGCGCCTGCTGTTCGTGCACGGGCGGTGGACCTACATCCGCACGAGCAAGTACGTGCTGGCGACGTTCTGGAAGGAGATCTTCTTCTTCCTGGGGCAGGCGCACTTCCAGACCTTCTCCGGGTTCACGGGCACCTCGCTGTACGAGAACTGGAGCCTGACCATCTTCAACGGCGTCTTCACGTCGATCCCCGTCATCATCCTGGGCATACTGGACAAGGACCTGGACGCGAGCACGCTGCTGCGGTTCCCGGAGCTATACAACTTTGGGCAGAGGAACAAGGGGTTCAACTTTTGGAACTTTCTGTGGTGGAGCCTGCTGGCGGCGGCCGAGTCGTGCGTGCTGTTCTACGGGGTGTGGGCCGTGTACAGGGAGATGCCGTTTACGGAAGACACCACGCTGTACGCGATGGGGAGCGTGGCCTTTACCGTCGGCGTGATATTCATCAACGTCAAGCTCTTGTAAGTGATAGTCCCCTCCCTACCTTCTACCACCACAGAAGACGACTTACTGACGGGGCGCCAGGGTCCTCGAGATGCACAGCAAGACGGTGGTCACGTTTGCCGGCTGCTTCATCTCCATCCTGGCCTGGTTCCTCTGGAGCGTCATCATCGGCGAGATGTACCCCGGCGGCATGGGCATCTACCTCGCGAAGAGCGCCTTCCTGGACAACTACGGGCGAACGCTCTCCTGGTGGACCACGGGGCTCTGGGTGCTCTCGACGCTGATCATCATGGAGCTCATCCTGGGCGCGGTGAGGAGGGTGTACTGGCCCGGCGACTGGGACGTCATGCAGAGGCTGGAGAAGAACGGCGAGCTTGACAGGCTGGACGAGGAGCGCGGGGACGCGGAGGCCGAGGAGGCGGCGGACGTGGAGGACGAGCTGGTGCGCAGGTCGATCGTCGTGCGGGAGGTCGGGAGCGAGGTGGCCCCGGCCCCCGCGCAGGAGAAGAGGCCGTCGCTGCAGGTCGACGCCAGGGGGGCGAGCTTCCAGGACAGGAGGCCGTCGCTCCACGCGGAGGCGAAGAGGGGCAGCTTCCACGAGGGGCAGCTGCCCGACAGGAGGCGGCCCAGGGCGTTCACGACGCTCGAGGAGGAGGAGAGGCAGAACCCCTTCAAGGCGGGGGAGAGCGAGGGCGGGTCTGGGGAGACGCCTGAGAGGTGATGGCTTTTGTCCTTCGGTTTTCGTTTGTTGGCTTTTGATACCACGTGGTGTTGTGTGAAGGGAAGAGAAGGGGAGAGGAAGAGAGGAGGTTGCACATGATGGGGATAGAATATATCGTATATAATGCATGGGGTTAACAAGCATAGGTTCTTTCTTTGGTCATCTGGTCGCATTGTACAGGCTTTGTGAACTATTTTGTGAACTCTGGCGGTGGGGAGATTTGTACTCTCAAGGCTACCGTTGTTTCACCCCTTCGGCCTTCTCTTGGGGGGTTCCTTCTACACCCAATACTCGCCTCTCGTTTGCCTCTGTTTTCTTTCTATTGCGTCCGTCTTCCTCTTCAATTACTCAGTTTTAGGTTTTATAACCTATTTTTGGAGGGCACCGGCCGGCAGGCCCTCTACTGGAACTGGGCCGGAGCGTCAATTATCATCACGACATGAGACAAGGATGTGGCTTTTAAGCAGACTGTAAAGTGCCAAAACTTTATTAAAATCAAGCTAGTGGCGTAGATCAGACAACGGCAATCAACGTCTGTCCACGATGACAATTCAAACTGTCCGCGCTACAGCATATGTAAACGATCGAGAGACAATCGCGGTAGGGGAGAAGACAAAACGAGGCAGAGCAACGAGGTTAGAGGACCCCGCCCTACTTGGTCGCGGGCGTAGGGTTTTCGCCGGCAGGGTTGGTGTCGTTGCCGTCGAAGTTGATGTTCTTCTCGACAGCGGCGGCCATCCGCTCGTTGTAATTCTTGTCCTCGAACACTGGGAAGAGGTGTCAGTTATGCTGCGCTGGGAAGTCGCCAAGGCGGGCTCGGGAAACTCACGGAAGGCAAGCTCCTCGAGGGTGCGGTTGCTCGTCTCCGGGTAGAGGGAGAAGACGATGAAGAACTCAAAGGCGATCCAGGCGCAGTAGATGGCGAGGTACCTCCACTTGATGGCGTCGAGGGCGATCGAGTTGACGTTGTTGGAGAAGAAGCCACCCAGCTTGCCGAAGAACTGCTGTACACCAATGCCGCGGCTACGCTGGGCGTAAGGCCAGAGCTCGACGAGGTACGCTGGTCCAGTTGTTAGACTATCCGCCCTCCAGAGGCTCGACTTTTCAAGAGTGATGTATGGGAGTTTGAGGGGGACTTACTGTAAGTGAGAGCGTTGTTTCCGATGTTGTACGCAGCGGAGAAGGCGAAGTAGAAGAACAGCCCAGAGACGTTGGCTTGCTGGTTCTGCACGCCCTCGTCCTGCGCCTTTTGCAGGGCCCAGAGAGAAATGGTGAACGCGGTGAACACGAGGCACATGGAGCCCGCGGAAAGCATGAACATGAGGCGGCGCCTGAACCGGGTGACGATAAGGGCAATTATAGTTCCGTTAATCAAGCCCCAGCAGGCGTTCGCAACGTTGATCCGGGTCTTGGCGAACTCAGAGGTGAAGCCCATCATGTCGAAGAGGTAGTTGGAGTAGTAGCTGATCAGGGTGTTTCCAGAGAGCTGGGTGAAGAGGCCGAGGAAGATGGAGACGTAGATACGGCGGCGCATACCAGGCGTCTTGATAAGGTCTATCCAGGACTGCTTGGACACCTCGATCTCGGTCTTGATCGTCTCCCTAATCTGGGCAATCTCAGCCTTGACGAGAAGAGAGTCGGCGTCACCCTCGGCATGATACTTGATGAGAATGGCGGCTGCCTCCTCGCTCCTGTCCTCGGCGACGAGGAAACGGGGCGACTCGGGAAGGAGGCTAAAAGGCTGAGCGTTAGCGAGTGGAATAGATGGAACATGGCTGCTTAGGTGTCTCACAAGACTGTCGTCATTTGCAGAAGAGAGGGGCAGATCTGGAGGAGCGAGGGCAACCGCCAGGCCCAGTCGGTCTTGATCTCAGCGGTGCCAATGGCAATGGTCGCGGCGGTGATCTGGCCGATGAAGTACGAGGAGTTGAAGAGAGACGTGAGGATGGGGCGCTCCTTGGGGTGGCCGAGCTCTCCAATGAGCGAAGACCCAGAGATGATGGCGAAGAGGATGCCGAAACCAAGAAGCATACGGGCGATAATATACATGGCAACTATCAAGCCTGTCAGTATACGACCTGAGGGTGGCCGAGACAGGCCCGGGGAGACGAGCTCATACCATGCTGCGAGAAGCCCTGGATGATAGCCCCAGCTACCATGATCAGAGAGCCGATCATGATGGACCACCGGCGCCCCCACTTCTGCGCTACCCACGGAGCGATGGGGACGCCGAAGATGGACCCGAGCTGGTAGCACGAGTTGATGAACCCGAGCAGACCGGGCTCGATCTGGTACTTGCCCTCCTCATCGACGCGGCCGCCGCCAAAGTCTAGTAACACACGCGTCAGCATCCACGGGCATACGCGACCCCCAAGCAGGCCTTCCGCGGAGGGGCGGGACGAAGCGTCATACACTTGTGCCAGCTCTGGGAGTACTGCAGCGTGTTGATGAGCTGCGAGTCGAAGCCGGACGTCATCTCGACACCCATGCAGCAGAGGAAGAGCCATATGTACATATAGCGCAGGTTCGGCTTCCTGTACCACGCGACCTTGTCCTCGGCGACGAGGTGGGTGACGATGGGGTCGGCCGACGCACCGACGTTCGCCCTGACCTTGTCCGCGATGCCGACCATCTTGACCTGTTTGCTTGTATGGACGTTGTTTGGGCGGGCGAGGGGGGGGGAATGACCGTCTGCGGCGAAAGCAGGTCTGTCGCTCGGTCTAGGTTCGAAAGAACTCTGCGGCCGTCGAGAGCCAAAGACCGAAGATGTCCAAAACAGGAGGAGTCGCTTGCACGGGATGGGCGAGCAGAATCCGAGCGGTGATCGCCGTGCCGCTCCTATAAGTATATATAGGCGTGCTTCTAAAGCTGGGGTCGGGGTCCGGGGCCGCCAACCCTCCTCCCCATTGGCGCTTCTATGGCCGTTGGGGTACCCCCCTCCCCACTTCTCAATGCGGCGGCTGATTCCTTCTCGGGGGGTAAATGAACGGGCGGCGACGAACCGGGCGCACCCGAGTGTTGTCCTGCACGTTTATTGCCTGCGGCGCAAGCCCCAGAGATGGCCCGGAAAGCGTGGATTCGGCAGGGATCAGCGGAGGCCCCGCGCCCGCCTTGGTGGGAGGTTCGCACATTCACCCGCGTCGAGGGTAAAAGGGCCTCGGTGTATATCGGCAGTAACGCCGAGTGCGGCCCCCCGCGGGCGGATCCTTCAACCGCTCTGCCGTCTGACAGTGCGGAACGGGCGAATCGGCAGCATTCCGCGTCGACAGGGGCCCCGTTTACGGAGCCGAGTTCTCCGCGTTTCCACTGCTCTGTTTGGCGTCCGGGCCCGCATTCGCTTCGCGGTTCCCCGTGGCGTCGCTCAAGCTTCTCGATTGGGGAAGTGGAGCCATTCGGAGTGGCGGTAAATTGGATCAATGCCCAGCCTTTCTCGGAAGAATTTCTGTTTCGAACGTAGCATCCTTGGTCGTATACGACCTTATGGTCCGGCCCCGATGCGGCAGTTGGAAGTCGTTGTCTAGGTGCGGATCTGAGTACAACGAGGGTCCAAGGACGACTAGAATCTGCGGCCAAAGTGATAGTGCCAAGGAGGGTCAGTTACGGTCTGCCTCCGGTCTAGCTATTTACGAAGAGGCCGGAGGGGACCAACACTCCGCGCCCTAACCGGTCTAGACAAAACTTAGCTGCGACGCTGTTGTCCGTGGCACCCCCACGCCAATGAGTGAGTTCAAGCGGGCTAACGTTTGGCCGAAGGAGCTGTCACCCGACGAGGCTCGCTTGAGCGGAATCCGGGGATGCCACCTGGATTTCGAGATTAAACAATAAGCGCGAGGTGTGATTCTTCTTGGCGGCGCACTAAAAATAATACGACGTTGAAAAACTCAACCAGCACGACCTCGAAGACTCCAGGTTAGCCCAAACAAGCTGGCTGGAGGCGCTGCCCGACACAGAAATCCGGCAACACTGCCTTCCTTCTCACGGAAATGCCGTGCACAAAGCCGTGGAGTCTCTTCTCCGCGGATACGAGTGGGAGATGGTATAATTCTTCCTGAGCCCGCTGCGGAACCCGGCGGACATGCATCTCGCCGGGCAAGGGAATACCTTTACACAAAATATAACGTCATGAACTCTTAGGCGCCAATATGAAGCATATCCCGTCAGCAAAGCAGAAATCTTTCTTTCTTCATGTCTCGCACTCTTCTGTTATGTACTTGAACACGGCGTCCGTGGCAGCCCCTGCCGTGGCGACCTGCGTCTCGTCCGTGGCAGCACCGATATGCGGCGTCCCCACGAACCTCTGGTTGGCCCACAGCCGCTCATACCTCTCCCTCGTCGGCGGCTCGTGGACGTGGCAATCGAAGCCAGCGCCCCATATCAGGCCCTCCTCCAGCGCCTTGGCGAGGTCGTCCTCGTTAACGACGCCGCCCCGCGCTGTGTTCAGGAGTATGGCGCTCCTCTTCATCATGCTAATCTCAGGATAGGAGATGAGGTTTCTCGTCGAGGGTGTGAGGGGAACGTGCAGCGTCACAATGTCTGCCACCTCCAGCAGCTCTTTCAGCTCGCGCACCTGCCGGTGCGGTATATCCTTCCACGCACCCCCATCCGCCGGGAAGTTGGGGCTGAACACCACGACCGGCGTCCCCAGCCCGCCTAGGAACATCCGCGCGACCGCCCGCCCAATGTTCCCTGCGCCTACGACCCCAAGCACCTTCCCCGACAGCAGGAGTCCGCTCACCGTCTGCCGCCGGACGACCTCGCCGCCCGCCTGCCTCCGCACGATGGACGGTATCTCCCTCGCAACGCTCAGGGCAAGCGCCAGCGTCATCTCCGCCACAGCGCCAGCGTTAACGCCTGGCGTGTTGAAGATCCTGACGCCCCGCTCCTCGCATGCCTGCACGTCCACCTTGTCAAGCCCTACGCCCTGTTTTCCTATGGCCTGGAGCTGCGGCGCCGCGTCAAGGTCTGCGGCCGTGATGCAGTAGTCCCTGATGAGGATCGCTGTCGCGTGGCTCCGCCATCCTAGTGCCTCTGCGTCGGTGGGGAGCACGCAGTCGAAGAGGGACTGTGCGTGCTTGACGGCGCCGGGGTGGAACTCGCTGAGTAGGTAGAGTCTCGGCTTGGTGCTGGCGGCTGCCCCGTTTGAGCCGCCGGTCTCCGGGGTCTCTTGGGCTGGCGAAGATGGGGATATAAACGCAGTTGGCATAGTGCTAGGTGCAAGATCCGTTTACTACGAGGAGGGGGAAATGGCTTAACGAAGGGAAACGACGGTCTTTAATCAAGGAGTAGCTAACATATATCTCTGCGAAGGAAATTCGTGGTTTTCATACTCCTCGGCATGGGGCGAGGAGGCGTCCTCTGTATCCCCAGAAGAGACCTCTAAACCGAGCAGTTGAAAAGTGTTCGGGCGCGCCCCGCTATCGGACGAGCGCGGAAGACGCCCGCTCTGGAGATTACTCGAACGAGTTAGCGCCGGCACCCTTCCCGGCAAGATAGCGAGCACGCCATATTGCACCCGTGAACTCAAGGGCTGCCTCGTACATTGGTTTTAAGACAAATGTAGCAAGGGTGTAGGTGAAACCGGCAGGGTATTTAGACGCTGTGTTGTTGCGGCCAGGGCCTAAGGGATGTCTGCTAGTGGCAACGGAGGGCCGGCCGGCTGGTGCCCCGAAGCACATAAGCGCAACCTCTTTGAAGAGGACACCTTCCTTAAAAAAGACTGGAAGAGAAGAAAAGGATGGACTGCAAAAACAGGGCAAAAAAAAGAAGTTGCATCAGCCCGGAATCGAACCGGGGGCTGGCCGATGGCAACGGCCAATTTTACCACTAAACCACTGATGCGACGCTTGTCAATGAAGTAGAAGCGCGCTACTGGCGTAGAAACCGGTTTGGTTTGCAGTAATTGGGGTGTTGACTAGCGCAACCGATATTCTATCCCACCAGCTAAATAGCTACAGTGTGACAAGCTAAGGCTGTGTGTTACTGAAATCCGTAACAGGAAGAGCTTGATTTTTTTTTTAAAAAAAATCAAAAGGAATAAAAGAGAAGTCATCTTCATGAACGTGGGATGAAAGTCCCCCTGTGCTGGGAGGGGCCGAGCGAAACGGCATGACAATGGAGAAAGTCAGTCGATGAGGTGGCTGTGGATCGACAGGAAATTTGGGTTCGCTGATAGAGATTATGTATTCCTGGAGCTTGGGATTTAGTGAGCCGTATCGGATTGTTACTGCTTGACAGGCGGCCCGTTGACTCGTTCATCCCGGTCCCCTGGCATCTCGGGAGTACTCCGTAGTGCCGGTGGGGGCTGACGGGATTTGGACCCGTGCAGGCCCGGACGCACGCCTTGCTGCGTCGGGTGGGGGTCTTCTCCTGGGAGGCGGTGCTCGCGGCCGGGGTTCATGACGCAGCCGTCAAACTATTTCACAGCAAAGCGTTTGGGATATATGGAGAGCTCCCGGATGGTGCACATACTACTCGTATCAAACATTAACAAGCTATCGTAACTCTGACAGTGACCGTAACGCCCATCCAGGGTATCCAATACTATATCTTCAAAGCCCATCTCCCCCTTGCCCAACCCCACCCAGCAGCCTCACGTAGGAATAAAGTCGCCCGAATCCCTATCCTGCTCTTCAAACGACTGCGGGAACGCCGCGATCCCGGCCACGATCCCGACAATCATGAAGCACAGCGAGATAACCGACCAGATCGCCCCCCAGCACCTCGACGACCCGCCGTACTTCTTCGCAAACTGGCTCGCGTCCGACTCGTTAACCTTCCTCAGGATCAGGTCGTCGCAGATGTCCCACACGCTGTACAGCGACGACATGACGCCGATGAACAGCACCACGAAGCGCAGCGCCTGCGCGTGCGCGATGAACCAGCACGCGATCAGCAGCCCCACGGCCAGCCCGATGGTCAGGTAGGTCAGCCAGTCGCGGCGCGCCCACCACAGCGTGAGCAGGAAGCACGCGCCCAGCACGAAGCTGGCCACCTTGGAGGCCACCACGTTGAAGCCGCAGAAGGTGAGCAGCGCGCCGATGAGCGACGACCCGAGGTAGCCCGCGGGCAGGGTGATGGCCGAGCGGCCGCCGATCATGTGCGTGACGCCGCCCTCGTGCGGGTCGAGCGAGATGGACTTTACGCGGCCGCCCGTGCAGCAGGCCGTGATGGCGTGGCCGAACTCGTGGAACGCGATGACGAGCATCTGCGGGAGCATGTCCGTCAGCCGGGGTCGTCCAGGGAGAGGAACGGAGGGGTTCCCCGAGTACGGGGGAGGGAGGGGGGAGGGGAACGCTACCTTGAAGGGCCAGAGGATCCACTTGATATAGGGCAGGTTCCAGAGGAGGGCGATGGCCACGACGTAGGCGCCGATGACGCCCAGGGTGACGGCCTGTGTGTGGTTGACCTCGAGCCCGCGGCGGGCGATCGCGCGCGCCGAGATGTGGGCAACCTCGGGCGCCAGCGCGATGGCGGCGCGGCGGAGGTGCGGGGGCGCCATCTTCAGTGTCTGCGCGACGATCGGGTCGAGTTCAGGTTCTCGCGTTCGGTCAAGATGTCGTTCTTCTGGCGTCGTCCGTCGTCGGTCCGGACTCGACAAAAATCGTAGGGCTGAATCGAGGTTGCCCCTCTCGCTCGCTGTGTCGATTGTTCGTGTTTTTCGACAGAAATCCTCTCTCCTGCAAGCTCGCGATGCTCTGCTTCCCGCGAAAGAAAATTAGGTTTCGACGGCTTCGCAGATGTTCAGGGGAACGCCCAACGCTAAATAAAGGGTCTCGCCCCGAGGTGCCAAAAGCAAGACGGCAGGTTGCGCCGCCGATCGCCTGCCCAGCCCCGCTGACGCGTCAGTACCGGGCCCCGTCCCCCAAATATAGCCGTAGGGCGAGGAAAACCCCACCAGCGGGCGCTCGTATTTGGCGCCCTGATTTCTTCTAGCCAGGGCTGGGACCCAGATTTCACAGCCACTCCCCGAGGCCGAATCGTGGCGCTGCCCTGGTCGAGATGTGAAACACGACACGACTCGGTTGGCTTTCGAGTCCCCGAGTCCCCATCGGAGTGCTTTGTGCTAGCGGACGGACAGTCTCGGAGGAACCCCTGTTCGAGCATACACCTTTCTGACGAGGAGACCAAAACCAGAGACGGACCTGCTCGATTACGCCGGCTCTCGCGTGGCTGATTGCCTATTCCGGCGAAGCCCGCAACATTCCTTCCCATGTCCGGGAAGGCTTCTTGTCAGAGTGCCGCATCAGGAGTCGCTAATTACGAAGTCCCTTTTCCTTCCTGTATCAGGGTGGAGCAAAGTGAAGGGTCATTCGGTGCAAGACAAATCGGCAAAAAGGGCAAAAAGAAAGCTGCATCAGCCCGGAATCGAACCGGGGGCTGGCCGATGGCAACGGCCAATTTTACCACTAAACCACTGATGCGGTCCTTGTTGATGTCACTTCGTGACTACTAGCCTATATGAAGGTGGCTCAGAAATGCACCCCCCAAATAACCCTTGGGGAGTGAGCCATGCTAAGGGACTAACATATGCGGCCAAGCCTGCATAATGTTGATCACGCTTTGGCTTAATACAAGTAAATCTGGCAAGAGGTATCAAATTCTTCTGTATTGATGTTATAATCTGCCTCCCTTTAACAATTTGGCCGTCCTAGTGGCTCGCCGACCACCACGCCTATCTCCTAGAGGTATCAACAAGAGTATAACCTCGCTCAAGGAGCTCGTCGGAGGCAATGCCTGCGCACCAGTCCTTCATTACCCCCTCCGTTGGAGCGTACCGAAAGAAGCCGAGTACATCCCCCTCCTCCGTCCAGATCGCGCTCCCGCACGTACTATCTGGAAGAGTGCCCGCAGAATCCTGCCCCATGTAGCACCAGGTAGTCGACACCCATTGCTGTTCTGCGGAATTATGGTCATTGGCCTGGATACGCTGGAATGAGGTGCTTATGAACGTCCCGGAGACACAGCCCGTGTCTGGCGAGTCCAGGAAGATATGGTCTCCACTCCGGCGATCCTGGGCACAGGCGAGTCTTTTGAGCGGGACAGACTCTGATACGCCGTCGCTTTGGAAGGTAAAGTTGGAGAATTCCTCTCCCTCCTCCAACTTGACCAGTGCAATATCCGCGTGTGCCACGTCTATGACTGCCTCACCGACTTGTCGGCCACCCGAGGGCAGCGGGTGCAGAGCTATTCCGCCGCATCCAGGGAGGAGGCCATGCGCAGCCGCTGTCATATACTGATTACCAATAGAATCCTCCACCAGCACCCCGGTTGTTGTTGAGAGGAACATGCCGGCCTTCTCAGGCAGATATGGCGATGCTAACCTGAGCCCAGGCTGTAGTACCCCATATTCGCTATCGTCGGGATTCCCGGGGGTCGGATCGACCAGGCGGCGGGCTTGGGGCAATGGTGGTGTTCCCATCTCATCATCGTATAGGTATGTGCAAGAGATGTTACCGGCTTTGTACGGCAGCTTCGAAAGATCGGTATTGCGGTCTTCCAGGACAATGACGAGATAACTTTGCCAATACATTACTTCAGTAATGCCAATCTCGACGCTCACGAAGTAGTCCTTGATGTTCTCGAAGAGGGCGGTCCAATCCTGCATATCCAGCCCACTGATATCTCCGGAAATGGGGGGATTGCGCCTGCGGACGGGGAATCCCATGGGCATAGGAGTAAACTGCGGTCCCATCCTCGGCGCGAAAACCGGGGGCAGGCCCGCGACTGTGACCGGCCAGGGTTTCGGGGGCATCTCCGTTTGGAGGAAGTGGAGAATCATTCCGTTCATCGACAAGCCGTAGTTGCTCGGGAAGATGCTTGACAAAAGTTTTCGGTTCTCGGACTCGTAGAACGCGTCCGGATTCTTTCCAAGGTCAAACGGCAGTACGATGTGCCGTGCAGTGACAGCGTGCTTTTGTGACACCGATCCGGGACCGGTGACGACGGCAAGCCCCTTCGGAGACGTCGCTTCCCTGGCGGGAGTGATCTTCCTCTTCCTGGAAGCCGACAAATCCTGGCGGCTCGGCGTCGCAGGCGACACGAGGAGCATCTCTCCAGCGGGCAAACCCGCCGAGTAAGGCGCAGTGGGTGGTGTCATCTTGATCGCACAGAGAGCGAGGATAAAAGCTCAGCGAGGACGATAACTGGTGGGTTGCGGCTTCTCGGGCTGTGGAAAATTGAGGAGATGATGCAAAGTCGTCGTGGCCGATGGAGGAAGGCGTGACTGCGAGGCGGCAGGCACCATTTTCAGCTCGTCTGTGTTTGCAAGATGGCCTCAACAAGATTACTTACGTCATGCCAGGAAGCAAATTGGCAGGAAACTCAGATAGTCTCCCGTGATATCAGGTCACGGTGGCAGGTCCTCTAAGGTTTCACCTCGCAGCTACCCTGGCAATTTGAAAGGCGCACTGCTAGGTGAACTCGGAGGGTCATGGTCGAACATGTCATTCCCTGCGCCTGCGAGCTGCATGGGGGTTTTGATGGACAAATTCACACAAGTATTATATGCCCAAAAGCAACAGCGAAGAACACTCGAGGGGAATCGAATTATAGGGAAGAACATAAGATAAGACACGGAGACTAGACTAGGTGAATCTACGAAAATTCCATAGGTGGTCCCAGGCAGTGGATTTTGCGTACCTCGCGGTTTAACTTGGACTGGCTAATAAGTTACAAGAATAAGATATACAAGTTATAATAATTTACTATATATTAACTTCTAAGGAGTAGATAATATGTTTGCGTGTATGCCAAACCTCAGACCATCACTAGCTTGCCTATCATATGGAGATGGAATTCAGCGAATTACCACCTCAGGAGGACGACAATACTCAGAATACCACGCGTTCGGATCATAGAGAGTCTCATACATTTCAACCATAACACTATAGACAGGAACCCGCATCCATCCCACGCCCAGCCGTATAGATCCCTCAATAAGTGGCTCCTCCGGCTCCTGCAGGTCAAGCCTACCAGGCACCCCTAGTCCTTCCAGATTAGGTCAACCGACTCTTCTTCATCCTCCAAGTCCTTGTTACAGTTGTCATTAATATCGTTGTTGTTATTGTTGACACTCTCTCTATCATTCTCTTGCCCCTGCCCATCCCTAGAGGCCACATCTCCCATGTCCCTGATCTGAATACCTAAGCAATATCTCAGCGACATTCCTATGTTTAGCATACCCTGCTCCCGCTCAACTGCCCCTACCTTAACCCACTTATCAAAATACGCTTCCATAAGAGCAGCGCTTGGGCCCTTAAGTGCCTTGCCGTCCTCCACCACTGTCATCTCTATCTGCATATAGATATCAGGCGCATTATAGAAGTCAAGCGTGCAGCGTGCTTCCTTGCGCAAGGATGCAATGTGTGTGCCTATGCTACGTTGTTGCTGTTGTACACTAAAAGATGACAAAGCCTGACACCTGGTGGCCGTCTTGCTCGAGGCTGCGCTCAATGCAGTCGGCTGTGTTGTACATTGGTTGGACGCAAACGTTTTGCCCAGTCAGAGTCCCTGTAAGCCACTACCCCTGCTAGGCCTGGACATAACTTTTGCGCTCGACCTTATGTAGTGAAATAAGAACTGCAGTGTTCGCTTGCACTTGCGGGATAGGTCGACGGGGTAATAATACGTGGCGGGCGTTGCTTGGGTCATGTTGGTGACAGAGATTCGGCGGTGATGGATTTGAAGGGGAAAGGTAGAAAGTACAGACAAGGGCATGTTGGGGAAGGACGTGTTTGTGTGGTTGTCGGTGGCAGAACTGTTCCAGGCTGAGGCGATTTGGGCCAATGAGGCGTGCTGCAGGATCCTGCGGTGCGAGCAGCGACTTCTCGATTACCTACCTCCACCTCCTCCAATCCCTGGGAAAGAGAAGGGGGGGATACGCCGCGAACCACGAGTAACGCTCACATGTCAGCTCCAGGGCGCAATATCCCTCCGAGCCGTCTGAGTGGCAGGGGGGGGATTCGACGCGGCGTCGACTACCCACAGGACCCCAATCGTTTGTGGAGGAGGCTCTTCATTCGGTCGACTGAGGAAGACGTGGAGACACTTCGTGGCTACAGGCCCGGCGCATATCACCCCATCCATCTGGACGACGAACTAAACGACGGCCAGTACCGGGTTATTCACAAGCTCGGTCATGGCGTGTTGGCGACCGTGTGGCTTTGCCTGGACCAGAACGCCAACGAGTCATCATATGTCGCTATTAAGATTTTCCGCGCCAGCAAAAGAGAAGACGACCGAGAGTTGGTAATGATTGCGAAGCTAAAGGTGGAAGGCCTCGGTGCTACGCAGCACTTATGCCTGCCCACGAACCAGTTCACGAACCAAAGCCCGAGCGGAATGCACACTTGTCTGGTCTACCCTCTGCTTGGGCCGCCAGTACGCATAGCGGCAAGTATATTTCACGGGGAGGAGTCCAAAATCAGGAACCTCCAGACGATATGCGCACACATGGTCAGGGCTCTGGCTGCGCTACATAGTCGCGGAATATGCCACGGGGGTACGTTTAGGTTTGAATCCACCCTCAGTGTTCCTACTACTTATTATACATCACAGACTTCCATCCCAGCAACATTCTTCTTGCGCTCAATGGCCTTGACGGCCTAGACGAAGAAGAAGTGCTATCACTCCTCGGGGAGCCAGAGATAGCAGAGGTCTGCATCCGTAAGGATTCCCGCCCCACGCCAGAGATTCCGTACGCCCCCAAGTATCTCGTCTACCCGGTTGCCTTCGAGGACGTCTCTTCTACGGCTATATCCGCTCACGCCCAAGTCATCGACTTTGGCCAGTCATTCGACAATTCTCTTGGCCCGCCCGAAAGTCTCGGTGTCCCGGTAAACTACGCGGCGCCAGAAGTCATCCTCGATGGCGTGGGCAGCATGGTAATGGATCTCTGGTCTCTAGGCTGTGCTGTTTTCGAAGTACGTCTTGGCCAGCGCCTCTTTACCGTCTTTCAGCTGCTCCAGCTCAATAAGGAAGAGTATATGGATGAACTTTAGCCCCTTCTAGGGGAGCCCCCGGAGGAGTGGCTAGAGTACTACGCCGAATCTAGCGACGAATCGGGTAGCGAAGGGTCCCCTATCCCGCACCATGGTGACCATGGGGGTGCGAGTCTTCGTGCCAAGGCTATTCGGGAGAGAATCGCTGGGTGTCATGACTGTTCTGGGGAAGGATGCAGTCATCCGCGCTTCGAGCTCATCTCGGAAGCTGAGGCTACGGATCTGGCAGATCTGCTAGAAAAGCTGTTGAGGTGGCGGCCCGAAGAACGGCTTGGAACTCAGGACATCTTGAAGCATGCGTGGTTTAACACATAATACTGAGTTTCGGTGTAGTATTTAATAAGAGGCCCTGCGAGGAGTACCTTTTCGATGCGGCTAATACTGTGAATAAATCGTGGACATGTCTGCGGGGACGCATGAGCAAAAACATAGATTCCGCTGTTTGGGTTGCACATTGGACAGTGTTGAACGTCAAGTGTGGATCCCAGCGAGTGGACACTGGAGGCGGCTGCTGGGTACCTTGCATGTGGTAATAATTTGGCTTGGCGGGTAAAACTGCGGCGCGAACAACGACAAGCTCGATTCCAGCAGCTTCGACAACACCCCTAACAAAGCACCGCAAACGAACCCCCTTCCCCTCTCTTTCCGTCTCCCACCTCGCACCCTCCTCCGAGGACATGTTCGCCCGCAATGCGCCCCGAATAACCCGCCTCCGCCCGCGCGCCCCCGCGCGCCGCCTCCCGCAGCGCCGCGCCTTCTCGTCGTCGCCCTCCCCGGCCCACGCGCCCACGCCCGCCGCGCCCCTCGCGCCCTTCGTGACCGAGCTGGACAGGCTGGCCCCCTCGTTCGACGTGCGCGGGTCCGACATCCGCATCATCAAGACGCCGGCCGAGTTCTACGAGACGCTGAAGGCCAAGATCCGGGGCGCCGAGAGGCGGGTGTTCCTCGCGACGCTGTACATCGGCAAGGCGGAGCAGGAGCTTGTGAGTCTGCCCCGCGACCCCTGACCTGGGTGTGGGAGAAGGGATGGATGCGTGGGGGCGGGTGCTGACGAGCTAGATTGACACGCTGCGCGATGCGCTGAGGCGCAACCCGAAGCTCACGGTGAGCATTCTGACCGACTGCCTCCGCGGCACGCGCGAGGCCCCGGACCCCTCGAGCGCCTCGCTCCTGGCCCCGCTGGTGGACGAGTTCGGCGAGAGGGTCGAGATACGCATGTACCACACGCCGAACCTGACGGGGCTGAAGAAGAAGCACGTGCCGCGGCGGATCAACGAGGGCTGGGGGCTGCAGCACATGAAGCTGTACGGCGTGGACGACGAGATCATATTATCCGGGTGAGTCCCCCCCCCCCGTGCTGCCTTTCGTGGAGATCCTTTGGGATCCGGGCTAATCGGCGGCTCAGTGCCAACCTGTCGACCGACTACTTCACGAACCGCCAGGACCGCTACCACCTCTTCACCTCCAGGGAGGTCACCGAGTACTTCCACCGCATCCACGACGCCGTCGCCTCCCTCAGCTACCTCGTCAAGCCCTCCTCCTCCTCCCCCTCGGGCTTCACCCTCTCCTGGTCCGCCCCCTCCCCCTCCCCGCTCGACTCCCCCACCGAGTTCACCCGCCACGCCACCTCCGTCCTCAACCCCCTCATCACCCCGACCGCGCCCCCAGCCTCCGACCTGACGGACACGCGCGTCTACATCATCTCCCAGATGTCCCAGCTCCTCAAGCCCGACACCTCCACCGAGCTCCCCGCCCTGACCCACGTCCTCCGCGTCCTCGCGCGGCCCGAGTACGCCTCGTCGTCCTGGACCTTCACGGCCGGCTACTTCAACCCGGCGCCCTCCCTCACGCAGCTCCTCCTCTCCACGGCCGGGGGCGGGTCCAGCTCCGTAATCACCGCCTCGCAGCAGGCCAACGGCTTCTACGGCTCCAGGGGCGTCTCGGGCATGCTGCCCCCGGCCTACACCGTCCTCCTCCGCCGCTTCCTCGACGCGGCGCACCGCGCGGGCCGCGCGGACATCTCGGCCATGGAGTGGCGGCGGGGCACGGTCGGCGAGAAGGACGGGTGGACGTACCACGCCAAGGGCCTGTGGGTCACGCTGCCGAACGAGCAGGCGCCGTGCATGACCATCGTGGGGAGCTCGAACTACACGAAGCGGAGCTACTCGCTCGACCTGGAGGCCGGGGCGCTGATCGTCACGCGGGACGAGGGGCTGAAGGGGCGGCTGGAGGATGAGAGGAAGGGGCTGGGAGAGTTCGCGCAGCGGGTCACGAGGGACGACTTCACCAGCGTGGACAGGAGAGTTGGGTTCCACGTGAGGATTGCCATGTGGATAGTGAAGATGGTGGGCGGAGCATTGTGACAACAGTAGAACAGATATACCCCCTTGTAAAAACACGATAGACCTGTAACATTTCACATCCCTACAACTACAAAACGAAAAAGTAAATAGATCTTCTATAGCACAGAGTAATACATAGTATACACAACGTCCACCGCCGCACCGCTCGCTCAGTTCCCCCTCTTGATCCACCTCTTCGCGTTCGACAGGCCCTTGATCCTCTTGGTGTACTTCCAAAGGTGCCTGTACTTGGGGCCCTGCCTCTTGGCCTCCCAGCCGCGCTGCTTCCGCGGCGTCTTGGCCGAGTACACCCTGGTGCGGCGGAACTCGAGGTCCCCGCCGGGGATGTCGTGGCGCGCCATCACGGCGGCCGTGGACTCGTCGTGCTCGGCGCGGAAGATGTTGAAGCCCACGGGCGTCATGGCGAACTTGTCGCGGAACGACTTGAGCGAGAAGCCCACGGCGTCGTGGCCGGGCTTGTACAGGTCGCGCATCCTGGCCATGTCCACGGGGCCGGACTGCTCCAGCAGGAAGACGGTGAGGCGGTGCTTCTCGCTGCCCTTGTGGGCGAAGGGCGGCAGCCAGGGCACCGCCAGCTGGTCGGCGGGCAGCTTGCTGAAGGGCAGGCTGTTGGTGGCCGGGCCCAGGGGGATGTTGGCGGCCATGAAGTGGCACCGCTTGGTGAAGGTGTCCTCCGCGAGGTCGGGCACGTCCGCGTCGATGACCACCACGGAGACGAGGCGCGGGCCCGCGTCGAAGACCTGCACGCGCAGGCGAGGCGGCACCTCGCTGACGAGGGAGGGGACTGTGGCGCCTGCGGGGATCTTGGCGCGGCGGAAGAAGAGCTGGACGTCGGCGGTGGGCTCGAACTTGGGGAGGAGGTCGGGCACGATGTGGTGCTGGGTGATGCGCTGCTCGATGAGCTTGTGGTCGTAGGCGCGCCACTTCTTCTCGGCGAGGTGGCGGTAGATGGGCTTGTTCATGTCCGCTGGGGCGGCGTTAGCAATGGTTTCGGCCGAGATATAAGGGGAAGGAAGAAGAGATGTCAACTCACCCAGGCCGTCCTCGAACCGCTTCTTCACGAGCGGGTCGTTGATGTCCGCCAGCACCTTGAGCTCCTCAACGTACTTCTTCAAGCTCGCGATCCGGAGCTTCCGCCTCCCCGCGCCCTCCTTCTCCTGGATGCTCTCCAGCCTCGCGATCTTGGCCAGCTCGGTGCGTATCGCGGCCACCTTCTCCTCCCTGTCCGCGCGGATGACGGACAGGGCCTCCTGGAAGCACTGGTAGGGCAGCTGCTCGAAGGGGATGTTGGGGCCCGCGCGGATGGCGGCGCGGCGGCGGCGGGAGCCGATCGGCGGCGTGCCCGCCTTGGCCAGCGCCTGCTCTGCCTTCAAGCCGAGGACGGTGTTGGGATCGAGGTTGGGGTCGGCCGTTGTGGGAGCCGACTCTGGCGTGGCCTCGGCGTTGGGGCGCGCGTGCGTTAGGGAGAACGCCCGGATGGCGGGGGGCGAGAGGAGGCGCCGCGCGAGCGGACGGGCGACCGTTGACCCCGACATTATTGCGATGGGGGGGGATGGGTCGTCGGAGTGGTCTGCGGTGTGTTGAGGAGTGGTGCTCGCGTGAAGTTCGACGGAGACAAAAATTTAGGAGAGCGATGAAAGGACCCACTTTGACTTTAATTCGGGAGATGTGATTGGCCTGTGGCGGTCGATGTCCCTGACGGTGCACGGGCCACATGCGTGCTCCCAATTTTCTCGACTGCGTCTTTCGGCTCGACTTTACGCGACGACACCTCCGTCTTCCAGCTGTCCGTCAACCCGCCATCGAGAAACCACGATGGCCAGCACCGGCGCGAAAGGTCTCAACGAGGCCATGAAGGCCCTTAACCTGTCGGGAGCCACGAGGACGGCTCTCCGGTCCAATGGCCTGACGCAGAGGGTACGTTCGCGCCTTGAGCCTTCGACGCAAGATCCAATGACTGACTGACCCTCGCAGGCCCCGTCTTCGATCCGCTCCTTCGCCGCCGAGGCGCCATCGAGGTCCGCCCCGAAGTGGCTCCCAAGTTCGTCCAGCGCCCTCCCTCCCGAAGCCTTGCCCCGAACCCAGCTAACCCCCACAGCCACCTCGGTCCCAGTCACCATCCACGCCTTCCCGACCCTCGAGCCCCTAACCCTCGAGTCGCACCCGTCGACCCACCTCTACCTGCCCTTCCGCCGCGACCTCGTCCACCAGGCCGTGATCCACGAGGCCTCCCTCGCCCGCCAGGGCACCGCCTCCTCCAAGACCCGCTGGGACGTCGCCGGCTCGCACCGCAAGATCCGGCCCCAGAAGGGCACCGGCCAGGCCCGCCTCGGCACGCGGCAGTCCCCCCACCTCCGCGGCGGAGGCAAGGCCCACGGCCCGCACCCGAGGGACTTCTCCACCAAGCTGCCGAGGAAGGTGTACGACAAGGCGTGGAGGACGGCGCTCTCGTATCGGTACAGGAGGGGCGAGCTGATCGTCTGCGCCGACGGCATGGAGCTGGGCGTCAACGGCGAGTTCTGGGGCCTCGTGGAGGCGCAGCTGATCAAGGGCGAGCTGAGGGACGGGTACATGCGCAAGCAGGCGAAGCAGCTCATGGAGGCCCACGCGTGGGGGAAGCCCTTCGGCCGCACGCTGATCGTCACGAGCACCCCCAGGGACGTGCTCTTCGAGGCCGTGAACCACGTCGGCGAGGACGGGCGCGCGCTGAAGGTGGCCGACGTCGACGTCAAGGACCTGCTCACGGAGGGCAGGGTGGTCGTCGAGAGGGAGGCGCTGAGGCAGATGATCGCGGAGCACCAGAGCGACCTCGTGACGCAGGTTGCTGTAGGGAGTGTTGAGGGCTTGAGCGGGCCAATTCTCACGGAGGGGGCGAGCTAAGGGCTGTATGAGACTTGTACTATAGATGGATGGTTTTGTAACTTTTATTGTATAGACACCACGCGGTGGGCTTTCCTGTGTCGAGTGTGGGCTGTGACCTATGAGTTGATGCCGTGAGTATTTTTTTTTGCTGGTATGGCTGTATTGCTGTGGACGATCGAAAAAGATATATGGCACTTTCCCCTGGGGCAAGATCTTCCAAGCGAAAACACACAGGTGCAGGTGGACTATTCTCACGGCCAATTTCTCCAAGCCACTGACATCGTTGAACAGATAGTTCTATTCTACCAAGACGAAAAGCCCAGAAAACCGACGCCTCATATGAATTCCATCCCGCTACAGCCTGTCGTCTCTAGGGCGTCCTACAGCCTCTTGTCGATCCTCCACCTGCCGCCGTCGTCCTGGGACATGGGGATGGCGAGGTTCGCCATGCTGCCCACGAGATACTGCATGATCTCCGAGTCGTCGGTCGATTTCTGGCGTGTTGTCCGCGGAGTGCTGGGCCCGGGGCGTCTCCCCTGTGGCGGAGGTCTGGACTGCGCCGCTTCCAGCACGTAGCCCCCCTTCGGCACGGGTTTCGGAGTCCACGGCATTGCTCTCCGGGACGGCGCAGTTGGCGGTGCCGAGGGAGACGAGAGTGTTCCCGGAGCTTTGCCCTTTGCCCTGTTGGTTTCCTGTACTCTCCCCGCATCCAAATCCTCCCCTATTTCCTGCTTGATTTCGGTGGTCTCCCTGCTACTCGCCTCACCGCTCGACTCTGCAAACAACCTGTCCGTCTGGGTATAAAAATCATCCTCCATATCTCTCCTCAGCTTCGCCTCCTGCATCATGCTCTCCTCGTCCTCGGAGCCACCCCACGCCAGATCACCCCAATCACCCGTCTCACTGCTCACATCCGACAGGTCCTCCCTCTTCGCTACCCTCTCCCTCGCCAGGTTCTCCCCCACCCAAGTCACCCCTTCCCCCTCACCCGGCCACACCACGGCTGCTCGGCGCGGATCCTGGGAGGAGCCGGTGTTGCCGGGTTCACACCGTCAGTTGGCCTCGCACACGAAAAGGTTCTTGTACTGGTGGGTGGCCTCGACGACGTTCTGGTAGAGTTGGAAGTCTGGGGGTGTCAGCCTCGGGATCTGCGGCGCGATGTACGGGCATGGGGAGGCCTGGGAGGCGAAGGATTACTCACCGACGTTGGGGCCCACGTCCTTGGATGTCAGGACCTTGATCGAGAGGTCAGGGTTCACCTTGCCAATGACCTGCGCCGAGTTGCCGTTGACCAGGTGTGCCTCCTGGACGTTCGTTAGCGCGCGTAGCTCTCGTTAAAGAAACCGGAGTGACTAACCCTGTCAAGGTCGAGGTTGACGTTCCCCGCGGAGTCCATGACGGCCGTGGGGCCGCGCAGCTGGACGATGGAGCCGACGATCATGACATTCTGGCCGACGTAGTTGCCGAGCAGCTCTGCCGTGACGCGTGGCGTGGAGGTGGGCTCGGACATGGTTTCGGTTGGTAGGTTGGTATTTGTAGAGAGAGAAGCTGTAATGCGAGCCGTTATGTCGGGTCAAAAGTGCGGAGGCGAAAGGTTAGATTGGAAAGTGGACGTTCTGAGGCGTGGAGGTGCGGAGAGACAGCTTCCAGGGCGTTTGCAGCGCGGAGCGTGTCGACCTCGCGCGTTTGGCGCGGGGTGGAGGGGCAATGCGAAGTCATGTGACTGCCCCACTATCAAACCCCCCTGTGACGCTCCGAAAGTCGCCTGAGGACCCTTCTGGACCTCGGAAGCTTCTAAACTTGGAGACCCCAGTTCATTGACGAAACTTTTATCTGGTTGTATCGATAAAGGGACCCTTGATACCAGTCAGAAAGAAGGAACGTGTTCCCTCACCCCCATCGCCCTAAACAAGTCCATCCCCGCCGAGACCTCCCCGCCACCATGACCGACATGCCGGCGCCCGCGGGCCGCACGACGATCAACGTCGGCACGCGCAAGTCGGCCCTGGCCCTCAAGCAGACCGAAATCGTCATCGCCGCCCTGCAGGCCCTCCGCCCCTCCCTCACCTTCAACGTCGACGCCATGAGCACCACCGGCGACAAGGACCTCGAGACGGCGCTGTACAAGTTCGGCGGCAAGGGCCTCTGGACCTCGGAGCTCGAGGCCAAGCTCGTCAACCGCGACCTCGACATGATCGTGCACTCGCTCAAGGACATGCCCACCTCGCTGCCCGAGGGCTGCGTCCTGGGCTGCGTCACCTCGCGCGAGGACCCGCGCGACGTGGTGGTCTTCAAGTCGTCGCTGGAGGGCGAGTACAAGACCGTCGCCGAGCTCCCCGCGGGCAGCGTGGTGGGCACCAGCAGCATACGGCGCATCGCGCAGCTGAAGCGGCGGTTCCCGCACCTCGAGTTCGCCGACGTCCGCGGCAACATCCAGACAAGGCTGCGCAAGCTGGACGACGAGGCGGGGCCGTTCGCGGCCATCATCCTCGCGGCGGCGGGCCTGCTGCGCATGGACTACGGCGCGCGCATCGCGCAGTTCCTGGACTTCGAGGGCGGCGGCGTGCTGCACGCCGTGGGCCAGGGCGCGCTGGGCGTCGAGGCCCGCGCGGGCGACGACCTCGTCCTCGACATGCTGCGCGAGTACCAGGACGACCGGACGCGTCTGGCGTGCCTCGCGGAGCGGAGCCTGATGCGCAAGCTGGAGGGCGGGTGCAGCGTGCCCATCGGCGTGGAGACGAGCTGGGACGGGAGCAGGCTGCGGCTCAACTCGACGGTGGTGAACATCAGCGGGACGGAGTTCGCGGACGTGGACGAGACGCGGGTCGTGGACAGCCCCGAGGCGGCGGAGGAGTTCGGGAGGGACGTGGCGGGGAAGCTGGTTGAGAAGGGCGCGGACCGGATATTGGAGGAGATGAAGAGATACGGCAAGCCCGCCGCGTGAAGAGTGTAGAGTGTCGGACATAGAGGAACGCCAAAATGCATTCGTTGAGCGGGATCATCAAGTCTACCCATGCGCATCACGAGTGGCTTTTCCATCCAGGAACTCTTATAGATCCCCTTTTTGTTTTCATGTATCATGCCAACGTGAAACCCTCCAACGCCAGATACGAACCCAGTTTTAGAAACTCCAATCCCAACATCCCCGCTCATAGGATCTCCTCGTCCTCCTGCACGCCCTCGTACACAATCTGCGGCACAACAGCCTTCAGCGGCGCCTCCTCCTCAACCTCCACATCCTCCTCCTCGTCATCATCCCCTCCCAGCGCCGCAAACGCGTTCTTCGCGCCCCTCCCGCCACCCGCCAGCCCCCCGTCCAGCGCCGTATTGACCTCCTCCCACGTCTTGCTCCGCACCTTCATGGCCTTCGCCTGCATCACGCTCCTCTCCACCTTGGTGCTCGTCCTCTCCGACACGGCCTCGGCCATGCCGACGCCCCTGTCGTGCTTCCTCCGCGCGCGCGCGCTCGCCACGGCCTTGCGCTTCGTCACCTTCTTGCTCACGCCGGCGCCCTGCCGCGCCGCGAGCACCGACGGCTGCACGGCCTCGCGCTCGCGCGGCGGCCCGGCCTCCTTGGTGGACTTGTCGGCGTCGATGCCCGGCGAGGTGGCGCGGCGGGCGGCGCGGGAGTGGACGGACGGGCCTGCGTTCCGGGGGGGTTAGTTGATGGTGCGCTTTGGGGTTTGAGGGGGCTGTGGGAGTGGACGAACCCCTCTTTTTCTTTGGTAGACCTGGTTTCGCCATTTTCTTTTTGGAGGGTGTGAGGGTTTGTGAGGGGTGTGGTGGTTTGGATCTTGCTTGATATCGCGGCGGCGGAATTTCGAGCTGCGATGCTGATTTTGGCGGGGTCGTGTGAAAATTTAGGCGGTGAGCTTATCGATAGCGGGCTTATCTCTCAGCTGCCACCAGCAGCCGGCGCATTGGGCGCCCTCTCAGTCCAATAGGCCCCAAGCACCTCGAGGCCTCCATTGCTTGCTGCCGCAAAGCTCCATCTTCCATCCCAACGTTCCATCTTCACCCGGCACACCGGAGTGGATTTGCTACGCTCCCCAAACAGACGGTGGGCCACCACACCTCAACGTCGATATTTCTAGAAACAACCGAGACGTGCGATGAGACAAGATGACGGCCTCACCGCATATGTAGCCTAACCCGTTGCAATTTCTTGGCAGGCACCACTGTCCTTGCGCGGTGGAAGGGGATGCATGTCTGTGGGTATGATGGACCCCATCTCACGGATATCGCAACAGCCCACGCCCAGCTCCCACCGGCTCGTGCGGAACCTCGTGTGAACCCTTGGAAAGGGCGGAGCGTCCTCCAAGCCGCACTTGGCCAGAGTTTACGCTCCCCGCACCTCGTCAAAAAGCCCAAGCTTCTCACTCCCTTTCCCGCAGCGGGGATCCGGCAGACCCTCATGCACGAGTCAGGCAGTTTGGAGCAAGGGTGGGCGCGCCTGCCGGGATGGCGGTGCTCTTGCGGAGATTTCCCTCCGGGCACAGCACACTCGCATAGAACCCTCGGGTCCCACCCGCTTCCCGAAGTAGCGCGATCTCGTGGGTGGGGGAGGGCGGGAGTAGGGTTGAAGGGGGAAGCGGGCATGCAACGAATCCAAGGCACGCGAGGGCCCGTGGATCGGGGACATGGCCCCCAAATCGAGGCTCTCCCGGGGGCAAGGTACCTCGGGAGCTTCCGGCACTACGTCATCGCTGTTTTGCAGCGCGGAAAGGAAGGGGGAAGTGGGGGGCTGTGTCAACCCTGGCTGCCTGGAGATACTGGGTAGGACGCTGATTCCCTTTCCTCCGCGGGTCTTAGAAGTCCACGTATCTATACTTGTACAGGCCTTCTTGCAAAAGCCCGTTATTCGTTTCACGATTCGTGATATGGGAGATGGGTGTGGCGACTTCCTCCGAGCCCATGCAGGGTCCTTGGGGTAGAGGCGGGAGGTCCGGTCTTGGAATACTCACATTTCATCATGGGCATCACGGGGCCTGATAAGCGACCCGGAGGGACGGCCCAGGATACGACAGGGACATGCTCGGACGCAGCTGGAAAGTCCCGGGGCGGTCCCCGTTGAGGGAGGCATCCCTCACAGCGAGTACCGCTGGGCGGGCGCCTCGTCATTCGTCGAAGGCCACAAAGGTTTCTGAAGGGACGCCGGGAGGCTCTCCCCGGGGCCATGTGTGCGACGTTGCCAAAACGCTGGCTTGAACAGCACCAGTCAGACCTCATGTTGGGCCATGTGCGCCATGCACACTGACGTCATTAGCGGCACAGCTGTGCGCCGGATAGAGAGCAGCGTCGCCGAACACCGAGAGAAGAAGCAGAAGCGCCGCCGCCCGCCCTTCCACCTGTTCTAGCCAATTGGCGCCAGGCAGCCCAGCGAACACCCCCGGTAAGGGACGGCACCTAATCCAACTCCGCATTGGAGACGCGAGTCAGTTCCCTTTGCCGGTGGGACCACAGCTTCCAGGATTTTCCCCGCCCTCTCCCTGAGGCCGGAGAACTTTCTCCGGCAACTGCTTCTCGGCGACGGGCGATCGGTTCCCCCATTTGCGAGGATGAACATGTTCCGTCCGTCTTCCCGGGAAGAGAAAATGAATTATGGGGAGCCTTCCCTGTTCGGGACAGGGACCCCATGCGCTTGGGCCATCGAAAAGGGAGAAAAATCCATTATGCTCCGATTGTCAGGAGACGCCTCGATGGGAGGTGAAAGAGGCCCACAAACGGATCCGACAGCTGCCCCGCTAACGCTGACACGGGAAAGGCTGCGTCCGAGGTGGTGGAGGATTGCAGTCCAGGGTGGGCTGCCGATACAAAGTACTTTCTCGTCAATGACGTCATGATCTGGTGATGTCGTGCTCCATAAACCTTGCAGTATGTGTACGTACATACATGCACCACACATGTTCCCCTCACCTTTCCCCCCGCAAAGGGGAAACGGCGCTGTTCTTCGGTACCGGCCGCATGCCCAGCTCAATCGTTGAGCCCTGCGCAAGGCGCAGATCGGGTGCGGGTCTGGCGCTGTGGCGGAGGTTTGGCTCCGGCTACGATCCACCGCTGGGGGTTGAGAACGATGTTCGATGGGGCTTGCGAGCTTCCGCGAGATCCGGATTGACATGGCAGGGTCCTGCGCGGCCGCGTTGGGACGCCCGGGCCAGTATGATAGATAGGGTCGTCCACGCCTGATAGCTATCAATTGGAGATAGGAGAGCGGCTACGGGCACCTGCCCCCACCTATCGCGACGTGTAAACGATAGCGTGCGTCTACAGCCCCCAATCCTCGGGCGAGCCATCCAGGTGCGCCATAACCCTCCGAGTGCAACCTTCACGGCCGTCGCCTCGCTCCTCCAAAGTCATCTGAGGATTCCAATCACCAAGCCCCCGGCTCCCTCCCAAAAGTGGCGAGGTTCCCCGGATCGGCCATCTTGACGAACAGCACAGAACCAAGCTGCCCCCCACCCTCGCCACACTCTTGGTCCCTTCTCGAAGTTCCATGTTTGAAACATGATAACAATACATACATACATGCTTCCCCCCCCCGCAAGTGCGGACACGATCCTGTCGGCCACATGCCAACCAGAACCCACTCGCCGGCAGGATGGACCCACTAATCCCGCCGGTTTTCATACTCCACAGCTGGGTGCCCGGCGCAAATGCTCCGGGCTGGATGCAGGCCAAGCCCCCCAGTGCAGGGCTCGCTTGGGCCCCGTACCGGGCATGGATGACGGGGGGCTTGCCTGCATGGGCATAAGCGATCCCCGTTGAAGGGATCGTTCAAGAAGCTCCGGGACCCATGCTCGACAGCGGGCCTATCGGAGATGGGAATTGGGAAAATGAGGACAGCGAGCGGGCTTCGGCCTTCGCGATTCCCTTGCATCCCACCTCATGTGGCACCCTGGCCCACATTCGCGAAGACACCACATTGTTCTCCAAGCCATGTCGACCAATCAACCGCTGACGCCCGTTCTACCCTTCCCCGTCAATCGTCTCCTCAGTCGGTTCGGCCGAGCCATGCTGGACGATTCCCCATCATCGCCATATGCTCCCAGGGAAAAAAAGTTAATTAACCCCCTGCGCCCACCGACGTTTGCACACATATACGGAGGACAACTCCCTCTGACGCGCCACTTACATCATCGATCTGCCGGGCAGCCCGTTTGTTCCCCACAATAGCTCCCCGCCGAAACGGAAAGGTCTCTCCTCGACCCGAGAGCAAAGGGAGAGCTTTAAGCATTATCGAAGTCTTGGCGCTCCCCTACCCTCGGTGCTTTAATTGAGAAGCGTATACCGCAGGCTTGAGAAGATACCAGAAAAATTCGGAAACCCCATCCCCAAGCTGCGGCTCCGCCCCGGACACGATAAGAAACTTTTCATAAAACAGTCCCTGCGCCCGCCCCGCGGTTCCCTACTTCGGTAGCTCATTCCACTCCCGCCCAAAATCCAACCCACGCACGAGGATACAAAAGAAAAGCTCGAAGCCACCTTTCATTGCCAGCACGAAAACGCCCATCCCACCCACGGAAAAGACGCCCATCTTTCACTCTCTCACCTTATAAGCTCCGCCTTGACGACAAGTTCCAAGCTTGTTTTGGGATCATCTCACCGAGCAAGACCGACCTTGGGCAACCAACAACGTCAACCCGCCACCGATCGATAGGAAAACCGCGAGCGCTCATCGTTTGGCCCGTCTCCCACGAGTACCTATCACATTATCCGTCCCGGTACCGAGCTACCTCGTCGAAACACGCGCCCCAACCCACCTTTTCTCCCTTCCGCAGCAGGGTCTGACCTCATCGGGCCCTCATCCGGCAGCACTGCCAGTGACGTTGCCCCACCACAGGCCCAAGCTCCAGCAACCCTTTTCCAAGTCACACGTGTCGATCAACGGCCCCCGGAGATACATACACATCCCTGCCACCCTCCAGCATCGAATCGTGGTTGGGCCTACAGAAAGAATTGGAGAAGAGAAAAAAGGAAAATCGGATAAGACGAAGCGCAGTTGCGACAGGAGAGTGGCCACCGAAAGTCACGTCATCCCGCACCGAGTTGGAAAGGGGAAAGCCAAACACATCGGTGTCGACAGAAGCGGCAAATACAGGGGATACGCCCACAGCTGCAGCGCCCAGAAGCGGGGACCCACCACCCACCACCCCCTGCAAACTCACTACCAAGCCTCCCCTCGGCCGGGCGTACATTGTATCATATTAAAAAAGGCGGCGCCATGGCCATCCCTCACCCGTCGCACTTCGGCGACTACATGTCTCTTAGCAACAACATCAACAACGACAGCACAACAACCCTGGACAACACACGAAGCGACCCATTGAGCCAGTATTTCGACGCCAACAGGGCCAGCATCCCCACCGCGACCACCACGGCAGAGTGCCTCACCACAAACCCCGCAGCGTGGAGCCACGCCCTCGCACCAAGCACCGCGACCACCAACACCAACACCACGACCATGCCGGGCCACGCAGTCGGCACCACCATCGAGGTCCACCCGCGCCTCGACGACTCGTCGAGCGCCCGCTCCACCTCGCCCGAGCACCACCGCTCGTCCACCCGCACGCCCTCCACCACCTCCAACAAGTCCTCCCGCTCGCGCGCCAGCACCTCGTCCAAGTCCTCCGCCCCCTCCACCGAGTACAACAACAGCAACAAGCGGGCCTCGCGCTCGTCCCGCGCCTCCACCGGCGGCGGCGGCTTCGGCACCAACCCGGACGGCTCGCGCCGCGACAAGTTCCTCGAGCGCAACCGCATCGCCGCCAGCAAGTGCCGCCAGCGCAAGAAGGAGTGGGTCAACGGGCTCGAGGAGGCCCGCAGCGGCCTGGAGACGCAGAACTCGCAGCTGCAGATGGAGTACAACGGCCTGCTGGGCGAAGTGTCGAGGATGAAGAACCAGATCATGGCCCACGCCAGCTGCCACGACCCCAACATCGACAAGTGGATCGACAACGAGGCGAGGCGCTTCGTGCGCGCCCCCGAGCCCGGCGGGGACTTCTCGGGTGCCGCGGTCGGCTACGGCGCCTTCCCGGAGGGTCCGGCCGGCGCGCCGCCGCCTTTCCCGATGGACTACCAGTTTGACGAGGGTGAGTAGAAACGAAAAACGCTGTCTTTCTTTGCCTCGGGGATTTCTTTTTTGAGAGAGAGAGAGAGGAGAGACGAATGCCGGGCAAAGGGCATCCCAGCTGCATCAAACCAAAGCTCGAATTTTGGACCGACCCTCCGCCTCGGGGAGATAGCAGAGCGACGGGAGAAATCTACCACCGGGCAGAGGCTTACGCTGCGCAGGCTCAAAACTGTCTCCCACCTCGACCGTCCTCTCCGCAGACATGACCGGCTGCCTAAAGGACGCCGAGCGGCCCGTCCTGCGCGCCGGCCCCGAGGCCGTGAGGACTTGAAAGCCCTCTCCATACGTCTTTTCGGGCCTGGCGCCTCGGACACAAGGGGGACACCTCTCACCCGGAGCCCCAACGCTGTATACTTCTCAAGCGTCCCACATGCCTCATTTATGCACCATTCTCTGTTTTTATCATGGCGTTCCAAGGAGGGTTTTTCTTTTCCCTTTTTTTCTTCATCTTATGGCTTCTTCAACTACGAGTAATGACTTGGGACGAAAAGGGGGGGAAAGGGGGGGAAAGGGCGGAAACTTTTTTTGATCTTTTTCTGAATTGCGCTGCTTCTTCCCGCTTATTGCTTCGTCCGCGAAAAGAACTTCGGTTTCTAAAACAATTTTGGCCCTCGGTGGGCGTGGAATTAATTTTCCATCTCGAACGCGGGAGTTTTTAATTCTTTCTCTTTATTACCGACGACGGCCTTTTTACGGGAGGGTTATGGGGGAGGAGGGAAAGTGTATCAACAACGGGTTTTTCACCCTCCGTCATATGGAGTCGGGAAGGTGGGGGGATACCGCCAGGCACAGAACCGGCAACGAACGGGAAACGGGGAGTTTTGTTTTAGGTTGGGAAGGCGGCTCTTATGAATCAGGGCGAGGCCCGGGAATGAGGATCAGGATCAGGAATGGGGATTAGGGATTAGTGACCGGGACCGATTCGTTTGTAGATTATGAGATGGATCGAAAGCTGCTCTTGCCCTTGTCTAAATGAGTGAACTGTGAGCTTCGTGTGTGTTGAATTGAGGTGCCCATGTCTGCCCAGCTTTCGGGGGTACACAGTCTCTCACTCATACTTCAGCCACGAGAGTGATACCCCGAGGTGCAGAGCATATTTAGGAGACGCCACTTCCACATACTTAGAGTTCCCTGGCTAGAAGTGGCTGCACCAAGAAGCCATCCACGTCAGAGGCTGAAGGATTCCATGGCTCTGCCCTCTAACCGAGCGCCAGTCTCAGTCTCATGCATCTGCCAGCTGAGAAGCTCCCACTCAAGGACCAATGGAGACAGCAAAGAAGATAACGAAGCCCAAATCATATTGGAAACTATTTTTCTACCACTACACTAGCACACCTGCTCCTCCCCGTCCGCTACCTTTCCGCCCCCCGGCCTCACCCAGACCTCAAACACGCTGCCATCGCGACTCACTTCCTCCACTTCTCCCTCCTTCCCCTCCTTCAACCCCCCCATCACGTCCTCCAACTCCTCCAAATCCTCCTCCAAACCCCCCAGCACACCCCGTCCTCTACCCCTGAGCTTCTTAAAAACCTCCGCCCACTTCTGCTCAAACTTCGCGTCCACCCTCCCACAACTCTTACATCTCGGCGCCTTCACCCTCCCTCCTGCGCCACTATCTCTGTCCCCTAAGTCTCCGTGATCCTTCCACCTCTTAAACGCCTCCCCAAACTCACCCGACGCCTCAAGATTCTGCCTCCACTCGTCGTCGTCCACGCGGTCCGGGGACAACTACCCTCCCCCGGAAACCCTGCTGGAACGGCCACTCGCTTCGCCCCCCTTTTTCTCACCCTCCTCACCACGGCCCCCGGACCCCTCGCCTCTCGAGAGATTCTCCTGTCTCAGTATAATCTCCTGCAGTATTGCGAGATCATCTGGGAGCATATTCTCCATGGCAGCCGCAAGGCGTTCCCATGCGCGCTCGCTCGCAGGGTCCCTCGTCCCCGCGTGGCTAGTGCCGACAGAGAGTGTCTCACCCGCCTCTCGGCTTTCTTCCATTGAGGACCCTTGCGAGCTCCGCACCTCAACAGGACACGACACCGACCGGCCCGAACCCGACCTTCTGCCCCGCTCTGATGACATGCTGTGCTTCGCCCGCGGAGCCGACGAGTCCTGGGCAACCTGCTCAAACCTGGCCGCCATCGCCCTCACTCTATGCTTGGATCCCGTCGGTGACCACTGGGAGTTCGAAGACTTCCGCAAAGTAGGGCCCTCATCTAGCAGGGGTATCCTCTCTAGCCGCGTAGTAAAGTCGTCTCCTGAGGTTGGAGAAAAGAGTGACGAGCCCGATGAGGAAGTGAGGGCGGCTCGTCGACGGTTGCTACCCGAGCCCTCTGCCTCGCCCCGCGTCACTGGACGGGAAGCCGCTGGCCGCTTCAGGGACCCGCTTTGGGACGCGGCCTTGTGAAGGTTGGACCGAATAGATGATCGATACGTGAGATGATCTTCCGGCCGAGGAAGCTGAGAATCCCCAGTCCCAGTGCCTGTGATGATCGCGTCAAGTCCGCTCGAAGGTGCATATGCGCTGGAAACCTCCGGCTCTCCCTGCGGCCACTCGTTGGCAATGCCGAGTGTTCTCGACAGAGGGTTGGAGCGGTCACCGGGCGGCACCGCCGTAGACTCATGAGAAGGTACAGGCATGCTTGGTGCCAAGGGGTTGGACCCGCATCTGCTTGGGTCCGGGTATACTTCCTCCGACATGGGGACCACGGTATCCACGCTGCATCTTCCTCTGACAGATCCGCGGGATAAAAGCATGGAGCTAGAGCCACTCATACTGTCGACACCCGATGCGGCCTTACTCGCGTGTGGTGTGGAGGTGGAGGGAACAGCCCTGATGCTCGTCCCGTAATGGCTTGCAAGCGAGACTGCCTGAGCGCCATCTCCAAGTCCGTTGTCGCCGGAAGACATCCGTGTCGATGGCATACGCACGGGGCATCCCTCCCCAGAATACAGCAGCGGAGCAGACCGGCGCATCGAGAGTCTACTAGATAGGCCGTTCTGGTCAGCGGTTTCGGCTCGCGGTCTGTCGAGGTCCAACTGTGCCCGCCGGCGGAGCGTAGGATGCCGAAGGAGCGCCGCATCTGAGACAGGTTAGCCTCTCCTGGGAATCCAAAGGAGGAGAGAACCCACCAGCCGTTGGCTTCGTATATGAGAAAAGCGAGCTGTCGTCATCCCGCGACATTAGTGGCTCAGATGAGCATGAGCGGAATAGAGCACCCTTCTGCAACGGAGGAGGCAACTGCCCGACGGCGCGAGTCCTTCGATTTGGCCGGAGGACCCCGTACCCTCTCATGTATTCGACCGCGTCCTTCCAGTGTTGAAGCATCATGATGGCAACCTGGTTCGCCACCCAGATCTTGTCAACCGCCAGTGCTTGGGCCTTCATCTGTGTTTCGACGAGCCGGCGCTGCTTCTCGCGCTTAGACATCGGAGGTGTTGCGGGAAAGAGTATGAGACCCTCCGAGGGGTCTTTCAGCTTAGTCGTGTGTGATTCGAGCAGATCACCGACCAACAAGGGTCCAAAGACGATCCCCAAAGCCTCGTAGCTCATCAAATTTGATCGCGAGGTAGTGTTGCCTTCCTTTCCCGCCTCCGGCAATTTCTCTCCGGCGCTCCCCAAGAATGACAAGAGTCCAAACACGGCACAAATGAGCTCGCGGCGAAGATGAGATTGAACCGTTCCCACGGCCAGCGCTATCAACTGGGCCCTCGTGGAGTGTTGGTACTCTGGGTCGCTTCGAACCTGGCTGTGGATGGCAACGAAGGTCTCAAAGGCCTTTGTTGAACCGAGGATGCCGCCCGGCAGCTTGGACAAGAACTTCTTGAACGTGGAGGCCACATCCTGGACGGTGTACGTGATATGGGTGGGAAGACTGCCGCTCCGGACAGTCTTCGCGATGTGGATGCTGTCCTTGTCCGTGCCGCAGTAGTAGTCGTACAGCGCGTTCACCACCCGGACTGATCCAGGGACCCGGAAGATACCCTCGACTTCGGCGGCTAGCACACCATCGTGTTAGGTTTCGATATGAAGGTTCACGAGAACGCGGGTTGGATCGCTTACCATTCTGGACCAGGTAGTGGGCAGTGGCTCGCACACACGTGGGTACGACCAGCGGCGACGGCGTGTGTTCGGAAGGCAGGAGCAAAAGGTTCTTCCCGCCGATGCGGATGATCTCGTCCAGCCCGACCTCCTTCGGGTCATTCTTGGGGTGCGAGAAATGGGTGGTTATGTCGCTGAGGCTGCGCTTGTGGCGCGTCTTGCTGTGCTTCGCGGCGTTGAAGCCCCACGCGTAGCCCGAGACATTGCGGAGGATGCGCCAAATCCATCGTCTCCGGGGAGACACGTACCGAGGTATAATAGGACCCTGGAAAGGTTAGATCTCTGTTGTTTCGGAACGCACTGCACCTGATTGCGTATCCTGGACACACCTTGGCCTCGTAGTCTTCCAAGTTCAAGAGCCGTACGCCATGCTAGGACGGAGGTTAGCTGGGTATCAGACACGGGAGGCCGTCCACGTGGACTCCGAGGGGACACCATACTTTCCGAGCGAGACGGTTGTATTCGTGGACGAACTCGAGTCGGTCGTCGGTGTCGTTCTCAATGGCAGATACTCGCAAGTTAATAGTTGCCGTCTCCTAGACGACTGTATCCCGACGAGTCCTGTGCTTGTCGCTCGCCTCAATCTTATCGAGAGGCTCGTTCTCCGTGGCGGGGAGCTCGAGGCGAAAGGGGCAGATAGAGCTCGCAGAGGTCTCGGTATCGGCGGCCTGCCGCTGCTGCTCCTCGGCAGGGGAGTCCTTTGGACCCTCTGGCTTTGATAGGGACCGGCGAGCTGCTGCAGGCGTGGATGGGCGTGAAGGCATGATGCTGGAAGGACCGAATGGATGTGAAAAGGGTATCGGGAATTGCTGTTCCTCAAGAGATAAAGACATCGCAGCCACTGTTTAATGGCAGGACTGCCTCGGCGGCATTGGTGATCTGTTTGCGCGAAGCAGGCAGGTAGGAGGCCAATATTCACAGACCACAAAAGATAGAACCAAAAAGATGTTGTCTCCAGGATGCAAAGATCAATGTGAATAATGAACCCGCCGTCAGGTTGTGTCCAGAGAATACGAAAAACAACAAATATCCAGCCTGTGGAAGTGTTTTGTGACAGTAAGCATCTGCCCATCGCTCCTTCCCCAAATGATTCACAGGACAGGTTTCCTTCCTCAACTGTCACCAATGCATCCATTCCAGGTACATTGTACATCATGGGAACTGGAGCCAGCCCAAAACATCCTGCGCTTCAACATGTACCTAGAACATGGAGCAGTCATGGCAGCCCAGGAATACCTCCCTGCACTGGACATGCCAAAATGGCGAACCTACAAAATCCAACTCCAGCATCGCCCAATCCCTTGTCGACTTGGCCTGATGCCACAACAACCGCCACCATCTAAACATCACAGAAGCCTAAGCCGAAGCCCGCAGCTACAAGCTGAACGAAACATTCCATTCCGCCAAAGTCTATAAGCAAGGCCACGACAGACCCGCGTCCCCTAAGATCCTGGTATCCCACATAAAGCTCTTAACACATCCCCCCATGCGCCGAAAATTAAGAGAGGAGATTTCCTTCCACCTCTCAAACCACCCCCCCTTATCATCCGGAAAGCCCTTCCCTCCCCCCCCCCCCCCCCCGTAAAACCACAACCCCAGACCTCTAAGTATAACGACCTGACGAACCGTGACCGAACATGATGACCCACCCCGCGCTCCCCCTCCAGAGCTCAGTCCCTCTTCTCTATGTCTGCCATCCAGTCCTCCTCTTCCCCGTGCACCAGGACGTACTTGAGCACGTCCGAGAGCGAGATCACGCCCTTGAGGTGGTTCTCGTCGTCCACCACGATGAGCCTGTGCACCCTCGACATGCGGATCGTGTCGAAGATCGAGTCCAGCCTGTCGTCCTCCGTGCAGATGTAGATCCCGGGCGAGTCGTCGCTCCGCTTGCACAGCGCCTCGCCGATCGTCGACGACAGGTCCTCGTACACCCCGCCCCGGATGCACGGGATGATGTCCACCGCCTCGAACGCGTTCAGCAGCCGGTTCTTCCCGTCCACGATGGGGATGCACGAGATGTTCTCCTGCACCATCATGTGCACCACGTCCAGCACCGTGCTGTCCATGCGCGCCGTCACGATCCCGTCGTACGTGCCCAGCCCGATGTCGCGCACCGGCTTCTTGAGCAACGCCGTGTTGTGGTCGTTGTTGACGGCGATGAACTTGAGGATCCGGTACTGCGTGATCACGCTGACCACCGTCTCGCGGCCCGTCTCCTCGTCGACGTCGACGAGCGGGATGCGGCGCGCCCGCGTCTTGAGCATCTTGCGGCAGGCTTCGTAGAGGGGGCGCATGGGGTTGCACGAGACGGTTTCTAGGGGGGTGACGCCGATAGCCCGCTCGATATCTGGTCAGGGATTCGTTAGCCAGGTATTCCCGGGGCGCTCTCCCCTCCTGGTGTCCATCACGTACCCCGCAGGCTCGACAGCCTAAACTGGTCGAGCTGGTCAATCTCATCTGGAAACTGGCAGTAGTATTGGATGACGTTGATGTAGTCGGTGCTGGTCAAGAGACCGGCAAAGGTCGAGGTATGGGAGTCCCATAGTGGCGCTGAGACGATGTCTGCGGCAAAATAGAGTTAGCCGTCTCGTCCCTAGAAGGACTTACTCCAGGCGAGAGGGGACCGAGTGCACTCACTGTTCTGGGTCAAGATGTTAAGGCTCTTCTTGATCAGGAGGGATGTATCGAGGACAATAAGGCGGAAGGATAGAGGTAGAACGTCGTAGCTTGTCCTGACTTTGAGGAATTCCCGGATGGCTCGCTGCAGAGGATCGGATACAGGTTAGCGTTGAACTTCGGATGCCGAGCACGGACGATGACGGCGACAGGAGGACGCTAGAGCCGGGTCACGCGGCTCCCCAGGGCGCTGAACCCTCGACAGATCCGAAGGTGCCGCCAGGCACAAGGGGTCATCGAGGGGCAACCCAGGCGCGAAAGGGGAGCAGATCTCCGAACACGGGCTGCGCACTGCGGACAGTGGCGAGCTGACGAGGAAGGGTATCGTGTGATAGAGGCAAAGCGGGGGCGGGGAAAGCCCAGATGACCAGCCCCCAACCCAAAAGAGCACAAAAAGAACAAAGATCGCGGCACTCACCAGTCCCTGCATCTGTTCCCTGTCGAGGGGGCTCGGGGCCGGCTGCTCAGCCATTGTGCGACGCCCGCTCGTCATGGGCTTCCGGCGCAGATACGACGAGGGTTTTACAAAGGGCAGGCCGTGACCATCGCCCTTGGCCGGGGTCGTCGTCGTCGTCGTGGTAGTCGTCGGCGACTGTCGTCTCGCGCCACCTCCGCCGGGGGGAGAGGCAGCTAGGGTGTTCGGTTGTGGGACGCGGGACGGGTCGGGCTCATCATGTGCGCCTGACGAGGTGGTTCGGGCGCCGTCGTTACCGTGCTTTGGCAGCGTCAGCGTATTGGCCGTGTGGGAGTGGCTTTCCGTCCAACTTGATTTTTTCCCTTCGGTCGAAGGGGGGAGGCGGCGGGAAGAGGAAAGCTAGGTGTCAGGTGGTATCATGCGCGCTAGGCCAGGCGGCTTCGATCCTGTTCCCCCACGAGCTTTCGTGGGAAAGGGAGAGAGGGAGCTAGCAAGCTTTCGGCCCGAGCAGCGGCCCAGGGAAAAAAGAGGCTGCCCCGCGGTTCTTTGTATTTCTTAAGCCCCCAAGGCCACGAGGAATGGATCAAGGGAGGGGAGCGGGGTGGGCTCGAGGCGAGGCGAGGCGAATAGGACGTCGGGGAAAGGATCGAGGAGGGGGGAATTGGGGGGGTCAACTAACCGATTCCGAGGCGTCGCTGGCGCGCATGTCGAGGTTGCGGACGGACGAGTCGAGGGCGTCGACGTCAGCGCCGTTGTCGCTCGTCGTCGCGGCGGCGGCGGCGGGGGCAGGGGCGTTCGGGTCGGTGCCACGGGGTCGCATGGTGGTCGTGTCCCTTCCGCTGCTGCTCATCGTCGTTTTGGGCGGCTGGGCGGGGGCATACGGGGAGGGGGAGGGGGTACCGAGTAGGACTCTGGCGCTTCCTTTCAATTCCTTCGCGCGCGCTGGGGGAGGGGGGGGGGGCGTTTTTCCGGCCGAGGGGGGCGTGGTCGGTGTTTGCGGGCGAACTGGCTCTCAAGAATGGTGGGGGGAGGGGTGGCCTATTTTCGGGCGATTTCCGAACTTCTGGTGGGCTTTTGTGTTTCCGGTGCTGGCTGGGCGCTGTACCGGCGCTGGAGGGGCGATGGCGTCACGATTGAGGCATAGGTCTTGGTATCCACCAGACCGCGGGCCTGCGGGGGGCGGGCACTACTGCGATGGAATTGATATACGAGAGAGCTCGTAGAAGGAGCTGGAGCTAGAGCGAGAGGGTGTCACGACGTCCGGGGAGCCAGGGTTGGGGAAGAGAGGATGGGGCGGCGGTTTGGAGGGAGCAAGGAAGGTTCGCCTGTTCGCCTTGTTAGGAAAGGAGAGGGTGGGCTTTTGGCTGAGGTTAACTATTATTAGGTTTTGGCCCATGTGTGGGGACTGCATCCTCCCCAGCAACTTGAATCTCAATTCCCCCCGCCGGTTTTTCGGACGTTGGAAACATCTCGAACTCTCCAGGAGCTGAGGGAGCGGAAAAGCTGATGCCATACCAGCCTGCAGCTCTTGGCCACAGCCACATACCCTCTGGTCCCCGCCCGCTTCCATGTTTGCGGCCATGGCGGGGTTCCCCTCGCATTTTCCAGTGCACCAAGTCTTCCCCGCCCCCCAAAACGGCGGGGCATTTCGGAAGACACCCAGTGCAGCCGCTCCCAGTGGCCCTCCCTCCTGTGGCTAGCGTGATGCAAGCCCGCTGAGATTGAGCGAAGCTGTCAATTCCTCGGTGTAAGGTCCGGGTCGCACCACCGCCTCATGCGGGGAGAACTGGAATGGGGCAATCTCCGTTCTCATGGTGGATGGATGATTCGCGAAGGCCCTGCGTGAGGGTTGTGCGCAGATGTGCGCCCGCCATGGCCGAGAACCCTGCGCTCACCTCATCGGGGTCACATCGCTCGCTCTCTTTTTTTCTCTCTCTCGTGCCTGTGGATTTGTGAGACGGACGGCGCGTGTTGGGGTAATTGAAGGGTCCGGGAGAGACAATGCCCCAGACCGTCCTACCACACGTGGGACACCCAGGATAAGACATACGGCGAGGGTGCCTGGACTTTGCCTAACCATCCCGGACAACAGCGATTCGGCCGGAGGGGAGACACAGCACCCTTCTCAGTCGCAACGGGACCGGCGGCCCACCCACGGCTGGGTTGAACTCAACGTAGTCCCGTCGGCCGCCGAATCCCGCCGGCGGGCGCCCTCGCCGGCACACTCGGCCCGTATGAGGCGTCCCGCATCAAAACCCGGATGGCTGCTGGCTCAGAGGAGCGCTGATCTTGTCTTGGCCCGTCTTGGGAATTTGATGTCTCACGGCGCACAGCATGTCGTGTGAGGGCCTCGGGCTCCATAGTCCGTCTGTTGTTCCGCGGGCAAGGGCGCTGGGCCTCGCCGCGCCCGGTTCCTGCCCCTCACCACTTTCCTCCCTGTAAGACTGACCGGTTGCGTGTGTGGTCCGGAAGGCTCTGGTAGCTTCAATGCATGGAGCGCGTCACGGTTGTTTCCCAGCCGCCCAGTGTCTCGCAGACGAGGCATGCCAAGGCCGAATCAACTCCATCCGCGGAAGCCCGTAGGGGTGCAGCTCGATTCGACTTGCACTTGAGCAGCCCTTTCCTGCGCGTCATGTCGCATGCCCGCAGGGATTCCCAATCTCCGCTTCCCCTCGCCCGAATCCCCGCCCACCAGACGGGTTCCGTCCTACCCTGGCCATCAATCACTGCATCACCATCGTCCGGGATGGGTTCTCGAGCAGAGCGGACTCGGGCGAAACACGTGGTGGGTGGCACCACAGGTCAAGGGTTGGGGTCTTTCAAAAATAATAAGGGGAGGACTGGCCTTTGTCTAGCACCTCTCCGGTTTTGGTGGCCATTTTCGGCCTTGGTCCTGGCGGGTGTTGCTGTTCTGGCCAATACTTTCTCTGAACGGGACTTCTCTCCCCCGGCGGCTATTAATAACTTTGATATTGAACCCCGGTATGCGCGACGTCATCGCACCGCTGCTCAGACAGTGGAAGATCCCGATATCCCCAGACAATGCGGACCCTCCGAAGGAACAACCCGAGAGAAAGGTCCACATTTTCCCCAACACCCCGGCTCTGCTTCGTTCGCGTAAACAAACCAGTGTTGTGATGGTCGCACAAATTGCTGGAAGAGAGACCGAGATGACATACCCAACTATAGTCTACTAATACGTTCATGAAATTTCACTCAGGATGCTATCAGAAGCTACATCGTTCCCCTCTCCACCTGCGTGGCAGTGTTTCGGGGCTCCGAGTCCAACGCCCTTTCAGACGTCATCGTTTGAATGCTTCAGTGAAAGCCTATGCCCGAGCTCGAAGTCGCCGGCGTCAGGCGGCAGCGGCAACGAACTAGCTCTTCCCGCAGACAGCCTCCAGCGCAAAATCTTCCATCTCGCTGACGCCCTCATACCCGGGAAGTTCGGGCAGGTACCATATAGCCGCGAGGGCGAGCCCCGACACGATCTGCTCGCAGAAGAACTGAGCAACCGGATCAGAGGAGCCGTCCTCGCCTTTTACCAACGCAAAGTTGATTCCGAGATTGTTCAGGTACGAGTCACTCTGCGTTCCGGGGACAGAAGCTGGTTAAACACAAGTATTAGCATGCGAATGCAACGGCCGGTTCGTCTATGGAATTAGAGAAAACAGGGAGTGTACATACTTGTTATCCTCGGGCCCGTACACATAATGGTGCTGTGATTACACTCTATCGGATCTGTACTGTCGATATCTCTAGGCGGTAGACGTTTCTTAAGGGACGGCGTGGCGGTATTCCCGTCTAGCTCGTCATGCAGACGCATCGGGCTCTTGCGCTCTGGTGGCCCATCGCCGCAGCCACTCTCGCCGGGATTGGCATTGTCCTTGTAAGTGACCTCAGTGCATGTTTCACGCACAGCGTTCACCATGCCCTCAGCAGCACTGTACACCATGTAGTCGCGAGACTTGGTGCTGTTGCTCAGATACTTGGTAGATATTCCGGCCCGAGTTGCCACGAGTGCCTTGAAACCATATGTAAGCGGCAGCAGGCCACGATTCTATTATGCTCTCTCCAAAGTGCGTGCTCTATCTTGACTCGATCCTCGAGCGTTCGTGTAGTCTCATGCCAGTTCTACGCTCCGATCTGCATTATTCCGTCCCTCCGCAATACTGACAGACAGAACCAACACAAATATGCCTTCCGCCAGCGCCCGGATTGTGATCGTGGTAAGCGGGCGAATCCTTCGGACGAGCGACAAAACCAACATCTACATAGAGGTAACATTCGGCCAACCACGGTGATGATAGTCCGACGATAAGGTTAACGGAGGTGACCAGCGCAACGCATCACTACACTCTTGGTAGCGAGCTCGTCCCTGAGCTCCCATGATGCCGGATGATGGTCGCAGGAAGGGGCTGAGGCAGATTCATTGAACAGAGCAGCTGTCCAAGGCCGAGGCGGGACACGGTTATCAGCCGCACCAAGCTCGACGGGTACCGTGATCTGGAACAGTTGATCGTCGGCCGCTTAATCGCAATAATACAGAAAGAATCCAAGGCACATGGTCACTGCCGAGCAGTGGACCCGAAGATCGGTGGACCAACATAGCTTTGTGTCTGATTCAAGCGGCAAGGGAGCGGTTGGCTTTGAATAGGGAGTCCGCTGGATTGAAGACCGAACTATCCGCCGACTTCTTGACTACCAGCTTTGGGAAGAACGCCATAGGCATGAGTACCGCCGTCCCTCAGTTCGGGAAGAAACTCACCCGCGTCGAAGTTAGCCCCAGCTCTAGCGGCGTGGGACCAGCGCTTCACGGATCTAGATAGTCCAGATAGTTTTAGTTCATGGCCTGCAGGCAGAGGCGACCGTTCTTATAACAAGCTCTTTCCCCCCCTATAGTCCCCGGTGCCAATAGGAATTTAGCTGGAGTCTTTATATTCGAAAACCGAAGTTGGCTTGGCCTTAAAACATATACAAGTTACCCGCCGTCACTCATCCGCCCGACAATCCAATCATTGACAACGTACGCAATCCCCTGCATGAAAGGATCTATACTGGCCTGTGCTTCATGCGTGATCGTCAAGCAATGCTGGCACCCCCCTGCGTCAACAAGCAGCCCCTAGTGGCGCAAAGCTGACCATATATACTTAGACTTGGATCAGCTCATTCTCAGACTTCGTTATCTGGCCCTATTCTTTACGCCCCCTTTCGTACTCTGCAAACTATAGTGGACACGATCAGCCCGCCATGCATATCCTCGACCTTCCGCCTGAAGTAGCAGACCACACCCTCTACTTTTGCATGTTCGCACGGGGCGTCAGGAGGGCTCTTCGACTAAAACTCGTGTGCAGTACGTCCAGTATTATCATATAAAAGAAATGCCTCGCCTGACACTTTATCCAGAGACTTTCTATGCGGTCTTCAATCGCATTCTGTTCCGCTCAGGATTGCTGGACGGCTTCTGGGCCAACTCAATGTTCTCAGATTGGCCCACCAAGAGGTACCATTCTGCCGACAGGCTCTGGCACGACTACTTGGTCTTCAACTGCCAGAACTTACCTAGGCCCTCTCTAAGACGATTTGCCGAGATACGGGGCGTGGCTGATGCTCTCCTCCAACATTATGAAACCCACCAACATGAACGACGTCATGATCTAGACTTTGATAAAATCATTGACGGACTCGGCTGGCTCGGACTCCGTGGTGCCAATCACAGACAATCTATTATCGCATTGGACACCGACAGGAAGGAAGTGCACCTACCCCCAAACCCGGGTCTGAACCTTCTCTCGGCTGCAACATACTTTGAATGTCAGGCACTGGTCCAAGATCTGATCAGCCAGGGCTACGACCCGTTGGACGATAACGAGCTGTTCCCCTCTGCCATGTACGTCGCAGCCTGGACCGGGCAGGCCCATCTGCTCCAGATTATGCAGGAAGGGCTCCCACATCTGGAGGAGCCAGGCCCGGCTAACCCCTATGCCTATTTCCGCTCCAAAATAGGACCGGGGTCCCTTGAGGGAGCAGCAAGTCAGGGTGATATAGACATGATCCGGCTGGCTCTCTACCCGCCCTCGCGCACCATTCTAGCCCCTGACACGAATAGCACCAGTAATGGCCTGGAAGCCATCGCAGGGGGGGCTGTGCCTAGTTCGGAACTAGTGATAGGCCAGAAGCCAGGATCTATAGACCGTAAGTCGAACCTAGGCCGATACATCATATCGGGGATGAGGCTGGCGCGCTCGCCTGAGGTCTATGACTACCTGAAAAGCTTCATCTCCGATGACCTACCGTCGGATATGATAACCTCCTATCTATCGCTCAAGGCAAGTGTAGGGGACCTTGTCATGGTCCAGCATCTTCTAGAGGCTGGTGCAGACCCTTCCCCGCAGAAAACAGACTACACCGGAACCCCGCTCATGCATGCAATTGTGGGATGGCATGAAGACGTTATCGACCTGCTGCTCAAGCGTGGCGCTGACCCCAACGAACGGGCAGGCTATAACCGCGGCACGGTCCTTACTTGCGCTGCAAGGGCCGGGAGTATTAGCTTGCTGCGCAAGATGCTTGATGCCGGGGCCAAGATTGACTATAAGAGGGAGCCGTGGACTGTGCTTTATGCAATCAGGAGGGAGCATACAGCTATCGTGGAGATGATGCTGGAGTCTGGAGTCGACTCGGAGCGGGCGATCCGCATTCACATGAAATATGCGCGGGAGAACGGACTGGAGTCTATGGCTGAGCTTCTCGAACGGTGGCTCCCGAGCCGCCTATCAAATCCTAGCGAAGCATAGCGTCTTTTGTCACGAGGCGGGGATACGTACGATAACTCGGGCCTGCTATCGTATCCAAACGCCTGGTGGGACGGCGGTAATTGACGGGGGAGGGAGAAGTGATCCTTGGCGCACGAGACAGGAATTCGGTTTCTGGATGCTTTTCCAAAGATGAGCCAATCAATTTGTCTCTATCTCACGGATTAGTAATACAATGAATGTACCTTAGTACCAACAAACTCAGCGGCCAAGGCGCCTGCCGTGCCAAGAACCAGCTCCTCCCCAGCGACCAAACTCCACCAATTTCCGTTTCCGTGCTGGCCTGGTTGTCATCGCACCTCCGAGCCGCTTCCTCCACCCGCTTGCTTCCCCATTAATTTGCACGCGCTGCGTTTTTCCTCCCGCCCGTCGACGCCAGGACACCCCGACCAGCCGCCAGCAGACTCGGCCCGCCCGAGGAATTTGACCTTCCCCTCTTCCTTTGTTGCTGATAAGCGAGAAGGCGGGCGACGTTCGCAGGCTTCCATCAAAACCCGCAGAGCTTTTCCTGCGAGAGGGAAGCTTATCGCTGCGTCATCATCGAAGCTCCAACCCGCCACGACTGGCTGCCCTTCTTCCATCGACCGCCGCATTCGACCGAACGCAATCATTTCTGGGGCGCGGCTGACCCTTGCGCCGAGTATTCATCCGCTGGTGACAGCTGCGTAACCCCCAACACACCTCCGACAGCCTCCGACAGCAAGCCTCCGCCCGGCGCGACCCGAGCTTCCATCCCATGTCTGGGTCACAAACATCGGTGTGGTCTGATATCTACGATAGTGTAGCTACATACGCCATGGGTGTTTGCAACTCGACGTGCTGTGGAGGTATGATTGATGCCTGGACTGTTGAGCAGTTGGGGCCTCTAGCTAACCCATATGCCTAGGGCGGTCTCGCGACGGCTTGTATGAGCCCGTCCTCGCCGACATCGAGCGAGAAGCTGTGGCCGACCTCCTACAATACCTCGAAAACGTTCGTCTCGCCAACCTTTGCGCTCTTGGTACTGGATTACAGATAGACTGACCTTTGCGATAGAGGGAGGAGGTAGACTTCTTCTCCGGGGAACCGCTCCGGGCGCTGAGCACCCTCGTATACTCCGACAACATCGATCTCCAGAGGAGCGCTAGTCTAACGTTCGCCGAGATAACGGAGCGAGGTACGGATCCCCTACCACCCTAGAGATTTTATCCGTCACCAGGAACCCCGCTAACTTGGCATCACCAGATGTCCTCGAGGTCGACCGGGATACCTTGATGCCTATTCTCTTCCTCCTCGACAGTCCCGACATCGAAGTTCAACGAGCCGCCAGTGCCGCGCTCGGGAATCTCGCGGTGAACCGTACGTTTCCGCACCTCTCCTGAGATGCCTCAGATGCTAACGCGCGAGCAGCGGAGAACAAGGTGCTGATCGTACAGCTGGGCGGTCTGACGCCACTCATTCGCCAGATGCTGTCGCCAAACGTCGAAGTCCAGTGTAATGCGGTTGGCTGCATCACGAACCTAGCTACCCACGAAGCGAACAAGGCAAAGATTGCTAGGTCGGGTGCCCTCGGACCTCTGACTCGGCTTGCGAAGTCGAGGGACATGAGGGTGCAGAGGAACGCGACTGGAGCGCTATTGAACATGACCCATTCCGGTATGGGGTCCTCCGACCATATACTTTGAGTTCTACTAACTGTAGAGCAGGTGAGAATAGGCAACAGCTGGTTGCTGCGGGCGCGATACCCGTCCTGGTCCAACTCCTGACGTCGCCCGACGTGGACGTGCAGTATTACTGTACCACCGCTCTGAGCAACATCGCTGTGGACGGTGGCAACCGACAGAAACTTGCCACGGGCGAGGCGAAGCTCGTGCAGTCTCTCGTCAACCTCATGGACTCTAACTCCCCCAACGTGCAGTGCCAGGCCGCATTAGCGCTGCGCAACCTTGCCTCGGACGAAAAATACCAGCTCGACATCGTCCGGGCCAACGGCCTGTCCCCTCTGCTCCGCCTTCTCCAATCCTCTTACCTACCCCTGATCCTCTCCGCCGTCGCCTGCATCCGCAACATCTCCATCCACCCCCTGAACGAGTCGCCTATCATCGACGCCCTTTTCCTCCGGCCCCTCGTCGATCTGCTCGGGTCTACCGACAACGAAGAGATCCAGTGCCACGCGATATCGACGCTGAGGAACCTGGCTGCTAGTTCCGACCGGAACAAGCGACTCGTGCTCGAAGCGGGCGCGGTGCAGAAGTGCAAGCAGCTTGTGCTTGACGTTCCTCTGACCGTGCAATCGGAGATGACGGCAGCTATTGCAGTGCTGGCCCTGAGTGACGAGCTCAAGGCACACTTGCTGAACATGGGGGTGTTCGACGTGTTGATCCCCCTGACGCATTCCGCGAGTATCGAGGTGCAAGGGAACAGCGCTGCGGCCCTGGGGAACCTCTCTAGCAAAGGTAAGACCTGATGGACGGTGGCTCGGGGACGAATTGCTAACATGTTCGTAGTGGGCGACTACTCCATTTTCACGCAGCACTGGAATGACCCAAGCGGCGGGATCCACGGCTACCTCAGCCGATTCCTCCAAAGCGGGGACGCGACCTTCCAGCACATCGCAATCTGGACGCTCCTGCAGCTGATCGAGTCCGAAGACAAGGGCCTGATCGGGCTCGTCGGCAAGTCGGACGACATTGGCGGCCTGATCATGGGCATCGCGGAGCGGGTGCCCGAGACTGACGGCGAGTTTGACGAGGACCAGGGGGAGGTCGTGACGCTTGCGCAGAGGTGTCTCGAGCTCCTTGGCCAGGGCATGTCCAAGGCCCACATCGAGGCCTAACGGGGTCTAACCTTTTGAGGAGTTGTTGTTGGCGGACGTTTCTTGTTTCCGAGAGGAGACCCATACCCCCTTTTGTTTGATATTCTTCACCTACTTTTATACCTCGCCCCTTGAAAGGCCCAGAGGGCTGGAGGCTTGTTTCGGTGTAGGGCGATGGGCGGCATTTATTCTGCGCGGTGTTTGGGGCGTTATATTTAGGTTTGTTTCATGGCGGGTTGACAGGTGAGAGGGGAATGCGCGAGCAGGGGTTGTGTAATGGACGGTTGGATTATACCCGGGCTCCACGGCTCTGGTTGCGCAGTATTGGGAGGTGGATAGGTGGGAGGTGGAGGGACTTTGTTTGATATCACTGGCCCGAGGTCCGAAACCGAAAGGTCTCCGCCTCGCGTTCTGCCTTGGGTTTTCTTTGTAGCGATTATTATGAGCACCGGTGTCAGGGCTGCCCCCGCCCGCTTTGGAAGGTTAGGAGCATTGTTCGGGTCTGTTTACAGGCTTTCGATAGGTGGTTCTTTTGGCAGTTGTTAGTGGTACATGTAGCCTATCTCTACTATAAGTTGTAATTATATGTTAGAGGCGTCGTATTCGTACATGATCGTGAGGCGGCTTTGAGGGGGGTTCGTAGGGATGTTCATGTGAGTGTTCCCGTTGACGTGGTCGTTCCGGGTGCGTGGCCTCAGGCGTCGGACGATGGTCATGTCCTCGACTTGTCTTCATCCTTGCCGGGTTCCATCGGTTGTCCACGAGAGGACCCGGCCCCTCACTACCGCCCGAGGGCCCCGGGCGCCTTCGCTCATCGCCCATACTTCTCAAAACGCCCGGGTCCCGCTCCTCACAAGTGGTTCTGTGCTCGCTTGCTCTCCCTTCCGGAAACAACCCTCACTCCACCTTGGTCAACCCGTTGTCCAGCCACTTGAACGGGAACAGAAGCATGAGCGCCTTCCCCCTAACCAGCCCCAGCGGCACGGGCCCAAAGTCCCGACTGTCCCTCGAGATGGTCAGGTTATCCCCCACGAGCCAGCAATGGCCCGGCGGAACCTAGACCAAGTAAGCCTCCACCCCTCCTTCTTCACACTTCAAAAAGCCCGCCTCATCCTTACCTGCATCATGGCATCCCCCTCCCCCCTAGGGGCCTGCGGGGCCTGCATAGCGACGTAGTCGCCCGGCATGCCAACCACGCGCTTCAGGCCGCAGGTGGCGCGCGAGATGGGAATGTCGTAGGTGACGAGGTCGCCGACGCGCACGCCCCGGCCGTGGCGGTGGCGCGACGAGATTACGGCGTACTGGCCCATGATGTGCACGGTGGGCAGCATGGAGGCGCCCTCGACGCCGGTGGTGACGACGCCGTAATGGGTGATGAGGTGGAAGAGGGCGGCGGCCTTGCCGACGGTCAGGGTGAGGCGGAAGGCCTCGAGGTAGCTTAGGCGGGCCATGGCACGGCGGGCGGGCGGGGGTTACATCTGGGTCGGCGCCCTGTTTGTGTTTTCCGTCCGGAAAGGCGTGGTCGGGAGGGATGAGAGGACGGCGTTCGGGAGGTGCAACGGTGGATTGGCGATGGGGCGTTTTGTGAGTGAGACGGTGCGAGAGAGATTTGGTGAGACGAGAGAGTGGGTGGGTCTGGGGTGGTGGTGGGGGCGGTGATTGGCTGGAGCTGGCAGCTCCCCTGTGCCATTGGAGAACTTTGGCGATTTCGTTCGAGGATCGACTCCAACGTCACCTCTTCATCTCCGCGACAACCTCTCCTCTCAATCTACGCCGCCACCCGCCCACAGCACCGCTTATACACCCTTTTTGGTGCGGGATATACGATGAGCGCCAAAATATACACTCCCGGCCTGCGGGCGGCCCTCTACAGGGCGCTACCAACGCCCCTCGCACCCACATCCCTCACACCGACCCTCACGCGAACAAGAACACTGGCGCCCCGACCCGCCGCACCCGCGCACCTCACACAAGCCCACCCCTTCACCACAGCGCGACCCCACCGCCGAAGGCGAGAAGGCGCCCCCTTCGGCTCCGTAAACAAGGCCGCCTCCCCGGCGACCAGCGACGAGCCCATCCCCGCGAACCCCCACATCGACGCGCCCACCGTCATGATCGCCGAGCCGGGCAAGGGCCTCAAGGGCCCCTTCCGCACCGCCCAGGTCCTGCGCTCCCTCAACCCCGCCACGCACACCCTGCGCGTCGTGGCCTCCGCCGACGCCCCCTCGCCCATCTGCCGGATCTTCGACCTGCGCGCCGAGGAGGAGCTGCGCCTGTCGCGCGAGGCCCGCGAGAAGGAGAACGAGAAGAAGAAGAGCAAGTACAAGATCATCGAGATCGGCTGGGGCATCGCGGCCAACGACCTGGCCATGAAGATGGAGCGCATGAGGCGGTTCCTGGAGGACGGGTGCAGGGTGGAGGTCGTGCTGCTGTCGAAGAAGAGGGCGAAGAGGCCGGGGGCGGCGGAGTGCGAGGGGCTGGTGTCGAGGGTGAGGGAGGCGCTGGGGGCCATTCCGGGGGCGGCGGAATCGAAGCCTGCTGATGGGCAGCCGGGGAAGATGATGCAGCTGTTTGTTGAGAAGGTTGAGAAGAAGAAGGACTAGGGGGGAGGTCGGATTGTATGATACGGTAGTGTAGGGTGTATTATAGGGAATTGGCATATAGAGTGGCATCTAGAGGTATCTACTCCTTTTCTGACACGGTGTGTTGTTATGAGGTGTGCCAGGCACTTCACGGCGGAGTTGTTGAGGTGATGAGGTGATGATCGGGGAACTACGGCATATCCGGGATAATCCCGCTGGAAGCTCTGATGTGATCTGGTCCCTGGTTCGCGAGAGGAGCGTGGCGGCAAAGAGCGTTGAGCCCAGACTGCACTCGATGGAGTGGGTGTTAGTTCTCAGAAGTCCGGTGCCCGACTTTAAGTCTCTGGCTCGCCGCTGGGTCTCGATAGCGTTTCTATAACTGCTACCGGGCCTGTTGGTTACCCTGGTAGGATTCGTCTTGAACATTTGAACAGTAGCTCCAGCATTTGCTGGCCCGCGTTATGAGACCGAAAACAGGCAAGCGAAGGGGTCGCGGTGATTTTGTCGTAGAATCCAGAGGCGCGTATACAATTTCTCTGTCTCTCCCTTTTAGGGAGAAGGGGGGAACTGGAGCTCGGTCAGGGTTAACCAAAGTGCTCTACCCCAGGAAAACCTCTCGCCAAAATCACACATGGACATGAAGCTGCGATGAGAGGAGAATGAGACTCGAGTGGATGGCTTCGGTACTCGTGTTGCAGGTGTTCTGCGGGGCAAGTGAATGTAGCGGGGCGACACGCTGCGGCGGGCGGGCGCGGCAAATCAGGTGGCCCAATTCAGCTGCAGCCAAAAATTCCGCCCGCCGCGAATGACTCAATCTTGTCAAACCGCACCGCAGCCGCAGTATTGAAACCGCCCGCCGAGCTTGCGCTGCCAACAGCTTTGAGACACACCGTGGGAAGCGACGGACAAAAACACCTGATAAATCCGCTGTCCGACCCGAACCTTCCACGGCCGAAGCGATAAACAACAGCAGACACCGCCAGCGTCACTCCGAGATACTCCACCGCACAGATCGCCCCTCCCCCGCCTTGACCACATCGACGACCACTTGAGACTTCGAGACCTCGACTGATCGCATACCGCGACAATGGCGGGAGACGTCCAAGCCCCGAATCCAGACGCGAAAGCCGCTGCCCCTCCAGCCGCCCCGGCTGCGTCAGCCGATCAACAACCCTCCAAGGACGCTCCCGCGCACGGGCCCGCGACAGGCGAGAAGAAGCTCTCCGGCGCAGAGCTTAAAGCAAAGGCCAAGGCCGAGAAGGCCGCGCGGAGAGCCGCTACCAAGGTCGCCACACCGCCCGCCGACAACGGAAAAGGGGGCAAGTCGAAGCAGAAGCAGGATGGGCCGCAAGCCGCCTCCCACAAGGGGAAGTACGGCGGGGGTGCCCCGGTGCCGGTCAAGGTGAAGGGGCCTTCGGTGCCGGAGTGCTTTAGCCACCTGGGCATGGCGAAGCGGATCACCTTGACGCAGGCGGACAGGGACGTGCACCCCGCGGTGCTATTGCTGGGGCAGCAGATGAGCGCGTTCGTGGTCAGGGACAGCATCAGGCGGCTGGAAACAACCCTCCTAGCATTCAAGAAGGTGTGCCCGACCCGCTTCCCCAGTGCCACGCGGAATGCTAACCTCCCTAGGTCATCGAGTCGTACACCACGCCCCCCGGCAGCACGCTCACGCGCCACTTCACCTCGCACGTCCTCAACCCCCAGATCTTGTACCTCACCGAGTCGCGGCCCATGTGCTTCTCCATGGGCAACGCCATCCGCTGGCTCAAGCTCCAGATCAGCAAGATCGACATCGAGCTCTCGGACGACCTCGCCAAGAAGCGCCTCGCCGAGGCCATCGACGCCTTCCTGCGCGAGAAGGTCGCCATCGCCGACGGCGTCATCGTCGAGAACGCCGCCGAGGGCATCGAGGACGGCGACGTGGTCGTCACCTACGCGAGCCACCCGCTCGTCAAGCGCGCCCTGCTGCGCGCCCACCGCTACGGCAAGCGGTTCCGCGTCGCGGTCATCGACGACGTGCAGGACCGGTCCGGGACCGAGATGGCCAAGGCGCTCCGGGCCGCGGGGCTGGACGTGACCTACTGCCCGGACCTGGCGGGCTCGCTGGCCGTGATGCGCGGCTCGACCAAGACGCTGGTGGCGGCGGAGGCGGTCTTCAGCAACGGGAGCGTGTACGCGCGGGCGGGCACGTGCGACGTGGCGCTGGCGGCCATGGACGCCAACAGCGAGATGGTGGTGCTGTGCGAGTCCATCAACTTCACCGAGAGGATGTCGACCGACTCGCTGACGTACAACGAGATCGACCCGGAGCTGGGGACCGACGCGGGCTTCAGGCTGCTGTTCGACACCACGACGCCGCAGTACGTCACGACCATCCTGTCGGAGCACGGCGGCATCCGGCCGCACATGGTGCCCGGGATCCTGAAGCGGATGGAGTTTCTATGATTGAAGAATGAGGGGCTTCGGTTTTCATTATTGGGCGTCTGAATCGGTTCTGGTATCGGGAATGACCTTCTTGCTCTCTTTAGGTATAGAGTAGACTCAAAAGTCGGCGCCACTGATGGCGCACATTACCAATTCCCGCGGTTTTCGGAACTAGTGCATTTGATGTCAAGAGTAAAAGAAATTGTGTATTCTATGATGAAGGGCCAGCTCATCCACCCATACATATCTACAACCGGGATATTCCTCAGCCCATTGTGGTACATATTCCCCCCCTCCTTTGCTCCCCCTCGAACGTCCATCACAGTAAACACCCCTACGCCTCCGCCTCCGCACTCGCGCCCTCGGCGTCCCTCGCGGCCTTCCGCGCCCTCTTCTGCAGGAGGCTCTCCTTGCGCGTGTTCAGCTGCGCCTGCTGCCTGTCCTGCACGCCCTGCAGCCAGTACCCGAAGAGGCCGCCGCCGGTCATGTAGATGGGGTAGACCCAGAGGGACTCCTTGTTGAAGAAGGGGCGCATCTCGATGCCCATCTGCCACCAGCGGGCGACGAAGCCTGGGAGGGTTCTTCTGTTAGGAAGCTGCTCGGGTGGGTCGGGGGAGGGGGGGGGAGGTGTTTACCGAAGCCGCTCCAGAAGAGGACCTTGGAGACCATTGTGTTCAATTCCGCGTGGGGTTCGGGAGGGTTGATGGGTGTACGGATCGGTGGGCGGCCGTGGTTCCGGTCGAGCTCGGGAGCGACGGGTTTCGAGCGTGCAAGGCGATTCTGGTCGGGCCCGGGGAGTGGTCAATTGGCGCTGGTGACTGGGTTTCTGGTGTGAGGTTTGTTTCCTGGTGTGGTGGGAAATCCTCGGGTGGATGGGCCGTGGTGTCGGGTTCTGCCGAGGAAACCCCATCGCGTAGAGACTTCGACGTCGCGCACGCGCCCGACGCTTCCCAAAAAGATGATGGGAGACTTTACGAACACCATTTTCGATCTGACAGGCGGTGATTAAATTGGATTTTGTTTTCGTCTTTTCGACTGCGACCGATGTGATATACACGGAAGTTATATATCCAGAAGCTGGAGCGCACCCCACGGAGAGGCGACTGGCCTCTCCGGCCACTGAGCTCGACCTCTTCGAACGTCGCGGCCATTCCTCGATAATTAGGACCCCAACACGCCCTCTCTGCTACCATGGCTACCGCGACTTCGGCCCCGGACCAGGGCGCTACGAATCCGCCTGCGCGCAAATACAAGGCCTCCGATCTTCCTCTTCCCTCGGCCACGAGAGGGGCGATCGAATCTCTCGCAAATGGGTTCAAGAAGAAGGGAGATTATGATACTATCAGGAAGCAGATCTGGGAGAGCTTCGAGACTAGTGTACGCATTAGCTCTCCTTTGGCCCGCTTGCCCTACCTCGACGCCTCCATGTCCCACTAACGCTTCCCCAGGGCTACGAAACACAAGTCACCGAGTCCATCCTCCAAGTCGCCGAACAGGAAGTCGACCGGAACCCGAACCAGCTCCTCACCCTCGACCGTGGCAAGGCCTCCGCCCTCATAGACGGCGCCCTCGAGCGGTCCGGCGTGTACCACAAGGCGCAGGAGATGATCGAGCAGCTGATAGACTCAACCGCGATCGAGCAACGCATCCGCGAACTCCGACGGCAGGAGGTCGGCGACGAGGAGGCCGCGGCTGAGCAGGAGCGCGGCGCGAAGACTGACGAGGACTACGCCGCCGACACGGAGGCGCGGCGCGCCGAGCGCGAGAAGATCCGCGAGGACCTCAGGCTGAAGGAGCTGGCGATACTGGAGGAGAAGCGAAAGATTGCGCGGGAGGAGCGGAAGCAGCTGGAGCGTGAGAGGGAGAAGGAGGAGGTCAAGCGCAAGGAGGAGCGCGATGCGAGGCGGAGGGCGAGGGAGGAGAGGGAGCGGGAAAGGGCGAAGGAGAGGAGCCTGGAGAGGCAGGAGCGCCATCGTGAGAGGGAGAGGGCCCGTGAACGTGATAGGGACCGGGACTATCGGGACCGCAGTCGCGATAGGGACAGGGATCGGTCGCGGCGAGACCGGGATAGGAGCCGTCACAGGAGCCGGGATAGGGATAGGGACAGAGACCGTGAGCGCGATCGCGATAGGGACGACCGGCCGCGGAGGAGGGATCGCGACTCTGAGGCGAGCAAGCCGAAGAAGGAGCTCTCCAAGGAAGACCTCGAGCGGCTTGAGCGGGAGGCTCTCGAGGACCTACTCCGCGAATCGACCCGGGTGGAGAAGCAGCCCGAGATCGAGATCGACGAGGCCCTGGCCCCTCCGCCCAGGAAGCTGAAGCCCGCATCCGCCATCATGCCAAGACGCCGGGAATCGCAGAAGGGGCTGGACAGCAAGAAGGGGTCCACCGAATCTCGAAGCGCGAGCGCCTCAAAGGAGCCCAGGGAACCAAAGGAGGAGCCCGCCCACGTGGTGCCCAAGGTCGAAGAGAGCACCGCGACCCGCTCCGACCGGGAGTCGAAATCCGTGCAGCCAAAGGCCGAGGAGGAGACGAAGAAGCCCAGGGAGAAATCACCTTCTCGGCCGCGGGAGAGGGATCGCGACGAGGGCCGTGCTCGGGATCTTAGTCGCAGGCGTGAGGCGGACGACCGACGGAGACGGGATAGGCGTTCGTACTCCCCGCGGCGAGACAGGAGTCGCGACCGCGCGAGGCGGGACAGGACGCGCTCTCGCTCGCGGACGCGCCGGGATGACAGGCGGGACGGGGATAGGTCTGCGGCGCGCTCCACGGCTAGAGACCGCAGCCGCTCGAGGAGGCGCGTTGACAGGAGGGAGCGCAGCCGTTCGCGCGACAGGTTGAGCAGGAGGGAGCGCAGCCGCTCGCGGGGCCACGGCGGCACGCGGGATCGCGCGCGGGGCCGCACGCCGCCGCGGGCTGACCGGCGAGAACGCAGCAGGTCGCGGGACCGCGATCGGCCGCGCGACAGGTCCCGCAGGGAGAGGAGCCGCTCGCGGGCGAGGACGGACCGCCGCGAGCCCGTCCGCCGTGAGGCAGATCGACGCTCTAGAAGTAGGTCCACGAGGCGGGCGCGCTCCCGGGGCCGCGACGGGACGCGCGACGCCGCGCGCAGGACCCGATCCCCGTCCGTCAGCGTCGCACTCGCGCCACCTCCCGGACTCGATAAGGACGCGCGGGAGGTGTGGAAGCAGGACGAGGTGAAGAAGCGGGAGAGGGAGGCCAAGGCGTACCTCGCCGCGCAGAAGGAGGCGAGGCAGAAGGGGCAGCCCGTCCCGGGGATCGACGACAAGAAGAGTGTTGGGGAGAGGTCGCCGGATGTGAAGAGGAGGGCCGTGGGGGAGGAGATTGACCGGTATATCCCCGGTGGAAGGGAGAGGGAGAGGGAGAGGAGGAGGAGCAAGAGTCCGAGTCCGGTGAGGAGTGAGAGGGCGGACAGGGTGGATAGAGGGGATCGGTATGTCGGTGGGGATCGCGACCGAGATAGGGACCGGGATAGGGACCGGGACCGAGACCGGGATAGGTATAGAGATAGGGACGAGTATCGCGCCCGCGACAGGTCTCGCGACAGGGACAGGGATAGGGATCGGGAGAGGAGGGAAAGGGACCGTGAGCGAGATCGAGACCGAGACCGAGACCGAGATAGGGACCGCGATCGCGACAGGGACAGGGATAGAGATCGAGACCGCGACAGGGACAGGGACTACAGGCGGCGGAGGGAGAGGAGCGTCTCGCGGCGTCGCGATAGAGACACGAGTCGCGTGCGCAGTCGGAGCCGCCGCTGATATGCTGGAGCTGGCTTTCTGTTGCAATTACCAGGCAACATTTTGGGGGTAATATTGAGTGTATCACTAGGGAGCTATTGTAGGATTATACCTGTGAGTCGGTCGAAGTTGAGCCACCGAATTGAGGCGGAATGTTGAATCTTGGTCACTTTCCACTTCTGTGCTTGTTGCGAGTTGGAGCTGTGCCCACCTTCCTTCCCACCTTGATTGCTGTCGTCATCCGTTGGTGGGGTGGATTGGCGCAGGAAGGCGCGCGGGGCTCGATCAGCCGAGGATGTGCCAGAGAGCTCCCTCCCTGCCTCTGCCTCCACTGCCGCCTGGCACACAGGCGCCCCACCCACCGCGGGCGCCTGCTGTGGCCCCTCCAACCACGAAACCCCACCACGGCCCGGAATGGTGCTGACACCCACTCCTCTCGCTGCACGCATTGTTTGTGTTTCCTCCGAGCATTGGAAATATCGTGCGCCCTGGGGACCTGTAGACAGGATCCGCAGTACTCTATCTCTTTTCTCGCCCGGAGCATTGTTTTGCCTTCTGCCCGAATTAAGCTCTGCACTTTCCAGGCAGGAAGGAGGTCACCACACCTCGACCGCGACCTCGACCTCAACCTTAACCTCCCATTTCGACCTCCACACAAACTTACCAATCGAACTACTCCCGAACCCACAAACTACAACACCCACCTCCGCGACATCTTGCCGGCCGTCACCATGTCGGCTACCGGCATCCCGGCGAACCCGTCGCCCTCGACGGTGCAGCAGCTCCTGCAGAAGATGAACGACCCGGACCCCGACTTCCGCTTCATGTCGCTCAACGACCTGCACCAGGTCCTCACCACCGCGAAGCCCGACTTTCTGCACCACGAGTACAACACGGGCGCCAGGACCGTTGACGCCCTGCTCAAGGCCCTAGACGACCAGAATGGCGAGGTCCAGAACCTGGCCGTTAAGTGGTGCGTGCTTGCTTCCCTTCACTAGCCCGCCTGTCATAGCTAACCCGGCACAGCCTCGGGCCCCTCGTCGGAAAGGTCCACGCCTCAATCGTCGCGCCCATGCTGGACAAGCTCGCCTCCGTGAAGCTCAAGAACAGCGTCGACAACTCCCTCCCCAGCGTGGCCCTCCGCACCGTCATCCTCGCCCTCCCCCGCCCCGCCCCCGGCGTGGGCCCCACCGCCGCCGTCCAGAACGCCTACGACGCCCTCAGCCGCGTCGTGATACCGCGCCTTGTCACCCCCGGCCGCCGCGAACAGCTCCAGACCGAGGCCCCCAAGGTGAAACTCCCGCCCGGCCTAAAACTCCCGGCCACCCCGGGATACATGCTCGACAGCGACGCGGACATGAGCCCCGAGGCGGTCGACGTTATGATCGAGGCCGCGCGGTGCTTTGGGCCGCTGTTGAAAACATCCGAGGCGGAGGCCATGCTGGAGTCGCTGCTGGGGCTCCTGGAGGCGGAGAAGGGATCGTCCGTCATGAGGAAGCGGGCCGTCACGGCGATTTCGATAATGGCGGTCTATATCTCGGACGGCGGCCTGGATACTCTGGTCGGGCACATGAACAGCTCACTGGAGAACTCCAATGTCTCTTCGTTGACGAGGAGGCTGTACATATCCGTCATGGGGTCCATGGCCCGGTCCATCCCGGCAAGGTTTGGACAGCACCTGCCCACGCTCGCGCGCTTCATCCTGGGTGCCCTGAGTCAGGAGGAGCTCGAAACGCAGCTGGCCAGGATTGACGAGGGTGAGGACGCGCCGACCGATTTCAACGAGGTCCATGAAGCGGCGCTCATCACACTCGAGGCCTTCCTCTCGGCGTGTCCCCAGGATATGCGCGAGTACACAGACGATGCGATCAACGCGAGCTTGAGGTTCCTCAAATACGACCCTAACTACGCTATGGACGAAGACGAAGATGAGGATATGGAGAGTGAGGAGGATGAGGAGGAGGACGAGGAGGACGAGGATGATGACCTTGACGATGCGTTTGATGACGACGACGATGACTCTAGCTGGAAGGTGCGACGGTCCGCCGCCAAGGCTTTGTATACTGTCATATCGACAAGGGGAAGCGGAGACCTGCTCGAAAACGGCGTGCTTTACCACAAGGCCGGACCGGCCCTGGTCAAGAGATTCGAAGAGAGGGAAGAGAACGTCCGGTTGGAAGTGCTGGCGGCGCTTTCTCTTCTGGTGAGGAAGACGGGCGAGGGCATCTTCGCGGTGAGCTTGTCGGACGAGCAGGAGCCGGAGGTTTATGAGGCTCTGCCCATCAACCGCAAGAGAAGGCGGCAGAGCAGCGTCGGCGGGGCCGCGGGCTCGGCGGTAGCCATCGCTGGTATTGGCTCTCCTGTCCAGGAGAAGGCCCCTCAGGTCGGTCCCCACGCCGACCTCGCGAAGCTCACCCCGGCCATCATCAAGGCGTCGGTGAAGCTGCTGAAGGGGAAGCTTGTGGCCACGAAACAGGCGGTCGTCAACCTCCTTGACGACATGGTGAACTCACAGCGCGGCGGTCTGGACGACTACTTTGCAGGTATCTGGGGCCCGGTGCTGGACTCCCTGCACACCTCCGCAGCCGGTGCCACTTCCTCCCTCGCGCTCTCGGGGGGGAATGCGTCGGCCACCCCCACAACCCTGCGGCTGTCGACTCTGCGCCTGATCAACGACATCTCCAAGACCCACTCCTCGACCACTCTACACCCCTACCTTTCCAAGATCGTGGCCGGCGTGATCAAGGCGGTCGACGACAAGTTCTACAAGATCTCGAGTGAGGCTATCCGGACGGCGGAGGAGCTCGTTAAGACGATCACCCCGCCCCGGTCGCGGCACACGGCGCAAAAGTTCAAGGGCGAGCTGCAGAAGTTGTTCGACGTGCTTATGGAGCGGGCCAACGCCACCAACATCGACGCCGAGGTCCGCCAGCGCGCTATTCACGGGCTGGGGACCCTGCTGTCGCGGACGTCGAGCGCCGAGGGCTCCGCGCTGCTGCCCGCGAACGCCCGGCAGGAGGCGCTGGATGTGCTGCTGGCGCGGGTGAAGAACGAGACGACGCGGCTGGCGGCGTGCAAGGCAATTGACAGCGTGGCTGCCTTTAACACGAGCAGCGCACCGCTGGACAAGGCCTGGATCCAGGACGTGGTGCTCCAGCTCTCTGGGCTGTTGCGGAAGGCTAACCGCAGTCTGCGCGGCGCCAGCATTCAGGCGCTGAAGCATCTCGTCGTGGCGCCCGCCTGCAAGGGCCAACTCGACACAGCTACAGTGCAGAACCTGGTGTCGAGCCTGCTTCCCGTCATTGATGCAAACGACGCGTATCTTATGGGGCCCGCGCTCGCCATCCTCGGGGTCGTGGCTTCGGAGCAGCCGGAGCTCGTGCTGGGCCACGACGTGACCAAGGTCATCTGCAAGTTCCTTAAGGACGGCTCGCCCACGATCGTCATCGACCCACTCCTCTTCTTCGTCGCTAATGTCGGCAAGAGCGGCAACGGCAAGGACCTCATGCAGGGCCTGCTGCAGAACGTCGGCGTGCAGGGCGACCCCACCGTCCTGGGCCAGGTCATCGGCACGCTGCTTGTCAGCGGCCGGGACACCACGGGCGTCTCGCTCAACGACTTTACGAAGGAGCTTGGGAGCGGTGCGAAGAGCGGCGACGACAACAGGGTCAGCCTTGCGCTTGCCGTCCTCGGCGAGGCGGGCATGCGCCTCGGGTCGGACTCGACGCTCGCGCCGGACCTCTTCCTGGAGCAGTTCCGCTCCGAGCCGGACAAGGTGTCGCGCGCGGCGGCGGTGGCGCTCGGCCGCGCGGGGTCGACCAACGTCGGGCGGTACCTGCCCGTCATCCTGCCGCTGATGGCCAAGACGGGCAACACGCAGTACCTGCTCGTGCAGAGCGTCAAGGAGATCTTCCAGCAGCTCTCGGCGGTGAGCGGGGAGATCGAGCCGTACCTGGACACCATCTGGGAGCGGGTGCTGGAGGCGTCGGTGCACCAGGACAACCGGGTGGCGTGCGCGGAGTGCATCGGGAGGCTGGTGATCCTGGACCCCCCGCGGTTCATGCCGCGGCTGCAGGCGCTCCTGAAGGACGGGTCGGTGAGCCTGCGCGGTATGGCCGTGCAGGCGCTGAGGTACACGCTCCCGGAGACGGACGAGGCGTTCGACGGCATCCTCAGGGGCGTGCTGGTAGACATGCTGTACACGATGCTGCAGGACGGGGACATGGAGATCCGGCGGTTGTCGATGACGGCGCTCAACTCGGCGGCGCACAACAAGCCGGACCTGATCCTGCCGCACATTGGGAACCTGATGCCGTTTGTGCTGAGGGAGAGCGTCATAAAGCCGGAGCTGATCCGGGAGGTTATGATGGGGCCTTTCAAGCACAAGGTCGATGACGGACTGGAGGTCCGCAAGGTGAGTTCCCCGTCTGCCTCTCTCTACTGGTTTTTTTTCTTTTCACTACGCGTTCACGCAGACCACCTGACTAACGCCCTTGGCAGAGCGCCTACGAAACACTGTACGCCCTCATGGAGACGGTCTTCCCGCGCATCAACACCCTCTCCTTCCACGACCGCGTGGTGGCGGGCCTCCGCGACGAGGCGGACATACGCGCGCTCTGCAACCTCATGGTGGCCAAGCTGGCGACCATCGACCCCGACGAGACGGTGCGGCGGCTGGACGCCATCGCGGAAGCGTACCGGGCCGTGCTCAGCACGAAGCTGAAGGACGGGGCGGTGAAGCAGGACGTGGAGAAGCACGCCGAGTCGGTGAGGGGGGTGCTGAGGGTCTCGGTGGTGCTGCAGGAGAAGTTCGGGGCGGGCGGCGGGGGCGTGGGGGAGAAGGTGCCCGGGGCGTGGAGCGGGTACTGGGAGGGGGTCGTCAAGGAGTTTGGGGGGGAGCTGAAGGGGTTGAGGGAGGAGGTTAGGGAGGGGAGGAGGGATAGGAGGTGAGCGGGGGGAGATATGGTGTGTGGGTGGTGGGTGGTGGGGGATAGGGGATGGGGGATGGGGGTGAAGGGTTAGCAATAGGGAGAGGTCTCTTTGTTTGGTATGGGATACAAGACGTGAATGAAATTCGTTTACATTTTTATATCTTATCTGCGGGTTTCGTGTGATGGCACTGGGCTTGCTTGTCTACTGTTCGTCATAGGGACTTGGGAGGCCGCTGGCCTGGTCACTGCGGGTTTGAACTGACACCGTCCACTTCGCCCCTAGCCCCAGGCGACCCGGTCCACCCCAGACTAGGGTTCCCCGGCTGGCCCTACTGGCCGGGGCTCGATCAAGTTACACAACAGAGATGCCCAGCGCGCGTCTTTACTCTGGAATGGTAGAAACTCACTGACCAGAACTTGATATGGCGAACAAGTCAAAGGCCCTGTACGCCAGGACTCCGAGACGGTCCCGCACTATCCGCAAGACGTGTTTCTCGCTCAAAGGGATACATGATGCATTTTACGACGCCATATACGCCCAATCCAAGTTCATAAGCGTCGTTAAAGCCCAAATCAGGCCCAATGGAAACTATAAACACAAACGATCATACGTCATAAGCTCCTCCGCTGTGACCTGCTCCAACTGTCGGTAGTATGCGTCAAGCTCGTCTCCGTCGACGACACGCCGCCTTTCCCGCTCTCCTGGAGCCCAGACGAGTCAACAGTAGGCAGTCGGGACAGGCGGATGAAATTCGACTGCGAGACTGAGGAGCGGCCGCGCCGTACAAAGGCCCGGAGGACGGGGATCGACGCGGCTGTGATGGTGGTGGCGAGCTCCGCGATGCCGAGGATCTTCAGGTCAACCGTCGTGGCTTTCCACAACTGTTAGCAGAGTACAACAGACGAAGGGGGGGGTTGCCGCCTACAGCTGACGTCTGAAATCTCGTCAAGGGAGATGATCTTCATGAAGGACATGAGGCCGGAGCTGAAGGAAAGCCCTTGTCAGTAGCTGCCCCCGGTGGGAAACTAGGATGTCCGTGCGGGGAAGAAACTTACACGACACCGATGCTCATCGCTACGAGGGCGCCAATCTTCTCCCGTCGGACAATCGTAGCATTCCAGACGATCTTCCACGGCAGCAGCGCAAGCACGATATCCGTCACACCAGAGTAGACTACCAACAAGCTGTTAAAGTCTTCTTCCTCAGGGTCTCGAATTCCACCAAGGGCTCACTTACCAGAGCAGAAGGTCTGGTAGCGCTCACCAATGAGACGCGGCCAGCACGTCCCCTCCTCCGCATCGCTCAAGAGCTTCTTGAGAGGCCAGCACTGGATCCAGAGGAGTACGGCAGAGGCGCCCAGCACGAGGTTCACCGAGGCGATGATGAACCAGACGAGCCACGTCGCATAGCCGCTGGAGATGCGCAGGAGGGTGATGCCGAACGAGGTCTTGCTCCAGGCCGTGCCCAGGATCGTCGCGAACGCGGCGGCGTAGGAGAAGAGGGCGGCCTTGGGCATCTTCTCCAGGTCCATGTCCTCGTAGTGGAGGCCGATGCCCCATTTCACCCCCTCGGTGAGCAGCGCTGCCGACAAGAGGAGGCACACCTTCGACGGCGGAATTCATGTCAGGACCAAGGCGCTCGCAAAGATATCGGACGGGACAGGGACGAGGGGCAGGGGTAACTAGGGTCGAGGAGTCTTACCCAGCTGACGATGAGGAAGGCGTCGTCCCACCACAGAGACCGCTTCCAGAATGACTTGGCGTATACGCGCAGGGCGAGGAATACCGACGCCAAGATGGTCAGGGACCATATCGAGCCCTTCAAGAGCGGGCTGTAGTCTGGTATCTCCTCGGATTCCATGGCTGAGACGTTCCTTTGGCGCTGGACCCAGACTCACGGGAAAGCGGGCGCAAGATGAATCCTCCGGGTCGCAGGGCTGATCAACCTTCGAGCCCGTGCAACGGGGAAGTGGGGTATAGTCTCTCTTTTACTGTTTACCCCAGATTCTAACTGTCCATCTTGGCGGCATCCGGGAGGGTGTCAGCGGCCCCTTTTGCGCACAAACCGGACGCCACACCGTCGCAAGCTATGCCGGAAAGAAACCCAGCCCTCCGGCTTTGGACAGGTGGATAAACTTTTGGGCCACGAGCACTATGCATGCGTAGTGAGTGCCCGGCTGAATTCGGACGCCGCCAAGAGGTGGCCCCTGGAAACTGCACCAATCAGGCCATCTCGTTGGCGAGCCCTTTCCCTTTGCGGGGTTGGCGGGTTGTGGCCCGAACATGCGCTCCTGCGCCAAGGAGAGGGCTTTTCGTCCCAGAACGGAGAGCGCGGTAATGCGAGAGCGCACATGTAACGGAGTCCCCAGACAGGGTGGCTTACCCGAGTCGGGCTCACGGAACAGGTCATCTTTGATCGGCGAGCCATGATCTACAGCACATTGATCGGCGTGACTTGTTGAACCTGTCAAAAGCTGCAAGTCCTTTATTAAGAGGCCTCGGACTATACCCGTTCCAGGACGTCGTCTGGGTCCCCCGGGACAGAAAAGTTTGCCCGAGAGCGTGTGCCAGACACTATGTAACCTTGTTGGGGCTTGGAGGTGGGAGTGCACGCGAACACGGGCCGTGCGCTCCCACGGACCGGGCCGGAATCCCAGTCTCTGTTTACTAAAGGTGTCCAGAGCCGGGAGCTTCTTATCCGCTGTAAATATGCCTCCGGTTGTCGGCCCTCTACCTGTTACCAGACTATAATGAGACAGAACTGTACGCACAAATAAGACTCCAACTAAAAATAGCTTTGCATTGACAGTTCTTACATCACGGACCAGATAAATGTTCCTCTCCCTGCGCCCTAAGCCCCTTGACCGGGTGCACCCCCGCTGGCTCACAAAATTGTAACCGTCCGCCGAGGGACTCCCGAAAACGTCTCCTTCACGGCGCTATCCATAGAGCCATCCTGCCGGTACGAGTGCCGCCAGACACAGCCCACGCCCACCCTCCCAAACACATCCCCGGACTCGTCCAGAGGTTCCAGGATTAGCACCCTATGAGCACGATGCCGCAGGTCCTCCCCTGGCCGCTGGAGGCCGTGGTAAGCCTCGAGACACCAGACGCGCGGGCCTACGGATCCCGCCAGGTCTAGGTGGCAGTACCCCAGGATCTCTGGCGCTTCCTCTTGCTTATCCCCCGGCGCAGGCGGCTTGTCAACCTCGTGCAGGTATGTGATCTGGGCCTTCCGAACCACCTTCGCCTCCCTCATGCGCCCACAGACCCTCAAGGACACCGCCGCTACGGAGGACGTCATCGGCCGCCCGGCCCAGTCCACGTCCGACGAGACCACCTCCAGCTTATCCCCGGACTCGACACTATAAAACGTGCCGTCCCACGAGACTGGGCTGCGAACGGAGGTCCAAGACCAGGAAGGAACCACGCCGGGCGACGAGGCTCTGTTCGCAGGCTCGAGCACCCGCCAGAGCAGCCCATTCATGAGATCCTTTTTCCAGAGCCCCAGAAGCGGCGTGTCGTCGACGTGCTCCCCGAACACCTTCACCATACCCGCCAAAGCGGGAAGCCTATCCTTCTCGAAAGTGTGTCTCCGGCGCGAATAGTCCTCCATCATCCCATACCAGAACGCGTAGCTCCGCTCCCCGCCCCCCAACTTCCCAAGACACGCCCACAGATTCCAGCCCTCCGCGTCAGGGGTCGCCTCCTCCGCGACGGACAGCCCGTCCTCCGACTCGTGCCTGCTCGTGCACTTCCACAAGAGCTGGTCGTTGTCGAAGCACACCATCCGCCTCGACAGCGCGGCCTCCTGCATCGTCCAGCCGCGCCTGTTCAGCGCCGCGTCTTTGCCGCTCAGGCCCTGATTGTCCTGGAAGCGGACGAGGGCGTCGTGGCCGTCTGGGAGGGGTACCGCGAAGGCCCTGGTGTACTGCGGGCAGCAGCCTTCCGACGGGTCCGCGGCCTCGGTCGCCGCGAAGGTGAGCGTCGCGTTGGAGTAGACGCTGGCCATCCGCGCGGCCTCGGCCTCCCAGTCCTCGCTGTCGTCCTGGATGATGCAGAGGGAGTCTATCCAGAGGTAGCGGAAGCCGAGGTAGTACGCCTTTGCCACAATATCTCTATACGACAGGGGCAGGTCCTCGAAGGCGATCCCCTGCTTGTGCTGGTCGAGGTTCGAGTGGAGCGTTCTTAAGGGGCCCGATGTTCCCCAGCAGTGGCTGAGCGCGATGTACGGCGCGCTCTCGCCGTGCGAGTCGTGGAGCTGGATGGTGAAGGGCATTGGCGCGTCCTGCGGGGTGATCTTGAGCACGCGGGTGGGGAGCGGCCTGTTTTGCTCTGCTAATCTGTTGCAGGCGGTGTGCTTGGACTGGCATTCCTGCAGCCAGTCCTTGATGACGTCCAGTCGCAAGCTCGGATCGCTCTCTTCCGAGTCAGATTGGGGTCTCCATATCATTCGGCGGCTCAAAGATCCTGTCATCCATCACAGTTAAGACAGTGGGTCTCGTATCGAGTAGCAGGGAGTACCGTCATACCTAAACTCTCGCCAGTAGCCCACACAATAGGCGTCCCGCGGACGTTCGCCGACTCCTGGTCCCCCATCCACGCCACCATGAGCGAATACTTCTCAAACCTCTCGCTCCGCACCCAGATCCGCGTATCCGCACTCCCCAGATCCATCCCGGCGTCGAACCTAGCCCTCAAGCCCGGATTCGCCCGCCCGATGCTGGTGTTGATAAGCGTGCAGAGCAGACATCGCTCCCAGTTCTGTATCAGCAGCCCCATGCACGGCTGGTGCGCCGCATACTCGGGCGCATCCGGGAGCAAGAGGAGCTGGCAGTACACGCAGAGCCCATCCTCCCCGTTTTTAGTGATGCCCCGCTCCGAGGGCGCGGTCAGACGGGTCCGCTGGACCTTCATGAAGTACTCGCGCGGGCCGAGCGGCAGGCCAAAGGCGAAGGTCTCCTCGGGAGGCCTGTCGGAGATCAGAAACGTGCTCCCGTCGGGACCAACGAGGACGTTCTCGTGCGTGCGGGCTTCCTGCTCGGTTCCGTCCTCATTTCGGGGCTGCGCGACGACCACGCGAGTCGTCCCCCCTATCTGCTGGTTGAAGGCGGCGGGATACGGTGGCATAATGGCTTTATTGTTTTTGTGCCAAGTGAGCGACACGTAATAGTCAACTAGACTCACGAAAGAGGAACCCGTTTGGAGAAAAGGGGTGTTGGTTTAGAATAAGTGTCTTTTGCCCCTCTGCGCGTGAGAGAAAAGGGGAGAAAGGCCAGGCTTCCACTGCACAGCCACATTTGCCGAGTGAACGCTGTAACGGCGACGAGTATGCATGCGGGGCGAAGCGCTACTGCGGCCTTACACCGAACATGGCGATCATGCAGCATGACTTCCTTCTGAGGACTATTTGGCTCTGACGCCTTATCTTACAAGTTAGATCGGTAGTAAAGCTGTGTCATGGTGTAATCCCCTACTTCCTATTCTAAACAGTGAGGGGAGGAGTAATAAACCCGAATTATCGTGATCTAGTCACATTCATTACCTTGCCGCTCTACCCACATGTACTTTCACGGCTCCCGTATCATTTAGAGAAAGTGGCCGGCCTGGGAAACACATCCAGACTCGTCTCCTCCTGACCCGACACCCAACTCCGCACCCAGTCCTTGAACTGCTCCCAGAGGGCACAGATCTTGTCCCAGATACACCACAGTGCCCCCTTCAACCACGCAAACAAACTCTCCCACGGTATGAAATAAACCGCCGCCGCGGCCCCAACACCCAGCACAACCGCCGGTCCCGCCGCCGTCGCAACAGCCGCGACCCTCGCCCCGGCCGCCCCAATCTCCAGCGCGTGCATCCCAAATGTATACTTCGCGTACACGCCGCCCGCCGACCCGCTCAGGCCCGCGCTCAGCTTCACGCCTCCGCCCACGATCCCCATGATCGCGGCCACGGCGCCCCTCACCTCCTCCCACCCTCCCTTCCCGCCCGCCAGCCTCCCGAACTGCCGGCGCAGCTCGTCCTGCTCGCTCTCGCCGAACTGGCTCCTGCAGCGCGCCCAGTGCGGCAGCTCCACGAGGTCGCCGAGCCGGATGCGCACGCCGCGCTTGTGGCCGACCGCCAGGGTGTGGTTCTTGTGCCGGTGCGCCTGCCACTTGTCGAGGCGGACGCCGTCGTAGGTGGACGAGCCGTCGACGAGGAGCGTGCCGCCGTCGCGGTGCTTGGCGCAGCGGAGGACCTTGAGGGTGGTGAAGTGCGCGGGGACGTCGAAGGCGATGTCGGTGATGTCCGGGCTGGCGAGGAGGTTGAGTGTGCGGTGTTTGGGAGAGAGCTTCATGGTCTCTATAGTGTCTTGGAGGCTCTCGGGCGTCGTAAAGAGCATAGGCGGTGCTTTGGTGAGTTCCATGTTAGAGCGGCTTCTTGGACGACTGACTGGATGTGCTGGAGGGGGCGGGCTTACCTTTCCTCTCGAACCACCTGCGGGAATACTCGCATGCCTTTTTCAGCCTCCCCAGGCCCTCCGCCCTGACGATGCCAATCGTCACGCTGTCCTTGCTCCTCTCCTCGCTCAGGATGTCGGCCACGGAGCCCACCTCGTCTTTGACGGACTGGCGGGACGGCGGGGGGATCGTCGAGCTGGAGTCGAAAGAGCGCTGAGACGCTGGCCTGCGCGGATGGAAGAGGTCCAGCGCCATGATTCCCGCAGTGACCTATGTCGTGCGGCGGAAATCCCGTGCCGACGTCGATAAATCGCAAGGATGTGGAATGCCGAGAGAACTGGGACTGCCGCGACAAAGCTCTCGATGAAGTTTAATAAAAGGTTGAAGCTCCCTTCAAGATGTCCACGGTGAGTGTGTCTGTTCAGAAATGCGAGGACCATGGAGTTCCAGATATTCCCTAAGGCTATAGAGGCTATATGTAGATCAGGCCTCGCCCCATCCCTAATTCGATGCGCTGGCACCGCCTCGTCTCCGATGCGATGCGTCAGACGCACGGTAGTTCCAAACGGACCAATAGCCGCCTGTTTCGTATTCATGAAGCCCCGCTCCATCGCAGAGGTGAGGCGACCTCGTTTCGACGTCGATGCCTGGACGATATTGGCCAGTCGCTCCACAGGCGGAGACCCACGGCGACCTTCACCGCTCGTCGAGTAGTATCGCTGCGAGGCGTGCCCGCATACCTCGGAGCCCGTAAATGCGCTTTTGGGCACTTATGGGAAGATACCTCGGCGGCCGAATCGACACCTCGAAGACGAGTCACATTTTCGTTTCGAAGCTCGGATTAACAAGTAGACTGGCTATCTCTACATACCTTAGCTCGTGGGGGGTGGCCGCGAGATATTTCAACAACACTCAATCGCAAACATGATTCCGAGTATTGTTATGCACTCTTTGCCTGGTTGAGACCAGGGGTATCCATGCGTCTCGCCTCCATGCCTTTACTAACGCGCCACCCTGGATAAGGATGGGGGGTAAAGACAAAAAAGCGGACCATAACGGATACCCGGCTAGACCAGGTGCAGACTCATTGTCACTGCGCGAATGCATTCCCTAGAAAGAGGAGTCGGTCGTTACCCAGTTGTGCCAAGAATGCAAGGTCCTTGTGCGGACAGTGGGAAGCACTGGCCATGTCATGGTATAATACAGAAAATATAGACGGGGGTTCTTAAAATCAACCCCCGGTCCGGTCTTCATGACCTCCGCTTTCATCTTGACGACTCACAGCCGTGTACGGTGGTTACAATTAATGGCCTACACAGGGATTCCCAATTTCCTAGCAATGATCTCCCCCAGGTCGGTCCCACCGCAGGGACGTACGCCATAAGGCTCAGGGCCTGCAAGTGTCTTCTCTATCTTCCGCCCCACGCCACTCGCCTCCAGGATCCGGGCAATCCTCAGATGGATGTCCAGGTAGCCTGGAGATGGTGGTGGGTTCGCAGGGTCGTTTGTGTTCAAGGTGATCGTCTGCGGGATGTTGACGCTGAGAGAGTTGGTCGGCCGGATATTGAGCTGCTCCACGGTGTATTTGTTCGGCCCCTATTTCCAAGGGTCAGCTTCTTTATGTGGGTATCCGGAACCACGAAACCATCTTGTCCCACGATGTCTTCCACACTCCACGTCTATTGATCGAATGAAAAGATCCATGCCATCAGGACGACAACAAGAATATTTAGGGAACTCACGTCTTCAGCAGGAACGAAGGCCAGTTTGAATTCGCCAAAGAATCTGTGAGCTTCCAAGGATAGTGTCATGGCGTTCTCGACCCGGTTTATCGTGCTGCTTGTCATGTCCCCCATGGACGAGGGAAAGTATCGTCGCAAAGCCCACCAGACTGTCGCTTTGTTTTTTGTCTAGCACCCAAGTCAGTAGGGCCCTAACTAACGATGATTGGAATCCTAGATACCTCTCGAGTCCTCATCCTCTCGAGACTTCGAAGTGAATAGGGCAAGATATGCGCGCATTTGGTATGGCCCATAGTGGCCCCGTAAGGGGGAACCACCTCGTGATCTTGGAAAGATTCCATGTCGTATGAGCCGGTCATCACGCAACGGTACCCGTCTCTGGCGAGACACCGGTTTCTGAGTGCTCCTTGACCTGCCCTGCTGGGGGACTCCAAAATGCCCGTCATGTCGGACACTTCCTCAATGTCCGCCGGCTCCCAAGAACCTAGAATGGAATTTGTATTGGGGGTAGTGGCGCCGGCCACTTTCACTGCAGAGTGGCGGGCTCCTGTTAGCCCTCCCGGATAAAACAAAAGATTGCACCGACCTACCTACTCGACTTCAAGAGCGCGTCTACAAGAAAATCGCGAAGCTGCCGGAGCTTTCTATCCTTCTCTGGATAACGGCATATGTCGACCATAAGAGCGTGTTGTCCGTCTTGAGGCAAATGGTCGAGGAAGGCTTGAATAACCTCTACGGTGTCATCAAGGCGATCTTCCGGCTCGTACTCTCGCAATACGGCAAGGGAATCCTCCAGCTCTTGGGCCCATGATTGAGCACCCCCGGAGGAAGGTTGCGCGGCCTGGTCCAGGTCGTCTGGAGTCCTAGAGGGGTGGTCGGTAATCGGGAGGAGAGCCTCCGACATTTTGGGAAGTAGGCGTCTGACGAACCAATACCGCAGGTGGGTAGAGCAACCTGGCGGGTTGGTAGCGGGACGAGCTGGGACAGAAGGGACACGGAAATGGGCTCCCGCGGCGAGCGCGGAACAAAATTCTTGGGCGATCAGGCAAATCTTGCAGAACGCGGGGCATCTTGCTTCTCGGAAGGCGCACCCAGTGCTTTCGCTTTTAGGTTTGGGTCGCGCCTTCCCCTCCCAACCCACATGGAAAGCGCGATCAACGTGACGTCCAAGTGATATTTGTCAGACCCGAGACCAGCCTAACAGTGGAAATACATGTGTCTGGCCGGGAGCTCTCCTACATGCCGCATCTGAGGACTACAACTGACCGGACATTCTAACCCGCAACCCTGCCGGCGGCAACGAATTCCACCACAATGAACGTCACGTAGCAAGCCACCATCAACGCGCCGACCCAGCGAGGAAAGCGGCCGCCGAACCAGACGGCCAGCGTAGCAGCCAGCGTGGAAGCCCACAAGACGGCAACCTCCGGGATGGTGACACCTCCTTGATCCAGAGCACCCTTGGTGTCGAGCATGATGACGCTGAGGCACAGGACGAGCAGAAACACGTTGCTGCCGACGCAGTTGGCCACGAGGATCCCCGGGTGGCGGCGCCGGCCGCTCATGACGGCTATGAACTTCTCCGGGAGCGTGGTGGCGATCGCGAGGACTATGACGCCGAAGAACACGTCTGAGACGCCGATCTGGTCCGTGATGTTGGTGGCGGCCTGGGAGAGGATGTAGCCGGCCAGGCAGATGGCAAGGAATCCCAGGGTCAGTTGCAATACGTGGTACCGGAGCGGACGCCGACGTGGCCTTGGTCCTCCTCCCAACAGAGTCGACGTTTCCGAATGCGCCGCCTCGCCCAAAGTGTCCGAGCTGCCATGGCCGTCGTCACTATCACTCTCGCTGTCCGAGTCCTCTGGCGCCGTGAGCACCCCTCTACTAATAGCCACCCCAGCTCCCAAAACATAGCCGACGAACACCACCACCAGGACAGCCCCGCAGGCCACCCAGGCCGCACGCCCCGGGAAGCAAGCAACCGGCGCCACAAACGTCGTCAGCACCAGCAGAAAAGCCGAGTAGACCCTGGAGCTCCGGTCGAACAGCACCGGCTCCCCGCCCGGGTAGGCCAGGAGGCCGAGCGAGAAGGCGCCGAGAATGTTGGATATGGCCGAGCCGACAACGTTGCCGAGGGCTAGGGACGAGCGGCCGCGCGCCAGGGAGGCGACGACGACTGCGAGCTGTTAGGCGGGTTAGCAAGGAGAAGCTCGACAGAAAGGGAGAAAGACTCTGTCTAACCTCTTCCCATTCGGCGCCGGCGGTGAGGAGCCCGATGGTCGTCTCGGAGACGCCCGTGCGGTGGGCGACGGCGGCGGTGTGGTCGATGAACTTATCGGCGCCGAATTCCAGGACGAAGAGGCTGGCGAGGAAGGTCGCGACGTTGTACACGACCACACCGACTTCGGCCATCGTAAGAAAGGGGGGAGGGTTGTCCGGTTAAGTTGCTACGGGCACAGGAGTATCCGGTTCGGGGAGTGTGTGCTTGCTGTTGGGACAGACAGGCGACCCCGGCCTCGGAGATATTTATTTACATTGTGGGCCTGGTCTGTGGCCTGTTGAGAAGTAGCGCTTGTAATCAGCCGATCTCGAATTTTAGTCATACGTTAAGATGTTCCTCGACTTCTACAATTTTCTAGACACCTACTTAGCGAGAGACCTTTACTTGGCCACTTGATTAATCTTTCAAGATTGTTGTTATTATAATAGAAGGACTACTGTAAACAAGACCAGAAAAAACTTTCATCACGTAAGACCGTTAAACGGCGCCCCTGTTAACGAAGTTTATTTGACTCCGAAAAAGTATCGGAAACCATCTACGCCAGTGCCGATCCCGGTCCCGAGCTGGCGGCGCTGGGTATCGTGGTACCCTGCGTGGCAACTAGTGGTGGTTGTTTGATACAAGGAAAATAAGAATAAAACACAACCTACACCCAGGCCAAACACTGGCTGTACACAAAAAGAAACTCGCTCAATAGGTGGCCTCCTCATCTGAGCTCAGGCTTCCCAGGGACCCTTCTTCCGACTACTCCTCCGCATCGTTTGAGCCATCCTCCCGAACATAAAGCCTCATTGCGCCATCGTCAAAGACGCGGCCCTCAGCAGCCCTCTTCACCGCGTCGTGCACCGTCCCGCCCCTCCGCTCAACCACATGCTCGAGGCGGAACGGCACAGAGACGACGTGGTAGTCAATGAAGCCCGGCTCCGTCTCGTCGCGCTCCCACCGCTTGTTATGCCACGTGCTCTCCCCCCTCCACCCACGAACCTCACACGCCTTGCCCGTGGCATCAGGGTACAACGCCGCGCCGTCCTTCCTCACAAAGAACCACCTCTCCCCCATCTGCCTCACGATCGCGTCGATCTCCTCCCTCCGCCTCACCGTCGACTCCAGCTCCATGCGCACCTCCCTCACACTAGCCGGCAGCACCTCGCAGGCCTCGCGTATCCACCCCGCCTCAAACCTCAGCGGCTCGTCATCCTCCCAAAACCACCAATCCGTATGCCTCACGGTCACGGTCAGGACCTTTGGGAACAGGCGGGGGCTCCTGAGCACCGCGGCCAGACCCCCCTGCTCGAGCTTCCACATCTGCACGAAAACGCGCAGGCCGGCGATCTCCACCTGCTCGTCGCCCGTCTGCTCAGCGACCCGCCGCAGCTGCGCCGCCAGGCCCCTCACGCCCGCATACTCCGGCGGGGCGCGGTTGAGGGCCGTGAGGAAGTGGACCTGCTCGCGCAGCACGAAGGGGAGGAACCACGCCTCGGCGTAGGCGGCGCGGCAGGTCTGCAGGAGGGCCGTGTCGGTGCGGCGCGGGGCCGAGTAGCGCGGGCGCGTGTAGCACGTGTCGGAGGCGTAGCGCCTCTCGGGGGACGGGTCCGGGTAGTCGGTCAGGACATGCGAGAAGATGTTCTCGCGGACCTCGCCGGGGAGGACGCCGAAGAGGGGGCAGTTGGGCTGGGGCGCTGGGGCGACAGCGAGGATTTGGGTGTGGAGGGGCGTGGGTGCCGGCGTCGACGGTTTGGGCTTTTGGAGGCTTGACCAAATACTAGTCATGTTGTATCGTGCAGATATCTCAGCTGTTGAAATGGTTATGAGATGATTCTGCTCGGCTTTTGTTCAGATGAGGGGGAAGGCAGCGGGTGGCGTTGGATCAGGCAACCGCAGAAGCATTATAAGCCGGGGTGGCGCGCACATGCGCACTGGGCCTAGAAAGTAACCTGGAACATACATTTACAGCAAGCGGCATACAGTCTAAAATAATAACTTATCTTGCAAAGTACTTCTGGCCCAATAACGTCCCTATAATAGACGTTTTGTTTATCAGAACTAAGCATCTCTGGTTTGGGATCATTATCGCTTCATACTACTTATTTTGCGACGAATAAAATATTTCGTCATGTTCCGTTAGCTGCCTCTACTTGAAGGAAATTCTCCCACTTGCGATCTAGATCTCTTGTTCAGCAAGTCTGATTACTTCATATGAAACTGCCAGTCAACTCAGCAACTCCTTGTGCTATTGTTACTCTCAGTGAAATTCCCTAGCCTGATGCACATAACCAGTGCCAGCAATCTGGGGGCGGGCACCAGTTCAGACAAGACATGCCAGATTGATGCGTTGCATAGGACATGTAACCCTGCTTCCAAGGTCAAGAACCAACGGCCCCAAAATCATATGCACCACCTGTGACAACCATCTACATGGCCCGTTGCAGGTAACTCGCGGCACTCAAAACGCCTTAGTCCTGACAACGCCGAAATTCTACGGACTTTGCTCAAGCACAGCGTCGGCCACTTCTTCTAAGACTTATTATCTCGGGTTGCAACCCACTCTCAAATTCACTTCGCCCCCCATCATATCGATTCTTCTCCAATGGAATCAAGTGCCGCCAGACGAGCGCTCAGGACCAGGGCCATGTACGGAAGGGTTGGCCTGTGAGGAACGTTTCCCCAGTCGGTCCGCCATGATGGACAAATCATTTCTAGGAAGAGGATCTAAAGTGTCACAGGAAGAAAAGAAGATAAGAGATGAACCAAGATATCATAGTATATAGCATTAGAAGTTAGTTTATTATACCACCGCTGCGATCATACTCATCGGCGGCCCAACCGCTGTCTAAATCTTATCTATAGTTGACCATGCATGCGCCCTCCAATGCCCTCATGTGCCGTATATTGCATATTAAGCCCGAAGGTACCAACGGAACAACAATACCAAAGGCCAGCGATCCCCAGTCCAACCAGATCATCTCTTCAACAGCCCCTTCCACGTCCACCCACCCCTCGCCGCCGACGCCGCCACAAGAAACAGCCCGCCTCCCACCAACGCCGACCCGCCAAACATCTGAGCGTACAAGAAACCGCCGTCAGCCCTCTGGATCAGCGCCCCCGCGATCGGCGGGCCCGTGAGACACGCCGCCGACACGAAGGAGAAGCACATGCCTGTCCGGGCGCCCATCTTCTTCACGTCGGGCGTGAGGCTGGCGCAGGAGGCCGGGAAGAGGCTCTGGATGCCGGCGCCGAAGAAGCCGTAGACGACGGAGAAGGCGTAGAGGCCGCCCGCGGAGGACACGGCGGCCCAGCAGTAGAAGAGGAGGCCGGCGGAGAGGGCGACGGGGATGAGGGTGTTGACGGGGCCGAAGAAGCGGTCTGCCACGAGGCCGCAGACGAGGCGGCCGGGGACGCCGACGGCGTTCATTACCAGGAGGAGGGAGAGGGATTCCGAGTCGGAGAGGTGGACTGCTGATTTCGCGAATGTGCTGACCTGCAGGGTGTCAGCCTTTCACTCTCATTCCTCCTCATCTTCCTCCCTTTATGTGCCCTTGCTACTTCGGCGGTGCGCATGGGCGGGGATGATACTGAACAGGGGGTGTGGAAACTCACGTAGAAGTAGGCAAAGTAAACAGCCCACATGAGGAAGAACATGCCGACGCAGAACAGCACATACGGCGTCTCCCTGAACGCCTCCCACTCGACTAGAGGCCCCGCCCTCCGCGGCGACAGCCGCACCCGCGCGAGGGCCATGGCGACGACCGAGTTGAATAGGATCACAAAGCCCATGACCCTCACTGTCCACCCGAACCCGACCCTCGCAAGCAGCTGCTGCGCGATCACGGGGAAGATGATGCCGCCCGTCGCGGCCCCGCTGGCCGTGACCGCCATGGCCAGCGACCTCCTCGTCGAGAAGTACGTCGCGACGAGCGACACGGCCGGGCAGAAGACCAGCCCGTCGCCCAGCCCCTTGCACACACCCTGCGCCAGGAACAGCTGCCAGTACTCGGTCGCGACGGACGTCGCGAACACGCCGAGCACCTGCAGGAAGCAGCCCAGGCCAAGGGTGACGCGGAAGTAGCCGGCGTCCAGGGCGCGCCCGGAGACGGCGCCGACGAGGTAGATGAGCAGGATCTGGGCGGAGCCGATCCAGGAGATGGAGGAGGGGGAGGCGGCGAGGGAGGTGGTGTAGTGGGACTGGAAGAAGCCGAAGGAGGAGAGGTAGCCCCAGCCGTTGATGAGCACGAGGTGGCCCATGAAGACCTGTGTCCAGGCCTGGAGGCCGCCGTTCGGCGGGGGGTCGGCGGCGGGGGTCTCGGGCCCGGAGTCGGAGTCGGCGACGGGGCTCGGCTCGGTCTTTGAGTCGGCGGGCGGGGCCGGCTCGGCGGAGAGTGCGGCCATGGAGAGAGTCGGACACGCGGTGGAGATGAGGTGGCGGTTGTGTGCAACGGGGGGTATTGCATAGACTCGATTCCGGGCCGGTCACCGAGATTTCCAGGTTGGACGGGTCATTTTGGAAGAGGGGGAGGTGGCCGGGGGCCGGCACCGGACCGCGTTGGTTGCTCGGAGTCATCACCGAGAAGATTTCGGAGACCTCCGAAAGGTGGGCCTCGGCTGGTGTTCCGGGGCTAGCGGGGATCGACCGGCAGTCACGATCAATTGGGTTGCTCGGACGAGCTGAACTTATTGGAGTCGCGCGAAAGAGCCATCATTGCTTCCTCAAAGGTGATACCCCACGCGCAAAGGAAATCAATTCAAGTTGGTGTTTGTGGCGGTTCTAGCAACAGCATACAGAGAGGCATTACTCTCCAGTTTCTAACAGCCGTTACAGACTATACATGAGCGAGTGGCATGGACCACAGTCCTTTCCTCATCCTACAATTCACTTTCACTGCGGTCAAAAGCTCAATGTTTGTCGGCTCGGAAGGGGACGCAGGAGGTTTATAGCTAAATCCCAGGCTTCTCGCCTTGAAAAGATTGGGGTTGTTGGTGTTAATCTTGCTGGAACCGCATGTTGGTTCCGGTGCTTCCGTACACTGACATGGCGCCAAGCGAAGCCGGCACAAAACGAGATGTCAAGAGCACACCTGACCTTCCGGTGCCTCTTTCATACCTCTGTATCGCCTTCCAGGGAAGCTTGGCGTCGTATACGGCAGGCAACAGCTTTCGGTAATATACTTTATCCAGACATACTACGTACGTAGTAGACTCCTTAATTAGCGAGCCGCCATTTTCGGGGCATGGATACGGGCTCCGAGCTAGCCAATGAAGAGATCGGGAACTTCCCGCGGACCCACCCGTATATCTGGGCATCCTTCCACGCCATGCGGCAGAGCCCCTGTCCCGCCCCGGGCAGCCCGGGGCCCCGAAATCTTCGTTGCCCTGTGGGCGGAGCGGCCCAGGCGTGAATCCTGTTTATAATTGCCTGCCCACCATTGGCTGGCTGCGCACATGCGGCCCTTCGTGGCTCGCTCCGAACGCGAGGTCGATTGCGCGGTTGTGCACGCTCCGCCGCAGGGATCGGCAAGCCAGAAGTGGAAATTTACGAGTTTCTCGCGTCCCATGTCCGCCGGGGCCGGGATTCGGGGCATCTAATAGACACAAACTCCGTGACAGGGAGGCTCAGCCCCGCGCATGCGTGGTTCCTGGCGGGATGGTACCGCAGACGCGAGCAGCCTCCCGCTATGACGCTGGAAATTATCAGGCTCCCCGACGAGGAACCCTTCCGGGTCGCCCGGTAGATTTAATATATATAACAAGCTTCCCCTCGCCATGTAGTTTGCCCCCCTCTCGAGAGCTGGAGAACCGCAGCCTCTGATAGCACCCAATTGGAGCCGATAGCAGCTTTCGCCCACTCAAGATGAAGCTCTCTAATATTCTCATTGCGGCGGTGGCGGCCGTCCCCGCGTACGCCGCCGACAGTGACCCCTTCGAGCAGTGGGTAGGCCCGAAGGCGGGCGACGGTAAGGAACCACCCTTCGCGGCCAGCACCCCCAGAGTTCCGGAGGCTGACGTCTAGTTCCAGTCCGCGGCCCCTGCCCGTTCCTGAACTCCTTCGCGAACCACGGCTTCCTGCCCCGCACGGGCAAGTACATCACCGAGCAGGACCTCACGGACGGCCTCGCCGCCGCCGTCAACTTCGACGAGGGCCTCTCCAAGTTCCTCTTCGACTTTGCCATCACCACCAACCCGGAGCCCAACTCCACCTGGTTCTCGCTCGACCACCTCGCGCGCCACAACGTCCTCGAGCACGACGCCAGCCTCTCGTAGGTCCCCCACCCCATCACGAACACAAAACCCCTTTTGAGTGTACGCGTGTCTAATGAGTTGGGATTGTGCAGCCGCGTCGACGCTTTCTTTGGGCACGCGGAGGTCTTCAACCAGGAGGCGTTTGACCAGACTGTCTCGCAGTGGGGGGACACCATCGACACTGAGACGGCGGTGGACGCCATTGTGTCGCGTCTCGAGACGTCCAAGGAGACCAACCCCGAGTTCTCACTCTCGGAGCTGGGCGAGGCCTTCCTCTTGGGCGAGACGGCCGCCATCATTAGCATCCTCGGTGACCACGAGGAGTTCACGGCCGAGACCGCCATTGTGGAATACCTGTTCGGTACGCTTCCCTCGGAAAACAGTCCCCCCCTTTTACTCCCGATTCCCCTCGTACCCCCTTGGTTCCACGTAACTAATGCCGGAATAGAGAACGAACGTCTTCCGACAGAGCTTGGCTGGAAGAGGCGGGATACCCCCTTCACCGAGGAGAACTTGACTGAGGGCCTAGAGACGATCGGGAATGAGTACACGAAGAGGATGAACGCCACCGCTCCGTCGAAGCGTGGTGTGAGTTTCAAGCGTCGCTTGGGACATGCTGTGGTGTACTAGACGATTTGCCTTCAGCGTTTGCTACTTTCGGAGGGGGGAACGGGGCATCTCTCATACCCGTCGTCCTTAGAGGAACGTCCGTCCGTAGAGGTTTATCGAGTCTTGTAATTTATGACTTCTCTGTGATCATCTCCTACCCCCGGGAATGTTGGCAACGACCAGATCTCGGTTTTGGTTCGGCTGGCCTACAAAGGCTGCGCTGGATGAGGTAGGGAACCAGGGGAGATGGCTTGGTATCTCAGACGCTTTGCCAAACTATCCTGCATATAGCTCTCCTTGCTCTCACTGACCCCCTGGTAGTCCGATTCCCGTCACGACTTGAGCTTCACTCTACTTACTTCCGTAGGAGGTAACAGGTAACAAACACCTAGCCGCTGCCGGCGGGAGGGCGGACGCAATGGACAGAAGAGTTTAGAAAGTGCACAATTTAAGTCCCCCTGTAAATACGAAGGGTATGAATATGGTAAAAGATTATTATCTATGTTTAGTGACAGTCTCGCCCCAACATGAACTTCGCCGACCTTCCCTCGTATGCAAGCTACGGAGAAAATGCAGCGGTAATGCAAGCAGCTTGGCCGTATGCACTAATAGTGAGGGTAGTACTGTCACACGGAACTACTGCTACTAGAGTAGTCGCAAGGGTAATTAGCACATGGGAGCTTATCAGGTCGCTGCTGCTCGGCCAACAAGCAGAAACACGAGATCAGCCAGTAAGTAATAAGCAAGGAGAATCCGAATAAGGCCAAGAAAACACTTCATCATTAATCATTAATCGCAAGATTATCGCTAGTCGTCAGCCATAAGGGCAAGTAGTAGGAGGGGACTTAACAGATCGCCCCTGTTCGCTCGCGAAGAACAGGAGAGAAACATGGTAAAGTCAAGAAACGGCGTGCTGGAATGTGAGGATGGAACAAGCTTTATCATTAAACATTAAGACCATTGCTAGTCTGTCAGCCATAAGGGCATTCAAAAGGAGGGGACTTAACGGACGCCAGCGTTCGACCACCGGCGGGAAGGGAAGGATCATAAATCATAAAAGGTCAGTGGAGCGTTAGAGCGTGAGTGGAAAAGGGAACAAGCTTTGCAATTGAATAGACTCTTGCTATCGGGTCAGCCATAAGGGCAAATCTCAGGAGGGGACTTAACCGGAGGATCGAAGCCGTCAGGTCGCCGGCGACGAGAAGGGAGGAAGGGTGAGGGGAGACATGTTGGAGGTCAGAGATCAGTGCTAATCTGGGAGATGGGTATGGTGAGCAGGTCCAGGTTAGCGGGCGGGCAGAATAGCTTTATTAACAGAGAATGAGTTGCTATTGCTACTCGGGTCAGCCATAAGGGCAAATCGCAGGAGGGGACTTAACAGGGTCGCTGCCGTTTCGTCGTCGGGGGCTGTCGCTGTTGTCGTGAGAGGGGGAAACGGGAGGCCTGTCGTGTTGCTGTCGTCGTCCTGGGAGGTTGTGAGTTTGTAGTGTGTTCTTTTCGGCTTCTGGTGCCCAGCCCTGCGGAATCACAGGCCTGGACACCTCGTCTCGATAGAGAAATGGGAGTGTTTGGGTTTCACCGAGCTCGGCGAGGACTTCGGGCGAGGGGCCGTTCATGCCTGGGTCATGACCCCGGCGACGGAGGAGTTGAGCCAGCTGTGGGCGATCCCGGCGGTGTAGATGCGCATCTTCTTGCCGTACACCATGATGGGCAGGAAGGTGAGGGTGCAGCCGATGGACAGGAAGGCGGCGGTGATAAAGCAGTTCTGCAGGCCCTGGTTCTCGTACCAGGGCGTGATGGCGTAGTTGAAGCCGAAGCCGATGGTGTTGCGGATGATCATGATCGACACGGTGGTCTCGCCCGCCAGGTCCTTGAAGCAGTCGACGTTGTAGGCCACGGCGATGGACCCGCCCGTCACCACGCCGAACGTCAGCATGCCCAGCCCGAACACGAGCCCGACCCAGTGCACGTTGTGGTGGGCGCCGACGCCCCATGTGATCAGGCCCGCGGCGGTCATGACGCACGAGAAGGCCAGCGGCCACAGGCGCTGCTCGGCCTCGCGGATGCCGTTGTTGCGGCGCGCCAGCCACAGCGTCAGCCTGTCGGCCATGACGCCGGACCACACGCACGCGAAGGCCGAGCCGATGATGGGCCCCGCGTAGACGCTGCCGATGGACGCGGCCTTCCAGTTATACGGCTCGCTGCTGAGGATGGGCGAGGCGGTGCCGTTGAGCACGTTGTACCAGGCCAGGTTGATGCCGTAGAGGAAGCCGGCCCACGCCGTGCACGGGAAGGTGAAGATCATGAGCACGGGCCGGTACGCCATCTTGAACATGTCGGACACGGACGGGCGGCCGGGCAGGTCGCGGAACGGCCGGAGCCGGTCCCAGGTCAGCAGGATGGGGCTGACGTCGTTGACGGCGGTGGGGTTGGACGAGGCGCGGGCCAGCACGGGCCCGGCGCCCACCCTGCCGGGGTTCTTCTTGTCGTCGCTGCTCCTGTGGCCGTCGCTGTTGCTGCTGCTATCGGAGGACGAGCGGGCGTCCGAGGCGGTCACGGGCACGGGCGCGGCGCGGTGGCCGGCGGCGGCGGGGCCGCGGAAGTACATGGTCTCCTCGAGCCCGAAGAACAGGATGACGAACGACACGGCGGACACGATGGCGCCGAAGTGCATGGTCCAGCGCCAGCCGTAGGCGTCGTTGAACCAGCCGGCCACCAGCGGCGCGATGAAGGTGCCGCCGAACAGGATGAAGACGTACGCGCCCATGTACGTGCCCCTGTTGTGGGCGAAGAACAGGTCGAACACGGTCACGGCGGGCAGCGACTCGAAGGGCGAGGCGGCGAAGCCGATGAGGATGCGGTGGGCGTACCACTCGCCGGCGGTCTCGGAGTACGCGGTCCACACGCACAGCGGCACCATGAGCAGGATGGACGCCAGGTAGACGCCGCGCCGCCCGAACGTGAGCGCCATCGGCTGCCAGAATAAGCACGCCCAGCCGAAGAAGAGGATCATGATGCCGTTGCCCTGCACGAGGTGGGCGGTGGAGATGCCGGTGTCGCGGGTGATGTCGGCGAGGAGCGAGTACTGCAGCGACGTGGCGATGCCGTTGCCGATGATGAAGACGTACACCATGGACACGGCGCGCAGCTTGCGCGCGAGGGACCAGTTGAGCGGGTCCTCCGGGTCGGAGCTGGGCTGGGGCACGAGGATGATGTCCTTCTTGGAGCCGGAGCCGGAGCCGCCCGCGGCGTCGCCGCCGGCCCCGGCCTTGTCCACCAGGTAGACGGTGCCGGGGATCTGGTCCACGTTCTCCATGTCGAAGTGGTCGCGCGCGGTCTGCTGGAGCGGGCGCGAGGCGGAGGCCTGTGAGGAGCTGGACGAGTTGGACGAGGCCTGGGAGGAAGGGGGCGGTGATGCGTGAGGCGACATGGGTGTCGAGTTGTGGAAGGAGGGGGAAGTGCTCATAAGAAGGAAGGGGGAGCAAGAAAAAGTTGGAAGGGCCCAAGAGGGATGGAGCGATGGAACCCTGCGGCCTCTCGGGGATTTGATGGCTGGGCGGGCGCTTCCTTGGGTGGTACTTTGCTGTCAGATCTTATCACAGATCACAAATGGGTGCCGAGGAAGATGGGGGTCACTCTTAGCAAGAGGGAAACGGGAGCGCGGTTCCCAGACCGGGACTGTAGCAAGGACCGATGATTGGAACGCTTAGCAGGGACAGAGGCAAGGATCGCGCCGTTCTTGGGGTGAGATTAGAAGCAAAGACGTGCGTCCCTAGATACAGAACAAGAAGGAGGCAAGAGGGAGAGTGAGAGGGGGCCAAGGAAGAAGGAAAACTTTTGGGCGGTCACAAGCCGGACAGGAGGGACGGGAGGCGATCGGGGATCGGAACTGGGGCGCGGACAAGCCATGGGCAACGTTGTAACGGGTCGAGCGCGTCTTGGCGGGGATCCATATTTCACATCCCCGCAGAAGAGACGGGGTCACGTGTGGGGTGAAGTCCCGGAAGCACGGGAATTGGACGGGTCTTATAGGCCAGAGCAGCACGTCCCTTGTGTTTTTGTCATGGCGGTGGGTAATTCGTAGGTAATGGACGGTCTCGGGCTCCCTCGGGGCCCGTCGGAACCAGCAGCATAGAAGGAAAGCGGCCTCGCAGATTGGTTCTGTGTTCAGGGCCACCGCTCTTGGCGGGTTTCCTTTTCCCTTGGCGGCCCTGCACATGAGCAAGCCTCCCGCGGCGCGATGACGTGGGGAGCGGGAGAAGGGGTCCAGGTCCCTTGCTGTCAACGTCACAAGGACCCCGCGGGTCCTGCACCAACCAGAGCGGGATGCGCCTCCCCCCTTTCCAGAAGAGAACCCGGGCTTGCGGTGTTCGTGTAACTTTGTCTGCAGACCGTTCCTGTTATGAGCGCGCCATGCGAGCCCGATCGGGGTCGGAGCAAGAGGTGGAAATGGGCTGGGCCCGAGAAAAGTTTTCGTTGCCGCGGGTGGCGCTGTGGGGAAGCGCTCATCACCGAGAATCTCCCTTGCACTTGCCGGGTTGTGGCTCCTGCCCCTTGGCGCCGCACGCGGGGATGTGGGTCCGTTCCAGTGTTATTAGTGGAGACAAGGGTTCGGTCTGGAACCTTGGTCAGACACACACAAACATTCACCCACCCACACCCTCGCCTCCCAATCGACCAAGGCGGGTGATCTGGGCGCGCGAGTCAGGACACCCTGCAGATGTCCGATGACGATGACCCGACCGGGCCCTTGGTTTGGCGGTGGGGGTCATCATCTCGGGATACAAGAGGGTTTGGGGTAAGATCAGCACCGTCCCCGTGGGGAAGTGCCTCGCCCATTGGGCAGGTGCAGCCGATGTGTTGGGAGGGTGGATGCTTTTCATTGCCCTCTTTTGTCATAGTTTCGGCGCTGCGTCCTTGGTTGAGGACCCCGAGGACCCGCCGCCTGGGCACATACAAGTACCCCCCAGCCTGCTCGGAGTCCTAGCCGAGCCGGCATTGATGAGGTCTGGGAAAGGACCACCGCGGTCTGGTGTGACTTGATGGCCCGGAAAGGGGTGTTTCTTGAGGATGGGCTGCGGTGCTAGCGGGAATATCAACGTGCGGCTCGTCGGAGGGATCTTGACTGCCGTGGGGGGAATCGACCCCCGTAGAGGCTGATTTGGCTGGGTGGCGTGGGGGATCGTTCCGGAGTGCGTGCTGACGGACGGATGCGCGGGTGGCGTTCCGTGAGGCTCATGCATCGACTCCCTGGCCGACAATGCCGCTGCATCCCGCCATCATAGCTGGCATATGTATGAGCTGGGCGCCCGTGGGCGAGGTCGAAAGGATCAAGGCGCGAGGGATGGTATCTTTCTATAAATCGTGGCCTCTCCCCCTACGACCTCCAGGACTTGGATAGTGCTCTCCCGAGCGGGGGCCCGGTAATACCACCCCGGCACACCCGGCGCTGTGGCCCGTGGCGGAGGAGGCCGGGTCCCCAGAGACCCAACTCGGTAGACGTACGACCACTGACAAGAGTGGGAAAGGAACGTCTGGCGGGGCGAGCCGGAGGTTGTAATAGATGATAACTCGTGAGGTTCTCCTGCGGGTTGGGGACGGACACTACGACGCGGGGATTGGCCTGTTCATACATCCCGAATGCTCACACACCGATATCAGCCCTCTGAAGAGAGAGGAATGACGAAAACCCATCACATCTGTGCCCTTGATTATTCAGGCGTTGGTCGCTTCTTCTAGCGTGCGGCAGGGGGGGCTCGTTAGACGTGACATCACGCCCCGTCTGGTGGAATCGCAGGACCCCGTCGTCGAAGAGGGTCCTGGCATGCAGTGGAACCCGCAATGGGACAGGCCTCGGAAGGCGCGTTGCAACCCTTGAGGTTCAAAGCGCTCCCGCCACCCCGAACTTCACTTGCGACAGTCGAAGGGCAAAGCGTCCTCTGTAAAGGATAGGATAGGGAAGAGTGTAGGCCCTGACGGACGGCGGCCACAAGCTGCAATCGCGGGGTTAAGAAGAGAGCTTCTCGGCCGAGAAGCGGAAGGCTGCCACTAGCCCGAGATTCCCTGCTGCCCGTCCAGCATTTCAATATCCTTTCAGGGATTATGTTAATCAAAGGCACAAATAGGAAGACTGCGTTTTCAGGATGGTAGTCGAGGTCCCGAAGATAAACAGTCCTCCGGGGACCTGGCTGCGAAGCACATGAATGGTCAACATGCAGAGTGGATACTAGGTAGACGTATAGGAGGGTCATGAAGATATAGGGGCGCGCTTAAATAATCGAGAGATGGTTAAGAAGAGGAAAGCTCCAAGTTAAACATCGGTGCGGCAAAGATGGCGTTGAGTCTGTCCGGTGCAGAGTGGTAAAAGTTTAGTCAGGCGGGCCCATCCGGCCCGCAAAATATCAACACCTGAGGCATAAACTTCCGAGCCCATTGCAAAGCGAGCGTCATTATTGGCCCGCAGCTTAGTCACCCAACCACGAGCCTTCGCACTTCTTGCTTTCCCGACGTCCGACAACCACCGACCGGAACTCCCGCAGAGCCAGGAAAGAGACACACAACCGCCGCCACCATGTCGACCATCGGGCGCACGCTGCGGAACCTCCGCCATGTCGGGCCCAAGGTGCGATAACCCACCTTCCCCCCGCGTCTGCGCCTGCGGTGCCAATTGGGGGACTGTTTTTGCTAACGGGGTGCGTGCAGAGCTACGTGATGCAAATGCTGGTAGGTCGCGCTGCCGGACGGAACTGACACGAGGGGAAGAAGCGAGTGTTGACGACGGGCGTGACTGTGTAGTACATCGGTATGTGCTCCTGCTCGAGGGTCAATTGGGGGAGAGGAAGGGGGGGATTGAGCTGGGACGGGGGCTAACCGGCGCAGGCGACACCAAGTTCGGCAAGCTTATCGGGACGGACATGGCCGGGAACAAGTTCTTCGAGAACACGGACGAGCTGCCCCGTACGTACACGTCCACCCTCCATCCCCGCCGCTCAAACTGACCTCGCGCAGTCCGTACCCGCTGGGTCGAATACGCCAAGCACGACTACGACGCGTACGTCCCTCCCCCGTTCCGAACCCCAACGAACGACACCCCCGAAAACAAAACAATAGACGCAGCAAGGGGGGAAAGATTGGCTAACGCGGAGCAGCGCCCAGATCGACCCGGGCTGGCACGCCTGGATCTCCTACCTCGTCGACAAGGCGCCGACCGAGGACCCCCTCCTGCGCAGCAACGTGCGCCCCTGGGAGAAGGAGGGCAACATCCCCAACTACACCGGCACGCGCGGCGCCTTCAAGACCTACAGCACGTTAGTTCTCCTCCCCCTAAACACCCCCGGCGGAGGGCTCTAGGCGGGGATTATGACGGCTGCTTGATTTCGGGACTAACTGGGAAGCAGGACGGCGCCGAAGCTCAAGGCGTGGGAGCCGACCGTTGCGGCGAGGCGTTAGGGGTGGTTTGTACGTATTCAATAGACTGCTTGAGAGGCTACGCGTTGGGCCCTTCTGCCGGCATGTGAACACCTGTATTGGCTCCCGTGCCCTTGCGATCGTTACTGAAATCACGCCTACGTCGACATTGTGCCGAGGGTAGATCGAGAAGAGGGCCAGGCACGGGCTGCGTAGATCCCACCCTCGAAGCCGGTCGCAGAGCGTCGTCGCGCCGGTTTGCAAGCCTTTGCAATACCCAGGCCTTCAACGCACACCACGGGCACCGCCCGAGTAGTGTTTCCCCACCATGTCACCGAATACAGGATACGAAAAAGGAACTGGCTTATCGAGCTATGTAGCGACGAAAACTATAACAAACGAGACAACATCTCGGACCTTGAAACCCTCAAAAAGCAATGAATGACACCAAAATAACCTGATGCAAAGAATGATGTTACGCAGCGATCACGACTTGAGCCTCGCTTCCACGGCGGCTCTCATTGCTGTGGGCCGTTAGTCTTTGTCCACGACCACGGAGAGAAGAGGAGGCAGGGGGCTTACCATCGCAAGAAGTCTTTGCGTCTCCGAAGAGCATCCTCGTCCCGGGCATGTAGAACATCGGGTTCGGCACATCCGCTACTCTCGTTAGCACCACGCCTCTCAAACCTCCACCCCAAAACGGGAGGCAAAGGAAAGGAAAGAACTCACCATATCCACTCCCAAGACTCCTCTTCATGACAACCACCTGCTTACTCTTCCACGCGTGCAGCACCGGCATCCCCGCAATCGGGCTCCCCTTCTCCAGCGCGATCGGGTTCACCGTGTCGTTCGCCCCAATCACAAGCGTCACGTCCGTCTCCCCAAAGTCATCGTTGATCTCGTCCATCTCCAGCACGATATCATACGGCACGGAGGCCTCGGCCAGCAGCACGTTGCACTGGCCCGGCATGCGGCCGGCGACGGGGTGGATGGCGAAGCGCACGTTGACGCCGTTGGCGCGCAGCATGCGCGTCGTCTCGGAGATGGCGTACTGCGCTTTCGCGACGGCCATGCCGTAGCCGACCACTATGATGACGTTCTCCGAGTTGAGGAGGGACTCAGCCGTCTCGTCGACGGTCGTGGTGAGGGCTGTGCCCTGGGGCTTGTACTCTGTAGGGGCGGAGGTCGTGCCGATGCCGCCGAAGAGGACGTTTGTGAGGGAACGGTTCATGGCGACGCACATCTGGGGGGTGTTAGTGGGGTATTGAGAGGAAGAGGGGGGTTTACGTACGATGTAGGATAGGATGGAACCGGAGACGCCGATTAAGGCGCCCACGGTTGTGAGGAGGGAATTCTCAAGCATGAATCCTTCTGCCACGAGCGCGAAGCCACTGTATGCGTTCAATACCGTGATAACGACAGCTACACCCGTTAGACACATCATCCGTCCAAACAGGGCTTAGTCAGGAGGAACTCACGCATATCAGCTCCGCCGATTGCCGCCGTAGTGGTATATCCCTTGATAAACGACAGCACCGTGTTGGCAGCAAGGGCCCCGGCCGCGATGGCGGGCGAGCCGGGCGCCATGGCCACAAAGGCGCCCATCGTCCCGATGTTGGCGGCCAGCATGCCCGAGTTCAAGAAGTGGCGGCCCTTGAAGACGAGGGGGCGGGAGGACATCCTGCCGGCGAGCTTCATGAAGGCGACGATGGAGCCGGTGAAGGTGATGCCACCTGGGGTTGTTAGCTGGTGCTGGCGAAGGGGGAGTGCAGAGGATCCTTACCGATCAGGACTCCGAGGTAGGCAGTAACGAGGTGCAGCGTCGAGATGTTGGATAGGTCGCCCATCACACTACCAATACTCGTCATAACAGCCGCCAGACCGACAACAGAGTGCAGCGCCGCGACAGTCTGCGGCAGGTCCGTGGGCGTGATCCGCTTTCCGATGAGAAGACCTACACAAGTTAGTCACTCATCCATGAACCAGTCTCAAAAAGGCCCGGTGCTAGCGGGAGCCATACCAGCAATGCTTCCGAGGGCGGCGAGGCCGCCAAACTGCACCAGCGTCTCGGGCGAGAAGCCGACGGCGAGGAGAGACGCGAGGACACCAGAACCAACACCCAGCATGCCGAGCATGTTGCCCATGCGCGCGGTGGCCTGGCTGGCGAGGCTGGACAGCGAGCCGATGCAGAGGACGGAGCTGACGAGGTAGCCCGCCTGGACGAGGCCCGCGGCGCCGGTGGAGGCGGCAGCGAGGAAGCCGCCTCCGAAGACGACACCGGGGACGGCGTAGAGCCAGGGGTACTCAGGGGGGTCAGTGGGGCCTGGGCCTGTTAGCTTCGCTCCACAAAGGGGCCGAGGAAAACTCACGCTTGAACATGTCCAGCATTCGCTTGGTGATCACGAAGCCACCAGAGATGTTTCCAAAGGCGAGGAGGACCGAGAGGGCGCCGAAGGCCTGGGGGAGGGTCTCGGGGAAGTAGCCCCCGCCGAGGATAAACATGCCACCAATACCAACCATTCCTGCACTTATTAGCAAACACAGTCACAAATCCCCTTCTGGGCAAGAGACTCACCGGAGATAGCGTTGGTCACGCTCATGAGCGGCGAGTGCAGCGCAGGCGTGACGCCCCACACAACCCGGTACCCAATCAGCGAGGCCAGCGCGAACGTGAACGCGTTCGACATGAGCATCGGGCTCGTGAACTTGCCCAGGGCCAGCACGGAGGCCATGCCCGCCGTGATGGCGCCCGTCTCGCGCGTCGTCTTCTGGAACGGCGTGAGCGCCACCACCTCGGCCTCCTTGGTCTCCTCCTTGGCGGGGGGCGGCGGCGGCGGGGCGGGACGGGGCGCGGGGGGCAGGATCTTTCCGTTGTGGGTCACGATGGAGCCGCGGACGACCTCGTCTTCGAGGTCGACGCCGAACTCCTTCTCCTTGGGGGCCATGGAGAGGAGGAGCTTCGTGATGTTGTTAGAGTAGAGCGTTGAGGACTGGGTTGGCAGGCGCGAGGGGAGATCCGTGTAGCCTGGGGGGTGTTGTTAGAGATCAGCTGTGAGAGGAGGGGAAAGGGGATAGGGCTCACCGATGACCTTGACTTCCTGGTGGGTGATGAGCTTGCCGGGCTGCGTGACCTCGCAGTTCCCGCCCGCCTCGGCGGCCAGATCGACAATGACGGACCCGGGCTTCATGACCTCGACGATATACTTGGGCAGCAGCTTCGGCGCGGGCTTCCCCGGGATGAGCGCGGTGGTGATGATGATGTCGACGTCCTTAGCCTGCTCGGTGAAAAGCTTCATCTCGGCCTCGATGAACTCCTTGGACATCTCCTTGGCGTAGCCGCCCGAGCCAGAGCCGTCCTCCTGGAAGTCCACCTCGACGAACTCGGCGCCGAGCGACTGCACCTGCTCCCTGGCGGCGGACCGCGTGTCGAAGCCGCGCACGATGGCGCCCATGCGGCGCGCGGTGGCGATGGCGCTGAGCCCGGCCACGCCCGCGCCGATGACCAGCACCTTGCACGGCGGGATCTTGCCCGCGGCCGTCACCTGGCCCGTGAGGAAGCGGCCAAAGTTGTTCGACGCCTCCAGCACGGCCTTGTACCCCGCGATGTTGGCCATGGAGCTCAGCGCGTCGAACACCTGCGCCCTCGAGATGCGCGGCACCATGTCCATGGCGAAGCTGGTGGCGCCCCGCCCCGCGATGCCCTCCACCAGCGCCTTATTCTGCGCGGGCTGCATGAACGAGATGACCGTCTGCGACTTCTTGATCAGCGGCACCTCGGCGTCCGTGGGCGCGCGGACCTTGAGCACCACGTCGCTGGCCTGCCACACGTCGGACGAGTCGACGAGGGTGGCGCCCGCGGCGGTGTACGCCGAGTCGAGGAAGTCGGCCTCCACGCCGGCGCCGCGCTCGACCAGCACCTTGGAGAAGCCCTTCTTGAGCAGGAGCTTGACGTTGGCGGGGCTGAGGGCCACGCGGCGCTCGCCGGCGAAGGTCTCGCGCGGGACGCCCACGGTGAGCTGGGCGTAGGGCGTGCTGGGCGGGAGGACGGCGTCCGCGGCGGAGGCGTCCTGTGCGGCGGACGAGGCATGGCGCACGAGCTGGAGGGGCTTCGGGGCGGTGAGGGCCGTCTGGCGGGCGAGGGTCTGGAGGGTGCGCCGCGGGGCAGAGCGGCGGCGGGTGGCGAAGCTCGAGCCGCAGACGAGCGCGTCTGGACCGTCAGATTAGCTGGGTTGCTTCCCGGGGGAGCGCAATTGAGGGCCGGGGGTGGGTGAATTGTTGAGCTGGAGGCGCTTCAACAGGAAGCTTGGTGGGGGGGGACGAAGCTCACCTTGAGCTCCGGTGATTCGCTGGGCGGCCCTGGAGCTTACACCGCCCTGGCGCAGGGCCACGAGCGAGCGAGGGAGCGACCAAGACATTGCTACCGGGGAGCGCGCAATGGGGCTGCTTGAAGGGGGACGAAGGCTACTCCTTCAGCGCGCCGGCATTTGCGTCGCGGCGGGGAAAGCTCCTTTATCTCGCGTGCTGAGGGTTTGGCTTCCGTTTTGAGTCACGGTCTCAGAAAAAACTGCGAAGTCGGCGCGGAGGACTCATCCGCTAAAGCTCGGGGTAGCTCCAGCTGTGGGCCCAGCTCCTAAACCCCCGAAAAAAAGGGCGCTAGCTTCGCGACCGAGGTTAGGGATGGAGCTTGTGGACTGTCGATGGGGCCCGGCTTCGGAATGGGGAATTCCTGACTCTAATGACGGTCAGGGCTGGGAAGAAGAGACGCGGTGAGGGGAGAAGTTGTGGAGGAGGGTTGGGAGGAGTCAAGGCAGGAGCTTTGAGGGGACGGACCCTGGGCGAATTGGGGGATGGGTTCAGGGTTTTCGGCGCTCCGAGGCGCCATGTACAGCGACCTTGGTCCCCTGGACCCTTGCCCTGCGACAGGCGCCCCGGTCGCGCTGACCTCGGTGGCGCTACCGGCTCACCTGACAGGCGCCAGAAGTCCCGGGCAGCTGCCCGCTGTCCCCCAATGCCCAGGAACACCAATTGGACAATTGAACCTTCCCCTTTCCACCCCCGCCAGCTTAAAACCATCATCGAGACTTGCCGCTAGAAGAGCTCTATTTCGTGGGCTGGAGGTATAGCTACACGGTGGGAGGGCTTTACCCCGAGCTGTGTAACCACCCCCTCCATTTCTCCGAGGGATCATCTGCACGGCGCGCATCCAGGGGGCAGCGCCCTCGATTTCACCCGCACGTCAAACACACCAGCGGGCGTAGTGGAGGGTAGCGCAGGATGGAGGGTGGGACGGCGATGTCATAGGGGAGAGCGGGGAGAGGGTGCACAGCAGGGAACGGCTCCCCCCATGTTTCGCAGCGAGGGGAAGGCTTCTGGAAGAACGTGCATCCCGGTTGTGGCGGCTCTCCCTTTGCCCTTGTTCCCCTTTCGGCCTTGATCTTTGATCTCATCTTTTGACGCTTTTCAAGGCGTCGTCTTGGGTTTTGAGTCTGGAGAGACTCGGGCGGGGCGTGCTCGCTCTTCCCCGGACGCGGCAGATCGGGGCCCGGGTGACTTTTGCCCCGCACTCCCGCCCGGTTCCCTCTGCCCACTTCCCCGCTTTGGACTGGCCTCTCACTCTCGTTCCCGCCGAGAGTCCGGGGTACAAGGTTCCATCCGCCAACCCGCGGGGCCCACGCCCGGGTCTTGGTACCAGTAAGCCAGAGCCCGCGGCCGTGAGCGTGGCCCGCAATCAACCCCCAGACCTTGCCGTTCCATCCCCGTTTAACCAGATCCGAGCGGGCCGTATCCAGCATGGGTCCTGATCTCGGCAGTCCCCAGCGGGCCTGGAAGAGGTAGAAACAAGCTCGACCTACTGGACTTGCAGTCTTGCTGACCTTGGCGGCACGCGTCATTCGGTGGGCAGCCCCCTCCACGGCCGATCGCTGAACAATGCCACGCTCCTCGAACCTGCAACGTACCCGCCTTTTACCCCACCCCCGCATAAGGAAGGTTTCCTTGGCGTTTTGCCCGTCTTGGGAACCTTGCGTCTCGCAAATCGTCTGGGACGGAAGCAAGCGGTTTCGTAGCTCCGGTGGTGTCCTCGTAGACCGAGTAGTGTGGGAGGGTTGCTTTATTGCGCGCCCGCCCTCTCCTACGCACGGCGGGGGGCTGCGAGCATGCTGATGGAGATGACGGGCACTGGCTGCCGTCTGGGGGAGGCATCTAGAGATGGCCCGTATGATCTTAATCGTCATCGAAACATATCCGTCGTCTCTGGCTAACATACACGCATCATCTCCGTCATATCCGGCCGTGAAGCTACTCGAAGGGTGCGAGCCCCTCGGGGCACCACCCTCCATGCCACCACCTAGCTCACAACCCTCACCGAGCTCCCAACCTCACCCCGATCCACCGCCTCAACCCTCGGCAGCACCTTCCCCCAAATCTCCTCCGCCACCTCCTCGACGCTCGGCCCCGCATCCACCAGCACAAGATCCTCCTCCTCCTGCCTGAACTGCCCCCTCTCGCCCCCTGGCGGGCCCCCCTCCCGCCCGATGTTCCCCTGGCTGATGCCCCAGAACAACTCCCTCACGCGCTTCTGCATCTCGGCCTTCTCGTACACCTCGCCGCCCCAGCCGCCGCGCTCCCGCGCCACAGCTTCCTCGAGGTCGAGAAAGAGGACGATGTCGGGGCGCGGGAGCCCGACCTCCGGGGAGCGGGCCCAGGAGAGCGGGAGGGAGGGGTTCTGCTTGGCGGCGGAGTAGACTATGCCGCTGTGGTAGTAGCGGTCGCAGAGGATTGTGGTGCCAGAGGCGAGGAGGGCGTGGATGGCTTTGCTGGCGGGGTGTTAGTCGGGGAGTTCCAGGGCAAGGGGGGAGTGGGGCGTACGCGGCTTCCCAGCGGTTAGCGCTGAAAAGGAGGTGGATTGCGTGGTCGTCCATCTCGAGGGAGGACTTGAGATACGCGTCTATCATCTGCCCGATGGGCGTCGTGCGGTCTGGCCGTGTTAGCGCCCGTAGCTCCAACAGCGCTCAGCGAGTAACACGGCGGAAATTAAACAAGAACCTTCCCCGTCCGCACAGGGGAACGGGTAATCATCGTTCTCACAGGGGCCACTCACCCGGGAAGCGCATGACCTTGACCTTCCTCCCCGCCTCCACAAAGCGCTGCTCCAACAGCTTCACCTGTGTCGTCTTCCCGCTCCGGTCCAGCCCCTCCAGCACCACCAGCGCGCCCCTCCCGTGAGCTTCCCCCGTCGTCGACGACGTGGCGATGGCCGCCGCCGCGAGGTCGTTTATCGAGGCCATCGTCGTCGAGCCCGAGCTGAGGCGAAAGGTGGGGGGTGGGGGTGGTGAGAAGTGGGGTTTGAGTTCTGAGGACCCTGGCTTGGTGGGGGCCGGGGGCGCGTGGGTATCACGGGCGGATGGCTGATGGGTTCCACGACGTCGGGTGGGAGAGGTGTGACGGCGCGAGCAGGGCCGGCTTCAAGCTTCGTCCGGGGCGGAGGCGGATGGGAGGATGCGGGAACCACGTGCGGTGGCATGTGCTGATGATGCGAATGGCGGCTGACTAAAGAAACTTCACGAGTTTGATACTTGTGACTTCACTTCACGACATCCGTTCCACCTCCTGCATCCCACATTTACCACCTTCTCTACCTTGATCTCATCACAGCTGACGAGAAGAGGAAAACAGCAGGTTATTAATTCCAGCTCACCTGATACTAGATACTAGATACCCGAAACCGGAAGAAAACCAGCAGCAGCAACGAATCGGCCCAAATGAATGACATGGTTATGCGGGGCCGTAGGGAAGAACATCCACCAGCAAAAGACTCTGTAAGAAATAACAGCAACTTGATACCCGTCAATCAGGGGGTTATACCTCTCCCAGTCCCGCTTTTGTTTCTCGCGCCCATTACAGCCAACCCCCCTCACTCCTCGCGGAAGCACCTCAGGCGAGGACCTTCCATCCACCACCCTCACCCCATCCCCACCAACCTCCCTCTTCGCCTCCAGCCGCAGTCTGCTTCTGTTTCGCTCCTCCCACCTTGGTCTTGGCCCCAGCGCTATCTCCTCCCTTCTTCCCCTTCCCCTCACCCTTCTCGTCATCCTCATCCTCGTCGTCATCATCCGGCTGGTAGCACGTCGCCTCGCACATGTCCGGCCGCCCGTCCACCGTGATGCAGTCGTCGCACCCGCAGAGGATCTCGAGGTGGCAGTCGTCGTCCCTGGCGCCCAGCCTGCGAGGGCCCGTCGGCGACGCCGCGGACGTTTCCCCAATGCCACCCCGCCCTCCGCTGTCGTCCTCGTTCTCGTCGTCCTCGTCCCCGCAGACGCAGATCAGGAGAGCCTCCTCCAGGTGCGGGTGCTCTGCATCCGAGCGGAGCTCCTTGTCGCTCTTGCTCGGACCCCGGAAGCCCTGGGCCAGCTCCGACATTGTGATTCCTGTCTCCTCGTTAGTCTCGGGCTCTAAAGGCGAAGGCGAATTTTCCTGTTGCGATAAGGCAGGTGCTTCACGTACCAAACTTGTCGGCGATGTTGCGCGCGCAGTAGGTGTGCCCGCAATCACACTTCAGTCCCGCAAAGAGGCTCCCTCTAGCTCTCCGGTCACGGGAAACCCGCGGCTCCGAGACCTCCACGTCCCGGCGCTGCACCGCCGGCGTCTCGCCCGAGGCGTGCGTGGCGAAGCTGGGATCGTGCGACACGTGCGGGAACGCCGACGGCGGCTGGACCTTGGGCTGGAGCGTCAAGTCCTCGCCCGAGCCCGGGAGGGAGATGGGTAGGATCGACACCATGTCGGTGGACCAGTTGCTCTCCTCGCTCGCCTCGGTGGCGGAGGCTTCGGGGGCTCCCGTGACGTCCAGTATCCCGGAGCCAGTGGAAGCGGCCGTTTCGCTGGCGAGGACGTCCGTGGCGCCTGTCATGTCGAGCGAGCCAGATGTAGCGGCCGCGCTGGCCGCGCTCTCGGTCGCCACCTCGGAGGCGGTAGCTTCCACCTCTGACGCGCCGGTTTCTTCGCCGCTCGCCGACGCGCTGACCTCAAGGCGGGCGCTGGTGAGTCCCGCCCCGGAGGCGGCACTCTGGGACATACCAGAGGCGCTCACTTCCAAAGATCCACTCGTGATCCCGGCCCCGGATCTAGCAGTCTCAGATACACCAGAGGCGCCCGGTTCGAGGGAGGCGCTTGTGAATTCCGCCCCAGATGCCGCAGTCTCAGATACACCAGGGACGCTCACTCCCAACGAGGCACTCGTGATCTCAGCCCCAGACGCGACAGTCTCGGATACACCCGACGCGCTCTCTTCCAATGGGGCGGTCGTGGCCCCGGCCCCTGAAACGCCGCTTCCCTCTCCGCTAACCGTAGCACTGAACTCCAGGGGAGAACTGGTCATCTCGGCCCCCTCAGAAGCGACCGTCCCGGATACACCGCTAGCGCTGGTGAGCCCAGCAGCCCCCGAAACACTCTCGCTCGCCGCGCCGGACGCGCTCCCAGTGGCGCTCACCTCGACACCAGCGCTACCAGATTCCTCGGAACCCGCAGACGCCGTGCCCGTGGCCCCAGCTTCAGAAGCACCACTCGCGCCGCTCGCACCACTTGACCCGGCCGTCGCGCTGGGCTCAACAGGTGCGCTCGTGGCCGCGGGCGTCTCTTGGGCGGGCGTCGACTCGTCATTCCCCCACGGCGGCCACCAGCCGCCGCCGTCGTCCGCATTCGCGCCACCGGCGCTAGATTCCTGCGCGGAGCCGCTCCCGCTTTCGGTGGGGGAACTCATCGCACCGGACGTGGCGGCAAAGTCCGTTAGCGCGAGAGGGACAGTCGTGGCGGCGGGGGCTTCGGATGCGGCTCCTGACTCGCCGCCCCATGGCCACCAGCCGTCGTCGCCCCCATCTTCGTCGGAGCCAGATTCCTCGGCTGAGCCGGAATCTTCGGAATCGGCTCCTTCTTCTGAGCCGGGTCTCTCCTCACCGGTCTCTTCCGCGGACCCAGTTTCTTCCTCAAGACCGCCAGTTTCTTCCTCGAGACCACCGGTTTCCTCGTCAAGGCCACCGGTGTCACCCTCCAGACCACCGGTTTCTTCCCCAACCCCAGTTTCCTCCTCGAGACCGCCAGTTCCTTCCTCGACACCAGACTCCTCCGCCGCACCACTCACACGAGCAGAGCCCGTCGCGAGCACATCCGAGGCGGTACCAGTCTCCAAGATATCAGTAGCAGCTTCGGATCCGGTGGGCACAAGAGCCGAAGAACCAGTGTTCGGCATGAAGACATCCGACGCCGCCGTGTCCGTTATAAGAATGCCCAAAGGGGCCGGCATCGCGCTCCCTGTCTCCGAGGCCTCGAGAACTCCGGTATCAGTCGCGAAGACGTCGGTAGCGGCGCCAGACGCAGAAATATCAGTGGCGCCCGTCTCGGAGGCCGCAAAAAGCGTGCTCTCTCTGGCCTCGCCGATCTCCGAAGCAGGCATACTCGAGATGTCCGTGTCAAACTCCCCAAGGGCCGTCGGCGCCGGCGCTTGAGAGAGGCCAGTAGGCTCCGGCCACATCCCGCTGCCGCCTCCCTCGGAGCTCAGTCCGGGGAAGTCTGACGGAGCGGGTATTGGCGTAAACGCCGGCACGCCTCCTGACCCTCCCAGGATATCAGACGGCGCCGGGATGTTCGAGAACTCCGGGAGGTCCGAGAAGGACGGGATGGTAGGTGCGTCGGACGGCAGCATGTCAGAAGGCGCGGGGAGGTCTGACACTCCCGGTATGTTTGAGAACTCTGGCAGGTCGGAGAAAGAGGGTATGGAGGGCACGTCCGTCGGTATCAGATCCGATGCTCCACCCGGGAGGTCGGAAATGCCGGGCAGGTTGGAGAAGGAGGGCATGCTCGGCATGTCGGAGGGCAGCAGGTCTGAGAATGAAGGAATGGACGGCATCTCGGAGGGTAGCACGTCTGACGGGCTAGGGATATTTGACGCTCCCGGAAGATCTGAGAACGAGGGAATTGACGGCATCTCGCTGGGCAACACGTCCGAGGGAGCGGGCAGATCTGAGAACGAGGGAATAGACGGCATCTCCGAGGGCAGTACATCCGAAGGGAGAGGGATGGCTGAAGGAACAGGTAGGTCCGAGAACGAAGGAATAGATGGCATCTCTGAGGGCAGGACATCCGAAGGGAAAGGTATGTCTGAAGGGATCGGTAGATCTGAAAACGAGGGGATTGACGGCAGATCCGAGGGCAGTACATCCGAGGGAATAGGTACGTCCGAAGGGATCGGTAAATCTGAGAATGATGGGATGGACGGCAGATCCGAGGGCAACACGTCCGAGGGAATAGGGATGTCCGAAGGAATAGGTAGATCTGAGAACGAGGGGATAGACGGCAGATCCGAGGGAAGAACATCCGACGGAATAGGGATGTCTGAAGGGACCGGTAGATCTGAAAATGAAGGGATGGACGGCAGATCCGATGGCAGAACATCGGACATCCTGGGGAGCTCAGATACGCCCGGCGCGTTTGAGAACGAGGGCATGCTCGGCATCTCCGTGGGCAGCACGTCCGAGAGCTTGACGACGTCCGACGGGCCAGGGATATCCGAGAACGAGGGGATACTCGGTGCGTCCGAGGGCACCACGTCCGAGAAGTTCGGCAGGTCTGACTCTGCGGGGATGTTGGAAAACTCGGGCAGATCTGAGAATGACGGGATCGTCGGTGCCTTGTCGGATGGTACAGCGTCCGAGGCGTTTGGCAGATCTGACTCTGCCGGGATATTAGAGAACTCAGGAAGGTCCGAGAACGAGGGTATCGTGGGCGCGTCCGACGGCAGGATCTCGGACGCGGCGGGAATGTTGGAGAACTCTGGCAGGTCCGAGAACGAGGGTATCGTCGGCGCGTCAAAAGCCCCGCCCGACTGTGCAGGCGGCTCTACAATGGTGAAGTCAAAGACGCCAGACTCGACACTCGAAGCCGGCTCCCCGAAATTCGAAGGCCAAGGGTTTTCGGAGGACGTGTCGGAGGAAGGGATGGCGGGCGAGTTGGTCAGCTGAGGGAGCTCCTTGGACGACGACCGCGCCGGGACGGGCCCGAACGGGCTTTCTGTGGCCTGCGGGATGCTGGGCTTGCTGTCGGTCTTTTGGGGCAGGCTGGACTCGGCGGTCTCCAGCGGGCTATCCGAGAACTGCGGGATGACCGTCGCGTCTTGGCTCTTGCGGGGGATTCCAGTGGTGCGCTCGCCCCCCTCGCGGCCGCGGTCTTGATCGTCCTCGTCGTCATCCCATTCATCATCGTCGTCATCCCAGTCATCCTCGTCGCCCCAAGCATCATCATCATCGCACGACTCATCGTGACTCGAGCCACTCCCCCCTTCCTCCCCTCCCTCCTCGTCGCCGTCGACCCCACCACGACCGCTGCCAGGGGCATCCGTAGACTCGGGCTCAGAAGGCAGCGGGGCTGTGGAATCGGTGGGCTCCTCGGGGCCGATGCTCCCAAAGGCATCGCCCGTCTCGACCGGCGCGGGGTCGAAGCCACTCGGAAGGTCAGTCTGTGTAGCCATCCTGCGCACATTGCGCTTCGGCCCGCCCATCTTGAAAGCGTTTCCCATATCCATGATCATACGGCGAAGGCTGCGGACCCACGTCGTGACGTCGCAGCCTTGCGAGACCCTAGCGCCGCTCGTAGACATCTCCACGCAGGACTTGGAGATATCGAGGAACTGGTCGACGGCAGCCGTGAACGCGCCGCCGCGACCAGAGCGCATCTCCGCCTGCACAGCAAGCATCGTGCTCTCCTCGCCCCCAACACCAAACCCGTCAAGCACCCGCTGGATCGTCTTCCTCAGCTGCGCCATGTCGCACGCGGACCCTTCATCCTCGCTAAACCCGCCCGCGAAGCAGTTACACACGTTCAGCGCCTCGTTTGCCAGCTCCATCATCGTATCGCCCTCCTGCCTGCGCGCCGGCGCCGCGTACCTGGCATGCAGCAGCGGCGTCGGCTGTGATTCCGGCCCGCCGCCGCTGCCGGTTGGCTCGGGGGCGGGGTTCCCCCCGCCTGTCTGCTCAGGCGAGCGGTCATCCCCGCCGCCGTCGTCGCCCCAGTTGCAGCCGGCCGCGATGTCGATGACGATGCACAGGAGGTTGTACGGGTAGTTGCCGTCCCCGTCCTGGCGCGCGAGCAGGCCCGCGGGATTCGGGCTCACGTCGTCCAGGTGCGAGAGGATCTCCTCCAGCTCGGCCCTCTGTCTTGCGGTGGGCGGGTCGCCGCCTCCGTCTCCAGGTGGTGTCCGGTCGTCGCCGTCGTCTCCTCCGCCTTCGCCGCGGCAGCCGAGAGTGTCGGCGGCCAAGCAGACGATGCTGTCCAGCTGCCGTGGTTGGAGCGCCGCGGGGGCCTCGACGCACTCCAGGAACGCGTCGACCCTGTTCTCGGCGCCGCGAGGCCCGTCCCTTGCGCAGTCCACGATCCTATCGACCATGGAAGAAAGCTGTGTGTATACCCCAGGAGCGTCGTCCGAAGACCCCTCGGATTCAGGGCCGCCGTGGCCGTCGCTTTCGTCGGACGAGCCGTAGCCAAGGGCGTCCCCGATCATGTCGACAATTCTATCAAGGCTCGCTTCAAAGTCCTCAAAACTGCCCCAGACCGCGTCCGCGAAGTCGCCTACTGGGTCCTGGCTGCTCTGCGGCTGCTTCTCGGGCGAGGTCCGCTTGGAATGGTCGGGTCTCTTACCCCTGCCACGACCGCGGCCGAGATAGTGCTCCTCGAGGAGCTTCTTCAAGATGGCACGGCGGGGCTCAGGAGAGGCCGCGTCCCGCCTCCGGCTACCGCCCGTCGCCTCCTTGATCGCGTCCACGAACTGGTCGAAGAGGTCCTTGGCCGAGTCCATGGCCTCCTGACCCTTCTCCGACACCGCCTCGGCCATGGAGTCGACCGCCGCGCCGATGTCGCTCATGCTCGGGAGCTTCGGGAGCTCCTGGCCGTCGGTGCTGGCGGTGTCCCGCCGACGGGCAGCTGGTGGTTCCGCCGAGCCGCCGCCTTCCCCGCCATCGTCGCCGTCGTCCCAGCCAAGCATGGACGAGACGACGTCGAGAAACTCGCTGAGGCCGGGGATGTTATAGTCCCCGAGATCGCCCCATCCGCCTTCCCCATCATCGGGGCGAGCGGATCCGGTATCACTCTGCACGGCACCCTTGGCCTCGTCCGACCTCCTTCCGTGGTGAGTCCCGCGCTGGACCCGGCTGCCAGACCCTTCGCGAGCCCTCGTGAGCTTGTAGCTGTTGCCGCTTAGGGGAAGTTCCGCGGCCCGGCCGCCATGGTTGTCCGCGTGGATCGCGCCGTCGGGGATACTCCGCCGGGCCTTCCCGACCTTGCTCGAGGTTCCGGTCTCCTGGGCCTCTTCGTCGCCGCCGAAGCCGGGGAGCCAGGAGGGCCATGGGAAGAGGCTGCCGTCGTCCGTCTCCGATGGCGTGGGCTCGGCGGCCGTCGCGGAGCCAGCACTGGTTGCCCCTGCGGCAGATCCGGTCTCGCTGCCGGCGCCGGTAGCAGCGGGGGCCGGGCTCGACTCGACACCCGAGGGGACAGGCTCCGAGCCGGAAGCAGCGCCGGTTAGCTCTGGGATGGCCGCCGTCTCGGAACCCGCGTCCTCACCAGTGGGCTCGGGAGCATCCTCCGATCCGACACCGCCACTGGCAGATATATCGATACCGGTCGGCGCGGACACAGCCCCGGTCAGCGACTCGATGCCCGATCCGCTAATACTGGGGTCAGGCTCAGAGTCGGCACCGCCACCAGCCGGAGCCGGGACCTCCGCCGGGTGCGCTTCGGCGTCCGGGGCACACGCCCGCGAGGACGCATGGCCCGCCAGGAGCGCGATGCCCAGAAGGACCACGCGCCTATTCATCGTATCGTCGCAAATCGAAAACCACTCTGGCTACAAGAAAGGGTGAGGTTACAAAAAGATAGTAAGAAAAAAACGTGACTTCGCAGGTGTGCGGGATAAGATAGGAAAAATGACCCAGAGTTGAGTAGCTCAGGGGGGAAAGGGGGGACGGCTGGGGTGGCATGAGTGCCCCGACTCTTATAGATGGAAGTAGGACGTTGTGAGAGTGAAGCGCAGGCGTAGCCGTGATTGCTCACCCTCGAGAGGCATCACAGGGGGGCGCGAGTGTGGTCACGAAGGGGAGCTTGCTCATAACCTGACCAGGAGTCGTCGTAATCGTCCCACGACGCTATCCAACACGAGGAGGCCTGGGGCGACACGCAACTCCATGGCGACATCTATGTTGAGGGTAGGGTATGGTGTGATATCACAATCGCCGGGTCTAGGCTGGGAATAGGCCCGGTTGAGAGGTTGTCAGCAGGAAACTAGCCTCGCGCAATGCGATATGTGATCGATGAAGTCGGCCAAGAAGGCTCATCAGCTCGGTCTCGGGCTAAAACCCAATGTCTAGAAGAATCCGCCGCGCGGTCACTCCTCGCCTTACTCGCCCCCCTAGCACGACTCCTTTCTTCCGAGATGTGACAGCCCGGAGCCAAGCCGCGGTGACGAATGCTTCATCCCATCTTTGCCCCGCGTCTCACGACTCGTCCGAGCACAGATCGCGAGCCCTCGTTCAAGGCAGGCCAAGCAAACTCCCCCCAACCGGCCGACAGAAGTCCCGAAGCGGGGGGGGGTCGGAGAATACCGTGACACCCCACCGCGGGACAAAAACCAAGGACACGCCAAGACACAGGGAGCACAAGTGGAGCCCCACCTCCCCCGCCCCTGACGACGCCGTCCTGGTAGAGTCCTTGGTAGGTATATGCTAGAAGGGGACAAGGGGTCGGGTGACACCATCCGAGAACGGTATCTGCTGTGAGACATGTCAAACGGAAAGAGGAAAGTTGCACGACATGGCGGGTATCCTTGCTCCAAGGAGAAATGGGAACGGCTGATACGAGGACGGGTGCAACCTCGAGGCTTGCCCCTCGGGGTCTGACAGCGGGGCGTCGGGCCATCTCTCGGCCAGAGAGCCGTGGCGACGACGCCCGGCGTACACAGGGCCCTGGAGGGCACAGTCGTCGCTAACTAAAACAAGATCGGCACTGGGGGATGGTGGTCTGACGGGAACAAGGATGGCGAGGACGAAAACCTGAACGAGAGGACGGGAGACGCTTGTCTCACGGTTGTCAGCCACCAGGGGAACGAGGAGCCCTGCGGGCGAGAGTCGGTGGACAGAGACAGAGGTGTAATTCAGCCCTGGGGATGCGCGCATCCCGTCTAAATAAGCCCGAGAAAAAACAGACGACCCTATGTACGCTCCGCTGTTGAATACGGAGTAATCTGTGCAGTCTAGCGTCAGCACGATGCTCCCCAACGATCGTACCTCGAGAACGCATCCGGGAAGGGCGTGTGGCCGCCTCCCCTCCGCACAACTCAACCATACCTAAGTTTTAACCACACCGAAAGCCCCCTTCCGTACCTCGCACCTACTCCTCCGCCTCCCGCGTAAACGCCGTATACGCCTCCGCGTCCATCATCTTCTCAAACTCCTTGACGCCCTCCTCGTCGACCTCGACCTTGGCCAGCCACCCGCCGCCGGCCGAGTCGTCCTCGGGCACGCGGTTGATGATGCTGGGCTTCTCCTCCAGCGCGCTGTTCACCTGCGTGATCCTGCAGGGCACGGGCGAGTTGATGTCGCTGGCGGACTTGACCGACTCGACGGCGCCGATGGGGTCGCCCTTCTCGAACTTGCCGTCCGCCTCGGGCAGCTCGACGTAGACCACGTCGCCCAGCTGCTCGGCGGCGTACTGCGAGATGCCGACCACGCCCGTCTTCTTCTGCGGGTTGATGTCGATCCACTCGTGGTCCTTGGTGTAGCGCTTCTCGAGGGCTGCGACGTGTGACGGGCCTGGTTAGCTCCGGAGGGGAGAGAGAGGGGGGAGCGGGGGAAGCTGGGGGGGTGTGAGGTCATTTTGCGTACCGATGCGGGAGCTCGAGAAGGAGCGGGCGGCAGGGAAGGCGGTCCTCGCGGGGAGGGCCTTGGGGAGGGCGGTGGACCTCACGGCCTTGAGGGAGCGAGCAATTGATGCCATTGTGAGCGGGTCGACGGGTGTTTGTTTGAAGTGTCGGGTGGACGGAGGACGCGAGCCAGGTGGTGGTACGATGGGACCTCAGTGTCGTCACAAGCTCGGTTAGAGCTCGAGAAGCTGGCTTGCTGAGTCAGCGGACCTTGGGTGGGGCTGTTTTTGTGCACAGCCGAGGCCAGCTGATGGTCACGTGAGTTATGCTAGTCCATCCAACAGGCACTGCCGGGGCGAATGTCTTGGAAGAGCGAGACAGCGTTGGGGCCGTGTTCTCGTGTGTTGTCGCTGTAATAAGAATAATTATGCGGCCATGCTCGGGGCGGTGGGGAGGGCTGCCAAATCCGGCGCTCAGAGCACTAGACACGCCTGCCCTCAGCGAGTCCCACGCCGAATGCCGTGTAAAACAGGTGACCCAGTCATTGGCCAGTCCCATGGGACTTATATGTCACTGACCATCCCGATTAAGATATAAATATCTTTGACCAGTCCAATAAAACTTGAATACCCAGCTGCCCCTCACTTCCAGTTGACTTAGTGCTTCATGTCCTTCCGCATCTTGAAGACTTCAGAGAAACCGCAAATGGAGCCCACTGGTAACGAACACTTGGCTGGAGCGGCCAGTCTCGACTCGCCCGCCTCTCCCGCAGAACGTCCTTTCGTTTCCGACAATCCCGCCGCGGCCTTGAAACAGTGGCTTGACAACTCGGAGACAGTCCAGACACTCCTCGGAATTGCCAAGGACTACGAAGCCCTATTCAGTGCCTTCCCCGTCGTGGGGTTCTTCTACGGCCTCTACAGCTCGTACCAGAAGGATCGGGCCGACAAAGAGCGAGCGAAGGAGATCATCCGCCAGGTGGTGGAGCAGATCAACGGTATGATCGAGCGGGCCAAGAAGGACATTAAAGACCACATCGACGACGGGAGGCTGAAAGACCGCCTCAGCCAGATGGAGTCCAACCGCCGCAAGATCCAATTCTGGCTCGAGACCGTGGCCGACTCCGACTTTGCGAACATGCAGGACGACCTGGCCAGCATTCTCATCGACGATTGCTTCGATAGCACGGCCGCCCTCGAGTCCTTCCTGGACGACGCGGTCGCCAGCAGGGACGGAGCTAAGGCGGCGGCCGTGTACAAGAACCTCGTTGATGCCGTTCAGCTGCAGAACCAGGTCCTGGCCACCGTCGACAAGAACGCGCCTCACGATTCAAATAGCGCTGCTGCGAGGAGCATTGGTCGCCTACTGGAGTATCACCCGAAAGTTCTGGAGGCGGTGACCGCCACCGTTGATACCCAGTTTTTTGGGCCCGTTAGGCAGGTGTTTCCCCCGGGCCCGCCTGTTCCTGACCGCCCGGTCGTGATCTTGACCTACTACTTCCGCGGGGAGAAGAAGGCCACTGTGGGAGGACCTGTGGGATTGGCTGTCATCGACGAAGAGGCTTTTCGGGCTAAGATGGCGACCCACTATGAGGAAGAGCTTGCGCTGTGCACGAAGGATATTCTTCCGTTAGAGGCAGAGCATCGCAAGGCTCTGGCGGGTCTAATGTAGGTTATTTGGCATTTGACGAAGGGTGGATTGCGGGTTTCGGGGAGGTTTGGCAATGTGTTCGGACCGGCGTACATCGCCACTCTCTATGTATCATTGGCGATAAGCCTAGGTCTTCCTCTAGTCAAGATATTGACTAGAAGCTTCAAACAACGCCAATAGCTGTGAGACCGGGTTAACAAATCTCCTCAGATAGGGAATCCCGCCGAATAGCGAGTATCAGCTTCGACACACTATGGGCCCCGAGGTCGGCTAGAGTAGCGGGACGACCGGCACGATGCTTACGACTAGTTCCAGCGATTAAAGAAAGAGCTCCGGGAAGAGAGTATTCGGAATGGCACGTTAGTCAAGGATTACGAGACAGTGCACCTAGAAGCGGGTCGCCACTGGAATCTGGCCGACATATCGTTTCGGGCTCCCGCGACCGTACTATTAAGGTCTGGGATGGCGAGTCGGGTGCTTGCGTGCAGACGCTCAAGGCAGAGTTTCGGGATGTTCGCTCCGGTTAGATTTACCGGGCTGACACTGGATATAAGACTGGTGAGGAAAGCCCAGCGGCCAGGTCGATGGTGCGGCATGGATTTCTAGAACGATGCTGGCGGCATCGCTATGATGTGATATGAGTACGGCCGGAGGGCTCTGGGTTAAATGGTCACTTACGGCCCATTGTTAGATATTCCGTTAGGATATGAACTCTTCCATTAGGACACGGCTACTACAAAACAAAACAAAAGAAGAGCAAAAGTCAACTAAAATCCAAACAACACTTAGTTCGCCTTCCACAGTAACGACGAGACGTATATAATAGCAATGGAGATGGGGAGCAGAAGAAGCCGGGGCAATGAAACGGAGAATATTACCACTCAGACGAGAAACCGCATCGGAAGGGTGATTCAGTCTACGATTAGTCGTGCTCTTGCGGACGAGGCCTCGCGTCGCCAGGCATAGTGCTTACAGTGACTAGCAGGATGCCGCCCAGCACTGACGTTACTCTAATTCTGTATTACAGTATAAAGCTCTTCTATCCAAAATGCTTGTAATGCAAGTTTTATCCCACAGCCACGTTCAAGTAAGCCCACCTTGGACCAAAGGAGCACGCCGCACCATGACAATTGAGAACCGAGTAGCATGATTATGAGAGGGCACCATCTTCCATGCTAGTTGGTTCTCGCACTCTTAGTCCATGTCATGTAGTATAAGGACCAACTGGGTCGGGGACGCTTTTACTATCGTAGTAAGGTTGCGAGTAAGAACGGAGATTTGATTTACGGTTTGATGCTAGAGCAAAGCCGGTGTTACACATCACAATCCAAATGTACCAGCCATGCTTGTGTGCTTGAGCATATTCACATTCCATGCTATCTGGGTCCTGACTAGAACTACTTGTACTAGCAGCGCGGCATTGCGGCAACAGCCTCGATCTCGATCAAGAAGTCTCCCGGCAACTTCCCTACCTGGATGGTGCTCCGGGCTGGCTTGGGGTCAGGCAACAGGCCCCCATACACCTCATTCATGGCAGAGAAGTCGTCCATGTCTGCGAGGTACACCGTTGTCTTCAGGGCGTTCTCCCACGACGTGCCGGCCTCTTCCAGGATGGCCGCAATACTCTCAATCACAACTTTCTGGAGGTTGAAGCGTTATTAGCATGGATTCGAAGGCGTAAGAGCGTACTAATGCGGTCTAGAACTCACCGTTTGCGCCTCAATGCCCTCGGGGATCGTCCCGTTGACAGACGGGGTGGTTCCGCTGACGAACACTAGGTCTTTGGTGGCTACTCCCCCGGCTGGTACAATGAATTAGCGCCTGGCCCTTAGAGATGCGGATTTTCAATATTCAGGTTCATTGGGCATTCATCTTACATAGGATGGGGCCTACGTTGCCGATGTGTTGGATCGGAGACGGGGCCGCAGTCACGAACCCGAGCGTCGCGAGGAGGAACGAGCACGAGCGTAGAACCCCCATGGCTGCTTTTCGTAACGTAGTTTAGTGGCAGAATTGTGTAACTTGGAGAACGGACGAAAGTCTAGCTCGGCTGGTATTCAAGGGTGGGGAAGCATGGAGAAAGTGGGACGGCCATAAAGGTAGGTTATCACGGGCTTCCCTTATATCCTCCGGTGACCCTTGGCAGCCAAATATTGAGTCCTCGCTTGCGCTTGGCCTCCAGGTCTAGAGCCGCCAAGACCTAATCCAAAATAGCAACGGGATCCTCATTTCTGTGCCCAATTGACTCGGTCTCGTCCCGCCCCAGCGGCATCGGACACGAAAAGACGATAAGCCCATCATAACGGCTTTCTAATCCATGTCCCAACCGCCAAGGCTGGCTAGCCCCAACACATGGAAGGAACTCCTGATAAGAAGAAGAAGACGTTCTAGGGCAAGTTTCCCGAGAAGGCTAGGCGCGGATGTGGGGAGAAATCCTTCAATTCCGCCCTTGATAAGCCCGGCAAACAACTCCGGATGCGGTCCTTTGAGGGCCCCACCTTCCGGATCAAGACAAGCGGGTTCCCAGGGTCTGCGCACGCTTACGTCGGCTCTCGTTCTGATTCGTGTTCTGGTTCCGACGTGTCGGGAGGGCGCGGATGCTTCTCGAAAGCACAGCGTCCACGCGAGATAGGGAAATCCCGAGGCCATGGAGGGCGCAACCCCGCATGCTTGACATGTCTAGGTGCAGGGATCCGCGCTGTGCAGCCAACCATCGTAGTACCGCTATCAGCCATGCGGGGGTTATCTCGAGTGGGTGGCCATGTGGGGAGACGACAAGGGACCCGAGAGGCTTGCTCCGCCTGCTATCGTGTGTAGGCAGGGCCCCCCAGAGCGGATCAATAATCCGTAATTCGATACGTAATACGAAATCCGTAGGCAGAACCAATTCCGGACGACTCGACTGTCTGTGTTGCAGTCCTGCTTCCCAGCCTCCGGGCTTCGCTCTCGCGGCCTCCGATGCGTCCGGGGTTGGTGATAAGGATGAGAAGTGTTGGGTCCGACGGGCCCTTCGGGTTTTCCGGGAGGGATTCGTGATTGATAAGAACATGACCTTATCGCCGTGAGGAGAGGAAATGCGCCATGGAGACCAGACCGGCTTCGGCACGACCCGGATCTCCCAGACACGCAGGCCGATACGATTGTGCGGAAGGGAGGCACGCGTCAGACATAGTGGCGCTGCATGGCGTATAAAAGTGTCTCACGGCCCTAACCCAGCCACCACAAAGAGGATTGTCATTGTTGTCCTTAAGTAGCAAGCAGCGTTTAGTTCTTCCTTGAGAGGGAATCCTCCAACATGGCGAGTCTCAAGCTGTCAACCATCCTCCTCTCCTGCGTTGCAGGCACGTCACTAGCCGTCCCCACCCAGACCACCTCCAAAGATGGGGTCTTCTTCCGTGTCCCCGAAGGCCTGTCGAGCGGATCCGTGCACAACATTCACATTACCTACGGGGAGGCCAATCCCCCGCAGGGACAGGTTGAGATAGTCTACGGGGACTGCGCCTCGAACGATGCCAGCCAGAGCCACCACCAGATAGCCTCCCTCGTCATCGACGGCGGCGATGGCGCACCGGACCGCCTCGTGTGGTCGGTGCCCACAGACGCGACCCAGCACGGGTGCCTCCACGCCTACGCCGGGTCCCAACTGGTAGGCCGCTCCTCGCCCGTCAGCCTCTCCGAGCCCCTGAAGCGCCGGGAGAACCTGCAGGAGATAGGCGACTCCAACGGCCTCTGGTTCGACGGCGTGAAGTACCTGGAGTCCTCGGCCAGCGACACCGCGGTCGACGCAGACGAGGCCAAGGGCAAGAGCATCGCCATCATCGGGGCCGGCATGTCCGGCCTCATGACAAGCCTGATCCTGTCCTCGGTGGGCGTGCACAACTGGCACATCATCGAGTCGACGGAGCGCCTGGGCGGGCGCGTGCGCACCAAGTACCTCAACGACACGGCGCCCTCGGACTACCAGTACCAGGAGATGGGCCCCATGCGCTTCCCCGTGTCCGTAAAGTACGCCGACACGAACGAGACGCTGGACATCCAGGACCACAAGATGGTCTTCCAGCTCGCCGACACCCTCAACGAGCTGAACAGCGGCAACCCGGACCTCGCCGTCAACTTCATCCCCTGGACCCAGTCCAGCCCCAACACCCCGGCCAACTCCAACGGCGGCCGCCTCCCCAATGGCCAGATCCCCTCCAGCGCGCAGATTGCCGCGGACCCGTCCCTCCGCAAGAGCACGCCGGGCCCGGAGGGCGCAGAGGAGGCTGAGGAGGCCGTGGAGGAGCTGATCGGCCTCACGCCCGAGAGGATGCGCAACGTCTCGACCAACGTCTTCAGGGCGCACAGGGAGGCCATCGATAAGGGCCTCTTCCACTGGTCCGAGACGGCCTACCTCCGCTACGAGCTCGGGCTCGACGCCGACACCGTCGACACCCTCTCCGGGTCGGGCAACTCGCCCATGTGGGGCGAGTGGTACGACACGGTCTACTTCGGCGCGACGACATGGCGCACCATCGACAAGGGCCTTAACTCGCTCCCCACCGCCTTTGGTCCCCACGTCCAGGACAAGATCACCTACGGGCGCAAGGTCGATGGACTCGCCTACGACGAGGCCACCTCCAAGGTCTCGGTGCAGTGGAGGGAGCCCGACGCCCTATCCGAGGCAGTCCCGCAGAGCGAGGAGTACGACTACGCCGTCGTGGCCGTGCCCTTCTCCAAGGTGCGCCTCTGGCGGACTCCCGCCTACTCCAGCCTCCTCTCGCGCGCCATCTCCACCCTCAACTACGCCCAGTCCTGCAAGGTCGCGCTGCACTACGAGACGCGCTTCTGGGAGCACCTGGACGAGCCCATCCTCGGCGGGTGCGGCTCCGCCGACATCCCCGGCATCGGCTCCATCTGCTACCCCTCCTACAACCTCAACGCCACCGGCCCGGGCGTCATCCTCGGCTCCTACGCCTCGGGCACCGTGGCGCGCTCCCTGGCGGCCCTGAGCGAGGCGGACCACGTGGCGCTGGTGCAGCGCGCCATGGTCGAGGCGCACGGCCAGGTCGCGGCCGAGCAGTACACGGGCGTGTACGACAGGCAGTGCTGGGAGACGGACGAGCACCAGGCGGGCGCGTGGGCGGCGCCGACGGTCGGGCAGCAGGAGCTGTTCATCCCGGCCTACCACGGCACCGAGTTCGGGACCGTGTTCGTGGGCGAGCACACGAGCATCACGCACGCCTGGATCTTCTCCGCGCTGGAGTCGGCCGTGCGGGGCTCCACGCAGCTGCTGCTAGAGCTCGGACTGGTGGACGAGGCGAAGGAGGTGGTCGACACGTGGATGGCGAGATGGATAACGGTTTAGAAAGGCTTGAAGTGGCGTTCTTGTTGCGGTGTTGAGGAAAAGGTGTTATACTGCTTATGCTCAAATATATCTAAATATGTTAGCCAAGTTGGAGTTATCTTCCGCGGTGTTACTTATGAATCCACTACGACCAATTTATAACGGAGCTGCGTATCGTCGGTCCCAAACTATGCCACAAACCCCATTTACTGATGCTCAGAGCGCGTTACTATTTCGAGTAAACCACGCCACTATAGGGTCCAGCTTGCTCAAAATCCTTGAACGCAGGACGCATGAAGTGCTTGTTTGCGTCTACATACCTCGGACCCCAAGCGACGTGGGATTAAGGCGGTATAAGCGCTTTGCAGTGTCCCACCCCACGCCACACACTCCTGTCCTTACCATCATGCCTATCCTCTAGGCAGTCCGATTCCTGCTTCTTTTTGTACTATAGGCTAAACTCTTCGACGACCGCTTGCAACCTCATCTCCTTACCGCCAAAGGCCTGCTGTCAACGTCCAGAGACAAATTGAACTCGGCTATATTCGAACTATCCGTCACTTAAACAATCGTTATAGTCTCATCCTCAGCGTCATCCCACATATCCTCCCCAATCCCGAGCATCGGGGATGTCACTCCAAGACCAACCCTCTCATAGAACTCGCCCACATCCCTCAGGACCATAAACCACCCAATATCCCCATCACTGGCAATTGTAGCGGCCAAGCAGCTGTAAGACTCGTCTTTGTCCAGCTCACCGGGGCGGTCGGGGTAGAAGGTGACCACGGAGCCAGAAGGCTCTATCGAGAGACTTGCCATGGGATTCCCATCGCTTGGAAGGTCTTCTAGGCTGTGCCCGTGCGTTATCAGAGCCAGGAGGACAAGCTTTCCGCTGGAGGTTCTGCCCGTAGCATCCGCGGTCAAGAGGTCCACCGACGCAGTCTTAATCGTAAATGCGGGTTCCAGGCCATCCTCCTGCTCCTCCCACGCGTGGCTGACGACCCCGTTCACGGACGCCCAGCTCCAGGTGGGGACGCCCCTGTCCACGGGGTGCACCCCCCTCCGAGGCGGCCCGCCGTACGGCCCAATGAGCCAGAGTAATTGCTGCTCGACATCTCCCCACCACATGCCCGCAAGGTATTCGTCCTCGACACCGAACCGCTCCTCCAAGGAGATCCGAAACCTCTTCGCGAGACCGGAGAGAGCAGGGAGCTTGTCGGCCTGGAACCGCAGCTCCCCCGCGCTGAACAGCGTTACGACGTTGGCCCACTTCTTATACGCCTGCTCCAGCGTCATCCCCCCGTTCCTCGCCGGGTCTCTCAGCCAGCCAAACGACCCGTAGTTTGCGTCCTTCACGGGGTCATAATCGCTGCCCTCGTCCTCCTCCTCCTCCACCTTCGCGCACGAGATCCAGCCGCACTCGCACACCCAGCACGCGTCGCACTCCCAGCACATCTCGCGCGTCGTGTAGTACAGCACCCTCCGCGACAGCACCCTCTCCTGCACGGTCCACGCGCGGCGCGCGAGCGGCAGCTCCAGCGGCCTCATCATCCACGACCTCTCCGCCGTGCGCCCCTCGTACTGCCCCGCGATGTTGACCCCCAGCGGGTTGCCGACATGGTCGTCCAGGGGCACCCTCCTCGCGAAGACCTGCGCGCCCCTGAAGGCAGTGGACGTCTGGCGGGACGGCAGCCCGTAGAGCTGCTTCCTGAAGACGCCGCTCGTGCACCGCGAGGATCCGGCGGCTGCGATGGTGAGGGCCGAGTTGGAGTACGTCTCGTACATGCGCGAGCTCTCGCGCGCCCAGTCGTCCTCATCGTTTTGGATTATGCAGAGGGCGTCGATCCAGAGGTACGGGATCTCCAGGCGGCGGCATATCTCGATGGCGTCCAGCGCCGTCTGTGGGAGCTTATCGACGGGGATTCCTGTGGTGTGGGCGCGAAGCGTTTCTCCCGTCGTTTTCAGCTGTGCTGCCCCGCCCGTCTTGCCCCAGCAGTAACTAAGAGTCGCGTATCGCCCGGTGGCGCCCTTGGTCTCGACCAGCACGGGCTCTTTGCCATCCCGGCCGACGTCGATTACACGGGAAGGCAACGGAGGGTCGGAGCCCGTCTTGCAACTTTCGTGGCCGCCCTCACAGTCGTCCAGCCAGCGCCTGGCCAGCCCGAAGCTCTCGTCGGAGCTAGAGTCAGCCGCCACTGGGTCGATCGTTCTGATAGTGGAGAGAGGGGACTCGACGCCGGGGGCCACAAAGACTTGGAGCATCACGTCGTCCTCATCCAGGTCGGCGAGGAACCACACCTCCAGCGTCTTATTTCCCTCGTCTCGTAGGCGGATCGACACGCTGGAGTCCTCTTCCACGGGGAAGCTACGCGAGAGGTCGAGAATGAGGGCGCAGGTATCGCAGCTGCTCTTAGCCGCGGCGGCCTGGAGCTTACCGAGAGAACTAACCTTGCAAGTCTTCAGAAGGCCCTTGCAGAGCTCGCAGGATTTCGCGGCTGAGCTTGTGCTGGCCTCGGCGGCCTGCGGGGCGTCATCCTTTCCGCGCACCGGCAGATTGCTTTGCGACATCTTCTCGGGAGACCTTTTGAGGGAGAGCGGCTAATCAGACCGTCTTGGCTCCTTGCCGTCTAGGCATCGAATGTGGGTGCGTTATTGAGGTTCTATGTTTTGGTGAGGTGAGCCCCGCTTCCGAAAGTAGAGTAAGACGGGGGAACATTTCCAGCCGCATGGCGTGAGTTATGCACGTGAAGAGAACCTGTGAGGAGGGACCAGAGGCAAGTTAAGAAGTAGAACAAGGTAATACAGGGGAACAAGGACGTCTTCGATATACCCAACAAGTGGTAACCGACAGGCCGCTGCAGACACACCAGGTCTGAGCTGACATGAATTATCGGGCTTACTCCAACTGCGCCATGGCCACACGGACCGGGGTCTGTCTTGCGAGGTTGGTACATGGCTCGCACATGCGTTGATAGTGAGTCCTTAGCTTTGGCTAGAACTAAGTACAGTTAGGGCCACTGCCAAGGCTATTCTTGCTGGATAGAAGCAGCAGTCAATTATCCGCTGCCAAGAGAGCCCGTAGACAGTACGCATGGACAACTTCTGTTAGCTCAACTAGTTAGATTAGAAGCTTACAATGAACTTTATCGTACAAGGCTTCTTCCAAGTCTGTGTCGATTAGATCGCGTTATACTCTCCGATGTCCTAGTATGCAGCCTCGTAACAGAGCCAACTTCGGGCAGTGAACTCGCCCAAAGTTCCCCGCTTCCTCCATAGACAGGCCAGTCACAGCCCGCAAACAAAACGCGCAGCTTGCCCAAACACCCAACCCCATCCGAAAGAACATCCACCAGGGCCGGGGCCACAGACATCCCACGCGCTCCCTTTACACGTATCACACCCCGGCCCTACACCTGCTATTCGCCAGCGATGGCCCACCAGGAAAACGCCCCTAGCACAAAGCTCTGCGCCCGATGCAGCAACTTCCAGTTCCGCGACCTCGCCCTCGGCGGCTTCGCCGGCCAGGCAGAAGACGGAACCCGCGTCCTGAAATTCGACGAGCCGCACAAGCCCCGCCAATTCCTCCTCCGCCAGAAGATCAAGGACACCCTGCCCGACCTGCCGGCGCTGCGCGGGTGCGAGATGTGCGATCTCCTCCGGGGGTCGATCTCCCGCGCGGGCCTCGGCCACCAGGGCCCGATCGAGTGCGTGCTGCGCTTTGTCTGGGGGGAGCGCGACGAGTCGCCTGAGCGGAGGCCGGGTGGGCTATTGGCGCTTGTTATGGACGTCTTTGCTGGGGACGCCCGGGATATGAGGTCCTTGGCGTTGTTGCAGTTTGGCATCTGCTCAAATGACGGTTAGGCGGACTTTGTGCAAGGGTGCAGTGTCAAACGCCTAGTTTGCTGACTAGTCTTAGATGGCGATGAAGTTTCGAGATGGCTGCGGCTTGCGCGCCCTGAGCGGCCTAGTCCCCTAGATGCGCATAACATCAGGTTCTTGGAGGATGCTATCGATCAGTGTGAATCGACTTGTCACCCCCCGGGGAACTCCACCTCGTACGTTCCTACGCGGCTTATAGACGTGAAACTCGGCTCTACCGAGGACCCATGCCTGGTTATTACTTCGGAGGCTATGACACCCGGAACAACAGCCAAGTACGCGGCACTAAGCTACTGCTGGGGCTCCAAAGCCGACGCAGCTACCCAACTCAAGACCGAAACGGCCACCATGCAGACTCGCAAAAGCGGCATCCCAATCCAATCCATGCCCAAGATCATGAGAGACGCCGTCGCAACCTGCCGGATCCTGTCGATTGGCTACATCTGGATCGACGCGCTCTGCATCATCCAGGACTCTGACGACGACTGGGCCCGGGAGAGCGCGGTGATGGGCTCGGTCTACCAGGGCGCCTTCACCACCATCTGCGCTCTATCGTCCTCGTCCTGCCACCAGGGCTTCCTCACACGCGAGACCAACAGGCTCCTCGTGGGATTCCAGTCCGACGTAGACCCTACTATCTCCGGTTCTTACACCCTCATAGACCGCGGGGTTTGCACCTTTGAAGGCGGGATCCTCGGGAGCCCGCTAAGCCAAGACCTCGGAAGCTCCTCATGGGACCAGAGAGCCTGGGTCTTCCAGGAGAAAGAGCTCTCCAAGAGGCTCATCCTATTCGGCCACCGCATGCTCCATTTCCGCTGCGGCATCTCAGAGCTATCTGAGAACGGCTTCGGGTTCCGCATGAACCCCATGTTCCCACAGAGCCTCTCCGACGTTCTCAAGAAGGCTACCAGCCACCCCCAGAAGGAGCGGATCCTATACGACATCTTCCGGACCTTTTCCACCGACTATGCGCCGAGGCAGCTGACCTTTGCCAAGGATAGGCTGCCGGCTATATCTGGGCTCGCGAAGCCGGTGTTCGAGGGGACGGGGGACCAGTACCTGGCGGGACTTTGGGCCAAGGACCTTCACGTTGGGTTGATCTGGCACATCCCGGAGGCTCCTGATGGCAGCCTCCAGGAATGCCTCGACAGGTGCGAGGCGGCCGCGTCGGAAACGCCCTCCTGGGCGTGGGCGTCGCGCCGGGGGTTCTTCGACCCTAACGTGGGCAACTTTGTTCTCACGGACGAGCGCCACGCGAGACCCGAGTTCACTTTTATAGGTGCCTCCACCGTCACAAAGACTGCCAACCCCTTCGGTGCAGTCTCCGGTGGGAAGATCACGGTCCGCGTCCGCGTGATTGCGTTGCCTTCGGATCTGGCGGCGGAGGGCAGGGGGATGTTTATACACAGGATATGGCGCGTGCAGAGCGGCGCGTCGCTCGCCGCGCACTGCCAGCTGGACTGGGACGTGGCTGGCTCGGATTCCATACCGGCCGGGAAGCTGCTCTTGCTCCTTATCTGCAGCTCGTGCGACGGATCTAGCGCGAGCCCCAGCCTAACCGGCAGCGACGGCGATAGCCCGGAGTCTGGAAATACGAGGACGGCCGGCGGGGATGACAGCGTCTGCGAAGGGCCGGGAGAGGCGGAAGAAGGTGCCGAAGAACAAGGGAGCGAAGGATCCGAATGGGAGGAAGGTGACGGGGAGGATGAGTATCCACTCTGGGGGGTCACCTCGGAGGATGGCGCAGAGGACTGCGCCAGCTGCAACGCGGGATCCAACAGGAATGCGTGGGGCCTGGTCGTCCACCCATCGAACGTGCCCGGGAGCTACTATCGGGTGGGGATCTTTACATCCCGGGCCGATGAAGCCGGGGGGACCGGGTTGTTTACTGACGTCGGGTGTAAGGAGGTCACGCTGATCTAGACCGAAACTTGGCATTCAGTATGTTGGTTTCACACGCAGGTTTGAAGGGACGGGCTGTTGGAAATTAGGATCAGGGCTCCCGTTTCAATGTGAGATACAAGTGCAACAACCATGTGCTAGGAGGCCTCGCTAACTGCTTAGCACGCAGGTACAAGTATTCTAGAGCCGGACCTCGCCCATTCTCCAAGGTGCACTGGATACAGCCCAGTCGCCAGCGCGAACAACGCTGCAGCCGCCGAGCCACGAATCCTCCAGGGCGACCCTCCAGAACCAAAAGCACCGAACGTCACCGACCACGCAGGACCCTGTCTCGTGGTAACCTACAAAAATAGCAACTCAGCGAACGTCACAACCTGCCAAACCCCTTCCAGACCCACCCCAGTGACGCCACACAGGCACCGAGCCAAGAACAGGGCTGCCGATCGCCGCTCAGGACCCACCTGAACGGGCGTAAAACCCAGAATGCCTTGCTGCCAGAAACCCCCCTGTCCCTGTTTGATTGACTCATCTTAATCCGCTGCTGGCGCCCGACTTGGCGCAAACAGAGAAGCCCTGTGGTTGGCGCAGGCGGAGCCGGCTGCCCCCACTCAGGATTCAATTCCTTCCAATCCGTCAATTTCAGCGGGACTGTCCGCGCGTCTGGGAGCTATTTAGCGCCCAGGGATCTTCCCTTCATTTCTGCAAAGCTCCCCTCCGCCCTTTTCCTCGCGCCTCCAAAATTTGACGATTGCTTCCTGGGAATTGCTCGCTCGGACCGTTCCCACGCCTATTATGTCCGTTCTCGTCCGGCCTTGAGCAAATTCAATCTTCCCCCGCCTCTCGAGACGACCCGATTTCGAATTATACGAAGCACGCCGGACGTCCACCCCTCGTCGACCCCCGCCGCGATGATTTCGTGGAAGGCTCTACTTGCGACCACCCTCCTGGCGTCCGCGGCCTTCGCGGCGCCGACGGAGAAGACGCCGCCCAAGGTCGGCACCATCTCCAACGTCTTCCACGCGCAGACGAATTCGGAGGGGACCCTCGTGCGCAGCGGGATGTAACTCTGCGACAAACACCCGCAGCGAAATGGACCTCTTCCCGATCCGGCGATAGAGGCTCCGGACAAGGCACCCGATCGAACACGTGGTCCATTTATCCCCGATAGCGAGGGGCGAAGACGTCGGTTCCGAGGCCGTCCCGCGAGCTCGAGGATGGTGTCAGGTCTTCATGGACGGGATGGGCAGCCGAGTCCGGGGTGGATTTGGATACTCTTGAAGAAGACGGGGTGCATGGGGAACGCGCGGGTGGAACTTCGACTCTTACAGGGATAGACGGGACATGCTGTGGAAATCCGACACTAGGAGAGACAAAGGGGATACGGGATAACCTGGATTCCCGCGAGGCCCGTCAGGACTACGTGACGGTGTGCAGGTTGGACCATCCAGCTGCAGAGAGGGGCGCGGGACTTTGGCATGAGGGGTGCTGCCATGCTGCCTTTCACGTTCATTACTTTCTTCTTCTTCTCTTCTCTTTTTCTTGTGACATAGCGTTATAGATACCAATGATGACGTAGCGACCAAGTTTCCAAAGAAGCTCTGCAGTGACATGGGAGAGATGAATCGAGGGTCTTCGCTGTTAGTAAGGGGGCCCGTTATCTACAACCAATCAGGCTCAGCATGTCGCAGAACAGTCACCGAATGCCCCTCCGAAATAGATACATTCTGATATAAAGTTTTGTGCCGGATGCCCACTGCCACAGACGCCACAGCTCCCAGGGCAGAGGTGCTTGTAGGTGCTATCCCAATCGTGGCAACCAAACCGCCATCTCAAAACACTCATGCCGCACCGCCGGCAGATTTCTTCAGGTTCTCGTGGTGAAGCCTCTTCCAGCTGCCAAAGAGGCTGACGGCCGAAGACATGTCGAACGCGGCAACCGCGATCGCGAACAAGTCCTCAGCCCAACCATGTAGCACTGACAACAATGGCGACCTGTGAGGGTTGGAACGCCTCGCGGATCTGCGTCGCGCCGATCTCTAGAGCGGCTGCTGGATCGATCTCCGGGAGCGTGTTTGACGTTCGGGGATGGTTGTAGGGGAACAACTCTGCAGCCGTAGTTAGCAAAAACTACACAAAGGCATAGTGCTGCCGCGACACACTACCGCCACACGTTCATCGGGTAGGCCAAGCCGTACCATGGCACCCTGTTCAAATCCCAGAACTCGTCTGCGATTGTGGGGATCGCCGTGCTCATGATGATCTAGAACCGTCACAGTCAGCTTCGCGAGGACATCGCATGAAACACGGAAGTCACGTTGTCGAGAGACACTAGGAACCTGCTAATCATGAGCGGCAAGACGACAGCGGCTAGGCGCGCGCCGTGCGGGTATCCGTCGGCGACGGCTTTAGCCGCGTCCACGCTTCCGACCTCACGTCCGGGTTCTGTTATGCTCGAAGGGGGGGGAGAGCCCTCGAACGGCTGTCCCGTATCCGTTCCCATCGCTCGCATGTCAGTTGGTGTCTTCTCCCCGGTGTAGTGGAAGTGATGGGAGGTACACGTTGATGTGAGATGGCGGGATGCCCGTTATAGGGACGATATTGGCGAGGCAGAGGTGGTTTCAGAAGAGCTAGAATTGCGATTTCTCAGGTTGGCTTTTGAGCTTTTAAATATGGGAGAAAAGAGTTGCCTTGAGCTTTTGCATCCCCTTCGGAGATTAAAGACGCCATGAGAAAGGTGTGCCTCGGTGGATATCCGAGCTGATGTCAGTCGACGTATTTACAGTCTATTCGGGCGAATCTGGGCGCCCCTTCGGCGGTTCCCTATTTGCGCCCCTCGGCCTCAGATGAATTCGACGGTCTCGGGCGAAACGGTCATCATAAATCGGTTCGGCCGGACTCAACAAACCATACTTCTAACGTACTTCCTAACCTGGCAACGTCCACCTCCATATCCTTCCATCGGCCGGAAGGACATGCATGTAGTCAAATAATAGTTCCTTCTTTACGGTCCAATGCCCAGGCTAACCCTCGTTGTCGATGGAAATCCGGATTTTCCAGGTCAAGCTGGGAAGCAATATTGGTTCCCTATCAGGTCCACTTAGAACATTCGAACACTGACGTGCAACGTCCCTTAACATAACCTTCATCCCCCATGCAGCAATAGATTTTGAATTCTCTATATTGCCTTCTCTGTGTCTTTCAGTGTTCCCCACGTCGTGGTGGAAATCACGGAGGGCATCATGGGTTCCGGTGATAAAACTAGTCTGGCATGACCATATTATAATCGAAAGCTTCTCACGGCCTACGGTAGGTCGGGTCGTTATTGTAGTCTGGCCTTTGTGCCTAAAAGTTCTATATATATAAGTAGGTATAGCCAAGGGACGCCCAAGGCTCGCTCCAATGACAAAGTACATCTTGCAATGGAGGTTCCAACCCAAAAACGACGGACCGGAGACCCAGACTGTGGCACGGCCGCCAGATCAAGGGTTGAATAGCCACCCCTGTTGAATCCCTAGTCATATGAAACAACAACCTGGCGGCTGACAACAATATCGGCCTGCCCGGGCCACTGCCTATTGTCGAGTATCTCGCTCTGGCTGCCCCCGTCGCTCAGGCTCCCGTCCCTCTGCTTCCCCCCCGCCGAGGCGGTGGCCTGGTGGAAATTCTTCCCCTCCCGCAGCTCGTAGGATCTCGAGAACGCCCCGGCGGTGTGGTGCGAGTCGCTGACACCGCCCGAGCGGTGGTACGTCTTGTACCCGGAGGTCTTGCGGTCGCGGAAGATGCTGAACAGCGGGCGGAGGGTCGCCGTGTTGCCGACCAGCATGCCGATGCCGTTCTCGGCGAAGCCCCAGATGACCACGTTGGCCACGCCGTAGAGGTAGTCCTCCTGGCTCGTGAGGGAGACGGTGTACTTGAGGCGGATGCACGCTGAGAGCGAGGCGCTGCGTGGGATATGTTAGCCAAAAGCCTGCGGGCGTCGCAAGGTATGGGGGGTCACGAACAAGACACCGAGACCCATCAGGCCAATGATCGAGATTTTGGTGTTGCGGTTAACCTGCACCTTCCAGAGCAGAGGGATCGGCCTATGGCTGGGGTTAGTTTCTCTTGTCGCCGAGATCAAGTGTTAGGGGGCTGGGTGCGTACATGAGTGCCGTCACCCAGTCCGTGGCGATGTTGACCGCCGTGCACGCGTAGTACACGTCGGCAAGCATATGGGCCGGCAGACAGTAGCCTCCATTCTCAATGGCCTTCGGGTCCCACGTAGCCCTGCGGTAGATTAGCATCCTGCCCTCGGCAGTCAAGAAGAAGGGCGGACGTACGACACGGGCGTGCAGTTGGACAGGATGAAGATCATGGCGAACAGGTTCATGAACACGAACACCGCGATGACGACATATTGGGTGTACACGTAGGCCTTGCGCCCGTCGGCCACGCGGATCAGCATCCAGCTGATGCTGAGCTTGATCGGGATGATCGCCGCGCAGTAGCCGATCTCAAACATGAAGAAGAACTACAACCGAATCTCAGCAAATCGGAGTCCGCGTCGGGTGTCGTAGGTCCAGGGGCCGTGGGAGCGCTCACCTTCATAGCCTCGATCGCGTAGTTCTCGTTCCCGGGTATAGCGAGCGTCACATCGCGGGCGCCAATGCCGTTGAACGAGCCTCCAAGGCAGCCGGCGACGAGAACGGCGAATGGGACCTATCGAATGCGTTAGGCGGGGGTTCGTGGTTCGAGTCGTCGCTTCCTGGGTTCCGGGCTACTGACCAGCGCCGTCGTCATCATCCAGTCCTCCGCCCCCCACGCCCGGCGGCTCACCCTGCAGTACACGCGCAGGCCATAGGTCGTCAGGGCCAGGACCGTCAGCAGGATCGTAGTGGCCGCCAGACGCGACGCATTGCCAGTGAACAGGACCATGGCGTCGTCCGAATAAGAAAGGCCCAGTCTGGCGGGTGTTGGGGCGATGTCAGGGGGTCATGGCATTGGAGTACGGAGGAAGACGGGGGCTAGGAGATATTAAACCTCCGGAGGGCGGGTGGAGGAAGAGGCGGGACGGCGTTACGTCCGAGTACTCTCACTCAGCTGTGGCGATCCTTAACGGATGTGGATAGCCCGTCGAGAGGTGTTATTCGGAGACACGCACGGGGCAGGGCGGAACCCCTTGACGTTAAGGCTGTCCCTGGTGCCGGCGGGGTACGCTAAAAGCTCCAAGCGAGGAAAGGGCTCGCGAGCGTCTCCAACCACGGCGGAATCCGATTCGCCATCGAGGAAACCAGAGATTTACTGTGGAGGAGCTGAGGCGGGAGATTTACTCGGTACGGGTGAGATTTACGCGAGGTCAACCGCTTCCGCTCCAACCTTACTTACAGTAGGCAATGAGCTAAAAGTATGACGGGGGGGCGGACCGGAGCGGACGCCGGCGTCGGCCGAGAACCACGAACGGTTCATTCCCTGTGTCTCTGACGCCTTGTCGAGCAAGAGTCAAATCAATGGTAAGAGCATGGCTCCTATAGAGGCCGTCCCCGTCCAACTCACAAGGATGAAGGGCCTTGTCATCGTCAGGGCCAGCTCCGCAAGGAGGGGAAAATGTAATTCCGCCGTCGACTAAGCTTTCCCTGTCTTCCCACCTCGCAGTCCTTTCAGGGCAGCGCCACACAACCCCACAAAGCAAGGGTTCGTAAAAGACCCACCCGATGTTTCAAATTTCCGTTGTCAGACCAGACCCTCCCTCCCAGCCTGTCTTCACGCCCCTCCGCATACGATAGCTTCAGTATTAACCAATCTTTCTTTGAATGTTAGCGTTTTTATGGTTCGAGATGTGGACGTAATGACGTCTGCAGTACGACTGAAAATTATGTGCGGCAGGAATTTCCAGCTTTCCATGGGCTGATTGTGGCAATCTGTGGCGTTTGCCGTGCTAAACAAACCGGGAAAGCTTACAAGAACGGCGGGATGGCGATCTATGCCTCGCTTATGCATTCCAGACTTGTGCCTGTGGAATATTCTGGACCCACACTCCTCGTCAAACCGGGCCCACCTCCAGATGCCTCTGAATCGTATTCGGACGACCCCTGAAAAAGGAACAGGCTCCGAATTCCTCGACCGCTGAGTGCCTCTAGGATCCACCTTTGACCAGGCCTCGGCACATCAGGCCCCGCAGCCGCCTGCCCGCGGACGGATAAAACTTGCCGTGGGCCAAATTCCATCACATCTCACATCACAGAAGGAGCACCACGATCTATAATCTGCAGCCAAAGCAGCGGGGGTGGACACGATCGACAACCTGCATTCCCATCCACCCATGAGCCCTACCTCGTATTGATAGCATCGATGGGCACCGTACTTGTAGTAGACGGTTTCTATCATGACGATTCGGCCTCGAATAAACCGGGTTGATTCACGCACCGCCTCGCGACTATGGCAACGACGAATGCTCGACCTCGCCGCCCCCTGAATGGTCCTGCGTATGTAATTATCCGCCACCGGGATAGCCTTGCTTGGGGGCTGTCCGCGGCCTCAACCGGCGGGCCCGCCGGGCTTGGGCCGATCTTCCGTGGTGGAGGTTGGGCCGGTGGGGGCTCGCCTGTCCTTGGAGCGGCAGTGCACCGACGGAGATGGGCGTTAGGGATTAGAACGGTCAGATCTTCAAGTGGGCCCATCCATTCTCCACAAACAGGGATGTAATTGCTCGTTTTGGTCAAGGCCCCAGCGAATTCTTCTCTCGAACTTTCACGTTCCGCCCGTTCGGCGTTGCTCCGCGGAAACCCTGGGAGCCCGGCGGCGTTCTTGTACTCGGTACCATGTTTCGGGTTTAAATGAAACAAAATCTTCGAATAGATTATCGAACCGTCGTATCTTATTTGACCGAGAGGGACACACCGAGTGGCGGCTAGCGGGCTGCTTGTTTGTACGAGACTGCGGGTCGAACGACGCGCGCTTTCACACGCGAGGGAATGTGTGCAGCCCCGGAGGCCAGAGGACCGAGCGGATTGAGAATTGCTTGCGAGGAGGTGCAGCCCGTTGAAACAGAGGCACGGCGGCGCGGGCCTGGGGCCTCGGAGTTTGGGGCGCTCACCGGTCAACAAGATGGCGCTTGGCCGCAGTAGTTGCCGCCAACCTGTGCTCACGGTGACCAGCGTTTATTATCTCGTCTCGCCCAGTGATAGCGCCAGGAGGCTCTGCAAGGTGAGCTACGTAGCAACGGGGCGTTAAGGACCCCGACGAGAAGGTCACATATACTGCGTGGAGGCATATTACGATCACCAAAATCCGCCCCGAGAACCGAAGCCCTGACCGCGCTTTTCGATCTTTCCGCATACGCTTTAGGGGAAGGGTATCCGGAGTCCTGCACTGCATGCAGCTCTACTGGTAGATTGCGGAATTACCGAGTACCGGCTGGGGAAGGTACAAATATGATTATTCGGGCCCTTCTAGTTTGGGCAATACAGCTACGAAGGTAGTCGTGTGCATGACAGCAACAGGCATCGGAAATGTTACCAGAGCACGTATAGCCTCACCTTGAGGACCGGAGCAGATATCGGGTTTTGGTTTGGCGGAAGATAACGACCCGCTGCTTGGCTGGGCCAAGCCGGCAATTGCCTGCCAGATGTTGCCCGCGAACCGGGGTCTGATTAACGGACCCGCCCGCTCCACCGGTTTCTCCGAGCCTCAGGCCATCGGCACCACCCTTCCGAGAGAGGGTCAAGCTTTATTAGATCGGGCGCCCGGAGTAATTTGCTGCCAAGCAATGTCAGCTCTCAACTACATAGTGGGACAACCTCTCATCCCATGTGTCCTACCGATCATTGACGATGGGCGCGACGCCGTTCTTGGACGCTCGGACGTGGAAGTCGATATTTTCCGTCAGCGCGATAGCTGGCTCATGGAGTGTCTCAAGGGCCTAGCAAGCCAGCTGGACGCAGGTCGGGCGCGCTGTCTTTTAATTCTCAGAGGTGTGGTGTCAAGGCAAACGGCCTGGGCCCGCCCAAGTCTAACGTCCGATGCATGAGCGGTTATATCAAAGTCCCAGAGGGAGGTACTCCCCACCCAAGCCTGGATGGCAGTAATACCATTGGAAAGATGCAAAGCAGGAAGCAACCGGTAATATCATGGGCGTACCGTATGCAATACTAGAATATGGATAATATGTCTACGAAGTTGGAGACGGGCCCCTAAATACTTCACATAATGAGCTATCATTAGCTCATACTAGAATTGCATTGCCGCCGGGCCCGGCAGTTCACTTACATCGGATCCGCCCCTTAGAAAAGACCCAGGTCGGCCCTGTGCCATCTTGGCCTCATCGACACGCAGGATGGTCACCTCGGACGATGCACTCCTGCGCACGCTGGAGGGTCTGGAGAACATTCTCCTGGAAGGGTTCTACCACATTGACCGCGGAAACATTCGGGGGGCCTGAGTGACGGCTCGTTAGCCCAGCTGTTGGGTTTTCATCGGCCAGGTCAATACAGGTACAAGCTCATCGGCGACCAGACCAGCCTTGATCCCGAGGTCATGTGGGCTTGTATTATATCTATGGAGCGTATGCTGTCTCTTCTCCTGGGTCTACCCACAAACACCAGTGCTATCAGCTTCAGGATTCCCCCTTTACTACCCGCTTCGCCCCCTTCTTCCCTCTCATACCAACCCGCACTCCTGTTCGCTGTTTCGCAGGAGGGCAGCGCTGAGAAGTGAGCGTTACATGAATATCCGCTCCTAACATGCAAGGTTTATATCCTGATTCCGTTCCTCACAATAGCCACTTCTCCATAGCGCGGGCAGAAGAACGTCCCGTGCGAATTCACCGCAGCCATATGAGAAGTGCTGGTGTTAAGCCAGTCCTTGGGGATGAAGAAGTGCCTCGTAACGTGCCCCGTCTCGTCCTTCGTGGCCCAGGTGCAGAGCCAGCAGTCATGGTCGAGAAACACGATGCTCGTCTTGTATATCCCGAGAAGGTGTTTGACCTGCCCTGCCACCCTCGAAGCGCAGCGACTTAGGGTAGGCGGCGAGAAGTTTCCGTGGAGCGTATTGGAGATTTCCGCGATCTCGATATGGAGGTCGCCATGGGAAAGGCAGGACATGGCCAAGCTGCCATCGTCCGGGAGAGTTGAGTAGAAAATGGATCGCTTGTCGGCTACCACGGAGGCCCATGACACGGCTCTACTTTTATCATGACCATGTATACTCGGCTCCAACTGCGCCGAAGCACCCGAATTGGTCGCGGTCGCGGTCTGGTCCAAAGAAGGGCTCATCACTGTCGAGGTCTCCGCTAGTTGTAAGATCGGCCATCTGTAGTACTGTACCTCACTTGGGCCGATCCATATGACCACATCGCTCTGGAAGGGATGTTGAATCCATCGCCGGCCCTGGCTCTCTGCCCGTCGATGAGATATAACCTTCCTCTTAGCCTTGAGGTCCCAGACGTGGTCTTCCGACGACGCCGAGAGGAGCAAAAACGTATCTCTCGCGCTGAAAAGGAACTGGCTCACCGGCTCGTCGATCCGGCAGTCGAAAACAGGAAACACCCCCCACGTCCCCTCTTCCTTCACCTGGAGCCTCTTGGCAATGACAAAAGCTCCATCGTCACACGAGACGATGTACCTGCCGGAGTCGGACCAGTTCAGGGCTACCACCGTACTCGAGGCCCGGTGGCTGTACACCTTCCGTAGCCGCTTGCCGCTCGCGGCATCGTGGATGGACACGCGACCGTCTTCCTTGCCGCAGCAGTAGTACCGGTCGTCCGCACCCAAGGCCAGTGCTGTCACAAGATGGGCACCCGCGTCAAAGTGCGATATCGTCGGCTCTGTAAGGACCGTCGTGCCCCCAGTGCTCGACCGGTCCTCTATCTCCTGCTCCTCGGCACGCACAAGCGCGTCCGGCTCCCAGACGTTGCAGATGGAGCCGCGCAAGTCGTAGAAGCGCTGGCAGCCAGGGCTGAAAGCGAGGTCGGCGCTCAGCTCACTCTCGCTTATGAGGCTATAAACCAGGTTCAGGCGCGGGAAGCTCCAGACGCTGATCGCGCCCGTGTGGTCACTGGACATCAGGCAGGTCCCATCGTCGCTTATAATCATCTCGCGCGCGTTCATGTGGCCCCACTCCTTCTGCTCGCCATCGTAGATCCGCCACTCGATGACCTTGGTATCCTGGCAGAGGACGAAGAGGGACTCCGTGTCTGGGTTCCAGCGGAGAAGCTCCGGCGCAGATATTGAGTCTGAGGGCGAGGCGACGTGGCATCTGCGCGGCGGAGCGTGCATGGCCGGCCCCAGGAGGTCCCATATCAGCGGGGACAGGCCGCGCCAGGCCGCAGCAATTTTGGTGAGGCCTGGACTCAATGCCATGCGCCACGGGCATCCTTGGTAAGAGAAGTCTGGGCTTACGGGGAGCTACGGAGATACGTCTTTCCCTTGTCTCCATCTATCAAAGGAGCAGGTTAACGTATCCACCAGGCCCAAGTAACGCAAGGGGGCAACTACTGCCAGAAAGGAAGGGCAAAGGGAAGATCGGCACTGTCCCATAGCCTGGCACTGCGTCATCATCACCTTCCCGCCCCTTCCCGCCCCTTCCACGAGGCGTAGCAGAGTAATTCTCTCTAGCTTAAAGGGGTAAGGGGTAGCCGGAATCTCAGACCGTTTCCCCCAATATCTTTCTTTAGAAGATAGATTTCCGTTGGTGATTGTAGGTGGCGTTGTGCTTGAGATGGTTAAGAATATGCTAGGGCCAAAATTGAAGTGGGCCAGTAGGTGATAGATTACGTTAATTGCCGAAGAAACTGGATTTTGATTCTCTCGATATTGGGAAGTTTGTTGGACCGATCCCTAGGGATGTACTTATCTCCCAAGGACTAGGAACCGCGGTCACTTAAGCCGTAGAAGGAGCTGTATACGACTCTTGTACTGTAGGAACAATACTCCTGGCGCTTGACTGTCCAGCGCCCCCGCCAAGGGCAATCGCCTCAAGGGCTTTGCGGAAAGGCTGCAGCAGCGGCGCAGCTACCAAGAAGCGATCGTCCAGCCAGACCAATGCCCCTCTACCGCCCAGCAAGCTGTCCTGTGCGGTTTCTCCAACGAAGGCTGCTAGCAGTGCGCTGCGAAATCGGGAAAATCAGCGTGCCGTTCATGTCACTCTCTTTCCCTCAGGTTCGTCAAAGGGTAAATAACTTGCCAATAGTAGATTGTGGTGAAGACATGTTAGGGCGTCTTGCAAGTCCTGGTACATCGATGCATGCGTCAGAAAATCCGGGAAGTGCGCTCAGTTGCTCGGGAAATGGTCCACTCATAAGCTCGTTGGCAGCGCACATGTATTGGTAGAAGCAAGAGCACACACGTTGGTAGGTGCTCAGGGCTTTCCTTGAGAAGCTCGATCGTTCTCGTTCGTTCACCAGCCCGCAGGGGGCACGTAGGCGGCAAGAACCCGGTCGCGGTCTGTCGCAACGTACCCCGCCCACGCCAAACCAATCACATATGTACATACATTGCCGCCGAGGTATTGTTGGATAAATAGGGTCTTTCCTCGCTCCCCGATATGTTGGTGCAATTGCCCTTGTATGCTTGCTATGGCTGCATGTTTGAGCTTCACCGCGCGAGACAGTCAAAATGGGGAACGAACTGGCCGAGTCCATTTCCAACATCAAGATTGGGGAGACCCAAGCAGCGATTGAGCGGACGCCTACCGACATCATTCCCATCCCCGTGAACCGAGGCAGTGTCAAGGTCGACGACGATGTGGTCAAAGGTGGGTCTGCTCTAGCGCCGCTCCCGAGAGACGCTAACGGTGTTGCACACAGCGTTGCCCATAGCTGGCTCGACCCTCCTCGACGCCCAGCGTTTCGGCGAGTCGTTGTGGGGCAAGACGGCCAAGCTGATCGTCCAGCTGCCCAGCGGCGAGGTTGAAAACTATTTCCTCAAGGTATGGGTTAGCTCTCGCGGGCCGGTGAACGCCGCCCCGGTTCTCTGTGTCTACATGATACTGAAACTGCCGTGACTCCTAGGTCGTGCCCGGTCTTGGCGACGTCGGACGGCAGATGTGCGAAGGCGAGTTCGAGTCTCTCAAGGCTATTCACGCAGCGGCCCCGGGGTTTGCTCCCAAACCCTATGCCTGGGGCAAGATTGGACACGAGGCATACTTTCTTCTTGACGAATTTCGGAATATCGGACGCCAGGTTTGTCAAGAGCACCCACCAGCACCCAAGCCAAAGTAAAAAGGAGAAAGAAAAAGGAAAAAGAAACTAACCGTGCTATATTTCACCAAAGCCTGCGGAACCAACAAAACTAGCAGCAAGACTCGCTGAACTGCACAAGAGCTCTGTCTCACCAACCGGCAAGTTCGGATTCCACATCGCTACCTGTCATACCAAGATCATACAGGCTGTCGACTACTGGGATGACTCCTGGTGTGCTGTCTTCTCCCGGCACCTAGGTCACATCATCGACCTCGCCTCGCCCATCCTGCAGTGGCCCGAGTTCGACCTCGTATCCAGATTGACCCTTGACAAGGTGGTCCCCCGCCTCTTACTGCCCCTCCAGTCAGACGGGCGAGTGCTGAAGCCAAGCCTTGTCCACGGGGACTGCTGGGATGGCAGCACCGCCACGGACGCGAGGACCGGGGAGGCCTTCATCATTGATGTTTGCTCTTTTTATGGCCACAATGAGTACGACACGGGGAATTGGCGGGCTCCGAGGCACAGGTTGAGCAACAAGGCCTACATCCGAAACTACAAGCGACACATCCCCATGTCCGAGCCGGGTATGTTTCCACAAGTCTTGATTCCCCTCGTGAGGGCTGTACCTCTTTGTCGCAACACTGACGGCCTGCCTTTAGTTGAAGATTGGGATGCCCGCAACCTGTTGTACTCGTTGCCATTCAATATCGGCAACACCATCTACGTCCCCGGGTCCAGCCAGAAACAGGTGTATCAAGAAAACCTCGTCATCTTCTAGTCTGCTCATTATTCCGCGCCCCACACGTTTTCGTACTGACGAAATTTTACCTCGCAGCGTTTATGAGGACATGACCAACTTGTGTAAGATGTTCTGTCCCGATGATCTGCGACATGAGATGGAACTTTTCAGAGAGAGAAATGCGGCAGAGGATAAGAATGGTGCCGCGTCCTCGGGAGTTGAGAAAGAAGAGGACAATTGCAAATCGGATGAAGGATACAAAGACGAGGAGGAGGAGGAAGAAGAAGAAGAGGAAGAAGAGGATTCACTCCCCAGTTCCCCAATCGCGGTGGCGCACAGAGCTCCCATAAAATCGATGTTTTGAGTATCTTGTAGACAAATATATTCGTTCTGCGTGGCTATTGATAAAACACCAGGTGGTAGTTGAAATCCTAAGTCAATTTATGAAGGCTGTTGATGACTCTGTCCGTGCAAATCCAGCTCATTCCCTTTATAATAAAGCAGCTTTCAGCGTTCCGCCTCAGTTTCTAGTACTTGGCCATCCGTATTATACAACACCATCTTGAGACCCCTACATCCGGCCTCTGTGTTCAGATACTTGAAAACATTGTGACTCAGACTTCTGAAGCGTATGAATCCCTCCTTAAGTTGTTCCTTGCATAGTAATCCCCATTCCCCTTCGTCTAGGATGACTGATACCCGGCGTCCTGTTCTTGTCAGTGGTTGTGCACAAAACCGACTCATGTCATGAATGGAAGCGAGAATCTTGGAGAATCTCGGTGTAGCGGAGACTTGGCTCGTCTTAGCAGCATGAATGTCCAAAAGCCTGGGATGAATCTCGTATCACACATCTTCTGCTCTCATTTGCATCATCACCGTTCTATCATCAGCAAGGCCCAGGCGAATTTAGCAACTATAGAGGGTAGTTCCCTTTCTTGTTTACTGAGCCGCTGGCCGCCGATGGCGGAAGGGAATGTGGAGACATGCGCGATGACATAATCGAGTTTGCAGAAGCAAAGGAGGAATGCGCGAGAGAGCGGAAACCAGAATTTGGAGTAACACGGCATGACCGAGACTCTCCGTGTTGACATTACCCGCCCGGCCGAAGAAAAAAAACAGAAACAAAAACATGGTTAACCCCAAGAAGCGAGTCCCATGTTTCCGCGATGGGTGGTCATGATAATAAGCGGACCCGCGAGCGCGGGCCAAGAATAGGGTCTCCTTTAAGAAAGGGGTAGGGGGGGTCAACCGACCCAATCTTCCCTGTCTGACCTGACCTGACTCCCTCGAAAATCATGATGATTAAGGGGGTCAGCCCGTTCGGAAGGTGCCCTCAGCTAACCCCCTAAAAGTAGGGCTGTTGTTAGGGGGTCAGGTCACGTCATGTGGCAGGGAGGGGGTCTATAGCCGTTAAGAAAGACGTGGATACGGAGAGGACGCACTCCAGCTGAGGCGACGGCGGGGTGAGATCATACCAAGACGCCAATTTAGGCCAGACGCGTGTCGCGTCGCAGCCGCCCGCGCAGGTGGGAGGGGACACTGGCTCCCAGCGCGTCCTAGGGCTGACATTGGACGAGCTGAGGGGTCGCGCAATCAACCTGAGGAGGGGGAGAGGCCCAGTGAGGAGCACACCACAAGCGCTGGCTCGCCTGCGAGACCCCTCCTTCTCGTATTCCTGCGAAAAGCGGGATGAAAAACCTGAGGGGGATTTCGTCATCCGTCTGTAGTCAAACTTAAAATCTTCCAACCCACTCTCAATGAAGGCCGGATTTTGGTTTGCTGGCAACGGGATGGAAGCTCCGAGGCTTTCGTTCGTATTTGTTCCTGGCGCCCAAATCCGTGTGGTTCGCCGCCGCGTACGAACCACCCAGGAACAACACTGTATTTCGGCTCCCAGCGGGCCGAAACAGTGCCCTAGAGCCCACTTTTCCATGTCCGGCCAGGGACGCCTCCACGTGCGGAACCCCAGCTTTGGCGGGCAAATAAGCAAGAGCAGCCAATCCGAGGCCAGCTGAGCTCGACGGCCACGCTAAAATCTTGTGAGCCGGCCACTAAAACGCCGCCCCTGATTAGCATGCTCCTGCCCTGGCAGCCGTGTTTTGCTTCTCCTCCCGGACTGTACTAATAACACGGTCCCACCTCAGCGGCCAGCCAGCCAGTGTCACCGACGATGGTCCCCTCCATTGTCCCCCGTCTCCCCCCTCGAGGCAGGCGTGTCCACTTTTGCACGTCACCTTTCCCCACCCGTCGACACAGCCCGTTCTTTTCCCAACCCGCCAAAAGCCCGAGAAGCAAACCCTCCGCCAGATGTATCGGGACAGCATCGCCGGATGAACTGAACACTGCCACCCCGGGCACGAGCGACCGCAGTTTCCAACGACCCAAGCGCCAGCGAGACGGCGGAGAGGTACAGGTAGGTCCCCATCTGAGACCGCATCGGGCCTGGCTTGTCTCTGCGCCCCTGTCTGACGGTCTGGGCCTTGCAGATTCGTCAATGCGGTAGGAGCTGGAGCCGCATCCTGAAGCCGAAAGCCCGCCAACCGCAATCCGCCAACCCATTGACCTACTCGAGAAACATCACTCGACCGACGCGAACCTCGCTCGACAGCCACCGCCCCCCTCACGACCGAGGCACCCCCTTGTTCGAAGAGGATCCGCGAATCGATTGGCCCCCCCGATACCAAGGCACACCCCAGCAGAACCGCCACCGTGGATTCATCAACGCTCTCGGCGGGCTCCCCGGCCCAGTTCCACGACGCCCTCGACACCATGGAGCAGCAGCAGCAGCACCACCACCAGCCGCCGCCGCCGCAGCAGCAGCACACGCCGACGAGAGACCCCCACGAGGACACGCTCGGCGGCATCGAGGGCTCCCCCCACCTCGCCAACCAGAACAACGGCTTCGCGCGCCCCGAACCCCCGCTCCACCACCACCAGCAGCCGTACCACTACCACACCCAGTCGCTCGACCAGGGCCTCTCCCCGCACTCGCAGTCGCCGCGCGCCGACGACGCCGCCGAGCCGCCCCGCTTCGCCACGCCGCCCATCCCCCTCCAGCAGCCGGCCTCGACCTCGCGCCCGCCCTCGCGCCTCTCCGCGTCCGGCGCCGACCGGAACTCCGCCTACCAGTCCGACTACCGCGGCAGCGGCAGCGCGGGCCCCCAGAGCGCGAGCGGCGGGGAGCAGAAGGGCGGCGGCGGCAACAGGGACCACGTGGTGATCAAGGTGGGCATGGTGGGCGACGCGCAGATCGGCAAGACGAGCCTGATGGTCAAGTACGTCGAGGGAAGCTGGGACGAGGACTACATCCAGACGCTGGGGGTCAACTTCATGGAGAAGACCATCAGCATCCGCAACACGGAGATCACCTTTTCCATCTGGGATCTGGGCGGCCAGCGCGAGTTCGTCAACATGCTGCCGCTAGTGTGCAATGATGCGGTGGCCATCCTCTTCATGTTCGACCTGACGAGGAAGAGCACGCTGAACAGCATCAAGGAGTGGTACAGGCAGGGCAGGGGCTTCAACAAGACGGCCATCCCCATCCTGGTGGGCACCAAGTACGACCATTTTGTCAACTTTCCGAGGGAGGACCAGGAGGAGATTTCGAATCAGGTGGGTTTAGCGGCCACTTTACAGAATTCCGTGATGGGGAAATGGAGTTAGCTGACATGGTCGCAGGCTCGGCGGTTCGCAAAGGCGATGCGCGCGGCGCTGATCTTTAGCAGCACGAGCCACAGCATCAACGTGCAAAAGGTAAGTGGCCTCCGATGCCCCGGGAGAAGGGAGGGGAACTGATCTAACTCGCTTCCAGATCTTCAAGATCGTCCTCTCGAAAGCGTTCGACCTAAAGTGCACCATCCCCGAGATCGAGAACGTGGGCGAGCCGCTGCTGCTCTACCAGTCCTGCTGATAACCGCCCGAGCGTCGAACCCGCCGCCGCCGCGGTCCCGGACTCGACGGGTCCTAATCCGCGTCACCGGCACGGACTGACTGCCCGACGACCAGCGATCCCCAACGAGGGAGGACTACAACCTAACGATGACGAAGGCCACGGATACACGAAAACAAGAACAGACTCCGAAATACCCAGACCACGCCCTCCCAACGCGCCCTCCCCCCAACCTGGCCTCGTCCGCAATTTGCCAAAACCTTGTCATTTTTTAATCCCACTCTCCTTTGTCACAACGCGTCCCTTTTTGGAAGCCCGGAAGCGAAGATGTACGCGGAGGGAAGGGAATTTCGCCACCCTCTCCCACGCGCTTTGGTATTTGTGAGGGTGCGGAGTACGGTGCATGAGGGACTATGCTCTTGGGAACGAGGGGCTCAGAAGGGGGGTAGGGTTGTTTGAGGGGGGTGGATATAAAGCAGTTGGGGGAAGAGAAGAGAGATGTGACGGGGCAACTGAGAAGAAGATAAATGCGAGAGATGGGAGAGGATGTGCAGAGTGGGCAGTGTAAGAAGGCTTGAAATAGCATGACTGATATCCCGGACCAATGCCTCGTTCCCCCGATAACGCAACGAACCAGTCTTATTCAATGCACCTCCGCGAAGCTCACAACATACAGTATCCGCCTACTACCTTACTTGCTTCTAACAGGAACGGGGTGCCATACCAATACCCATACGCCAAGACTAACCAGACAGAACCCGGACCTCAAACCTCCTTCTCATCCCCGCTTCCCTCGGGCTCCCCCTGCGACTCCCTCGAAACGTCCATCCGCACCCTCACGCTCCGCACGCGGATCGACCCGCCCTGGTCCCCCGCGCCATCCACGTTCCCCGAGTCGGCCACGACGTTGCTCTCCTCGCTCTCGATGACGATCCGCGAGGGCACCGGTCCCGAGGGGGTGCGCTGGCCCAGCTCCGCGTCGGCGCGGTACCCGGGCGCGTCCTCCCGCCGCGGAGTACCCTGATAATTCCCCGACGTCCGCCGCCGGCTCGACTCGCGCCTCGGCCCGTTGCCCTCCAACCCCCAAGACCCCCTCCTCGACCTCCTCAAGACCCCCAGATCCCCCGCCGCGTCACCCCCGCCCCAGCTCCCCGACCCCCTCCGGCTGCCCCTCCTCCCGCCCGCCGAGTCGAGCTCGCACTCCTCAATGTCGTACAGCCGCGGCCACGCGGGCGGCACGACGGCCAGCGGCCCGGTCGGCGGGCCCAGCGCCACGGGCGGGTCGTAGCGCGGCGTCGGCACCGAGTACAGCGACGCGGCCGCCGAGCCGCCCTCGAGCGGGATGATCAGGCTCTGGCGCCTGCTCAGGCGGGGCCCGGGGGGCGGGAGCTGCATGGGGGGCTCGGGGCGGTAGGGGGTCGCGAGGGGGTGGCGCCGGGCGTTGCGGGCGGTGCAGGCGGCGTGCAGGCCGGTCTCGGTGTCGGCCAGGAAGCGCCAGGGGCGGCGGCCGGCGGAGCGGCTGTCCGCGTCGGACTCTGGGCAGGGGTAGCCCCATATTCGGGCCATGTCGCGCTGGAGGACGAGGATCTCGGAGTAGCCGCCTGGCACGGGGAGTCCACCCAGTCAGAAAACGTCCCCGGCCGCCGCTAGAGGGCTTTTCAAGGGGGATAGGGGTGTGAGGTGGACCCACAGCAGCAGCAGCAACAGCAGCAGAACTGGAAGAACCCGCAGAAGCACCGCCCGTTGCAGCAGCAGTAAGGTATGCCGAAGCCGTCACCCCCCCGCTCGAGGTCCCGGATGCGGTTCTCGACGCGGCCGTAGATGGCGCAGGGGCAGAACAGCGAGACGCGGCGCATGGCGTCCGGGGACCAGGTGCCGACGTAGCGTCTGTTCGACTCCGGGTCGACGAGCGACGCGAGGAACGAGAGGCAGCGCTCCATTGTGCGGGTGGTCGTGGTGGGTGATACCTGTATGATGTATGGGCACAGTGGACGGGTTAGATGGGTGTGAGATAGTGCTATGGTGCCATATGCGTGATGGAACGATGCTGTGGTGGTATCGTGGAGTGATGTTGGTAGACCTGGCGAGGAATGAGAAGACGCGAGAAGGTGCAATGTCCCGCCACGTACCTGTTAGTATGGCACAGGCCTACGGGCGCGGAGGAAGGAGCGCGTAGCAAGGTCGGCCTCTCTTGCCTCGCATCCCATCATCACCCTCTTTCCTCACTGTCGCCAAGGCGGTTGCTGGCGGCAGCGCGTACAAGTACGCTCTGAAAGCCCACAGTGACGTCTTAATGGCTATAAATATGACACCAGGCGTCCCTGATACAACTCGAACTTATTTTATAAAGTGTAGGAAAATGCTATCGTAACGAATGATGCGCGGTTCGTGCCAATACAAATACAAGCGGCCCAACTCCCCCGCCCAGGTGCCCTCAACAGCCCAAGCCATCTCACTTCGACTGCCCCGTCAAGCTATTCGACTTGCTCGCTTTCTACATCTAGTTAGCACTCCATTCCTAGACAGAACAAAAAAGGCAACAATCGAAATGGCGAGCATACCTCAGTCCCCAACCTCTGGCCATCCGGGTTGATCGCCTTCGGGTTCGCCATCTTCGTCTCCTTGTCCTCGGGCTTGGTCGGGCTCACCGTCCTGCTCGGCTCCTCGTTGCCGGTGCCGGGCCTCTTGGCCGCCTCCTCCTCGGGCGAGGTCTCCCTCCGCGCGTCCTTCATGGCGGCGCCCTTCTCCGAGGTGGCGGGCGAGCGGCCCATGAAGAACCAGGCGATGGCGGGGATGGAGACGGCGGCGGCTATGGCGGCGCTGCGGGGGCTTGCGTTAGCAAGAGCTCGCGGGAAGGGGTGGGGGGGAGGGTGGGGGTGTTGATTGTTGGTGTGTGGCACGTACAACGGCGGGCCTCCGGCTCCCTTGCCGGGCGGCGGCCCCTTTCCTTGAGGGGGGCTGCTGTCGTCGGTCACGGAGCGGCGCTGGAACCTCGCGGGGCGGGCGGCGCCCGACCGCGCAGGTGCGCGCCTCGAGGCCTGTGATAGCGTGCGGAACTGCGTTCTGAAGGCGGACATGACGGCGGTGATTATCTGTGGCTTTCGTGCGGGAATATCAAGAAGCTAATGTTGGAAATGGTCGTACAGAGCAGAGGTAGGTTCGTGGTTAGGACACGATGGAGTCGCGGGAGGCGGCGGGAGCAGCGGTTTTATCCCCCTCGGCAGAAGATACGCGGTGGAGAACGGTGGGCTTGCGGGACCTCGAAATATCATGATGGGCCAGCTTGACGCAACAGAGCTCCCGAATTGGCGCACGCCATTGGCCGGCTTCCCTCGGGGAGAGCTCTCGCCTCGTTGCGACCTGCCTCTGGGCGGGTACGACTCACGTCATCCTGACGAGAGTGGTTCCTGCCGTCATTGTTAGAGCATCCGGCGGGACATCGAGATTTCCGGGAAGGAGTACGTTAGTAATACGGCCTTTTGAGGGCGATTCGGCGGGCACTCTGTACATATTGAAATCGAATTCCGCACGCGGGGATATCGAAAAGTTTACGGAGTCTGACATCGCGTGGAAGAAGCGAAGCTCCCGGCGCGGTCCGCCTCCAGCTCCGTCGGCTGTGGGGCGCGGGTATGATGTCATAGCCGAGGAGAGCTCCCTGCTCCTCCGGCTCCGGCTCCGACTCCGGCTCTGCATATTTTCCCGTCTTTGAATAATTTTGGGTTTGGAGCAAGTTGCAATGGCGGTCGGACCGGAAATCCGACGAAGCAGCCCTGCGGGAGAAAACTTGTTGGCAACGTCGAAGACGCCCGTGCAGTCCCAGGGACGCCCGACGCAACACACCATCCGCAATGGAAGGGGACCGGGGGAAAGGCAAGCACTGCATTAACAGACCAATTAGGCATTACAAACAAGCTATTTTAGACCTTCCATACCCAGATTCTATCCTCTAAGCAGGTCCTCTAATGATACAACGCATTCGAAAGCTCCAGACTCCGTGCCAACTCTCCAACGAAGCGCCCACAACAGCCCAGAAACATAACCCCAACCCTATCCAAGACCAGCGTAGAAACACCCCCTTAACTCTCACATCTCGCGCTCAGCCGGCCCACCCAAGCTTCGACATCCAGCTGAACCCCCACCCCTCCGCGTCCGGCGTCTCGACCATCTCCCCGCCCCCGCCGCGGAGCCCGAGGAAGACCACCAGCGCGACGAGCACGAGCGCCGCCACCGCCGCGCCGCGCCGCACCGCGGGGCTGACCCTGCCGCCGTCGAGGTTGCTGGACGCCCAGGCGCCGGCGGACGACGCGAGGGCCATGAGCTGGTCGCGGCCGAGCGAGTAGTAGACCAGCCCGCAGAGGGCGACGGCGTAGCCGGCGAACTGGAGCGGGGTGATCTGCTCGGCGCGGAAGACGACGGAGAAGGCGACGAGGAGGATGGCCTTGAGGATGCCGGCGAGGGTGAGGACCAGGCTGGAGGTCTTGCCGATCTGCGCACGGGGTTAGCACCAAGAGACTTCGCGTAAGGGAAGGGAGGTTCAGGGGGACATACCAGGAACACGCTCGCGATGTTGAGCATAAAGGCGACGAGGGCGTTGAGCAGCAGCATCGACAGCCCCGTCCTGAACAGGTCGTCCACCTGGAACGACGGGAACTCTGTGAACAGCGCCACGGCGAAGTTCATGACCGCGCACACCGGCGCGTAGTAATAGAGGCTGACAAGCGGGTCCATCTTCATGTCGTCCCCGCTCAGCAAAATCTGGATCATCACCAGCCTCATCGCCTCGAACACGATCCCGCCGACCTGGAACATGAAGCCCACCCACGAGAAGTGCACCTCGCCCGCGCTCGCGAGCGCCACGCCCACCGCGATGCCCACCACATTGATGACATTCTCGCGCGTCGGGCGCGAGACGCCCCACACGTAGGAGATGACGAGGACGGCGATGGGCCCGCCGGACTTGAGCATCTGGATGAAGGCGACGTTGAGGTGCAGGTAGACGAGGTTGGAGCAGACGAGCGAGGCGGAGTAGAAGACGCCGATGGGCACGACGGCGCGCAGGTAGGTGCGCCCCGTCATGCGGATCTTGTGGCGGCCGTCGAGGAGGGTGGTTGTGCGCGAGAGGAGCTGCGTCGCGAGCGTCGCGAAGAGGAGGTGCCAGCAGGTTAGGATGACAGCTGCGGGTGTGTTAGTCGCGGACGAGGGGGCGCGCGCGAGGGGGGTTACGTACGGTATCCTGGTATTGTTAGCAGGGGGTAGAAGCAGAAGGCGGGGAGGGGGACGTACGGAAGCCGGCTTGATCAATAAGCCACTTGTTGAAGAGGATCGTGGCGTTGGAGAAGAGCATCCAGTTCCTAGCCCGCCGTTAGCATTGTCGCCAGTCTCCTCCCCGGGGAGGCTTCCGCCCGCAGGGCAAGACGCACACGATGTAGAAGGCCGGATGCAGCCCCAGCCCGCCCGCCGGGCTGGGCTTCTCCGTCGTTGGCAATCCCGACATCTCGAACGCCCTCTACTCTCTCTCTTCAAATCGACGCAGTGGTTCCAGAGGAACGAGAAGACGGCCGTGTTGACGGTGGGCCGGATGCTGCCAAGTCCCGGGAGCCCGACGCGCCGGAAGCGATAGCGAACAGACGAAAGTCTTGGCGGGATGTCCGTGCCAGGTTTTGCTGAACGAGGGCAGGAGGGCCGTTTTCGGGATCACACGAGCAAAAGAGAGAGTTAAAAAGGTGGCACGCGCCTCGAGGGGAAGGAGATCCAGGGGAGGAAGGGGGTAGTCGTTCGTTCTGTCACTGCTAGTCTCCCTTGGATGGGCGGGTTGTACCGGTACGCCGGGCGTGGTGGGCGGTCTTGGCTTTTCCGGAGAGAATGATTCAAGCTTTTGGACGAGGGGCGTTGGCAGCGGGCGGCGGGACGTGCAGCGTTGGCGTGGTGAGCGGCACCACTGATAGGGACAGTGCCAATACTTACATCACTCACCATATTTGCATCTTAACACTGTAAACTCATCTGATCGCACTCGCTGGCAGCTGTGGTTTACGACCCTCCCAGGCCGGATCAGGTCGGGCAAGCGTTAACGTCACACACGCGGTCGCAGACCCTCATGCTCTCGTCTTCCATTCCTCCTTCGTCCTCAGTCGCCTCATCAAACACCCCTGGACACAGCATCAAACCAGCTCCAAGACACCCACGTGTCTTTCCGAATGCGCCCGCAAGCCCTCTCCCTCCGTCCCGCCCGTTGTACAGTTACAACCCCAGAACCGATAGGGGGCGCGCTTTCTTTCTCCCGCGCTCCCGCCGCTTTCCATACGAGAGGCCGCACTCGATGCACGTGTTCGCCCCATTGGCTCCCTCGATGCACCACCAGCACCACCCCGAGGAACAAGAAAAGCCAAGCCGGCCCCACTCCCGCGGGTCGAAAATTGGGCTCTGTGCCTTGCATCTGTGGGCACTCTCCCTCGTGTGACCTCATCGCGGAGCATCTGGCCTCGTCGTCGCATCTTGACGCGTTGAGGCGTCGAGTGCTTTCCTCCAGATTAGGTGCCACGAATGAGTCTTCGCCCCTCAACCTCGAATTCCCAACGGCACGGCACGAGAACCCCCTCCCCTTTTCATGCCCCCTTTACTTCGAACAAGACAAACTCGGCCCGATCGGACCTATCCAGCCACCATAAAAAAACAAGCATTGTGGCGCCCCAGAAAAACTCCCCACCGACGCCATGCCTATCGCGTCGTAATTTAAGAACCGGACAACGCGAGCCGCCTCGGGACCCGCGTGTCCGCCGGACGCAGAGCTGATTGGCCTTCTGGCGCCTCGTTCTCAGGGAGAGTGGGACTTTATGCGTTGTGGTTCTGTGGGTTTCACCGGCCTTTGCGCCACGTGCTGGGAACGGGAGACAGCTCTGGCTGCCGAGTTCCGAATGTCGCGATTCCCCCTGGGGCTCTCTTGCTGTAGTGCGGTTCTCCTTGCGGTTTTATGCGCGCGGTGTGCTCTATATTAACCGCTCCACCTCCCTGTGTCCTGGGATACCTCTTGATGCTTTCGAGGGGGTTCTGTCTCGCTCAATTCGCCGATCGCCTCCTGAGGCCTGCCGCTCACGCGCTGCTCAGGCTCAACGTGCCCGAGGAGAACAGCCAGGCCTGCCCGCCAGCTCTCCACTGTCTCGCACCGTCTGGATGACTACGGATGATAACATGGCCCTCCCGCAGAATGACGAACGCGCACTCCTCGAAACACCACTCGATGAACTCCCTCTCTTCGCCCGAACCGAGGTCATGGAACGCCTTCCGGGCGGTGCGGCACGCTCTCGCGCACTAGGCAGGACGTCGTGAACTCCGGTCCTTGCGACCAGTTTTATTGCCGCGCCGGAGACATGCATGTGATTCATACCACGCGGCGCTGGGCCATTGGACTGAAGCGCGACGGCGGACTCGAAACCCGGATGGCGTCCTTCCAATCCGCCTTGGTCTTGGATCTATGGGCCTGGGGAGATGGTTCATGGTGTCTTCCATCCAATAGCTTCCTGGCGAATTGCCATGTGCGTGAGAGGTGTCATTATGAGGGATGGGGAACCCCGAGTCATCCCTTGTTGGATAGCTATCCACCATGCGATGATATCTTCAGAGATCTGAGCCTGCCGCACTCCCGTTATCGTAATCTCGTAAGGTGCCCTTCTGCCTGACCCCCAATCGGTGGATTGACGATGGTGGTGACGGGAAGGCCAGACAAGCTCCCTCACGACCATCCGGAGGCAACGATAGTATGTGGAGCGTGGATGGGATACGTGGCGGCGAGGAACTACAAGTGTAGGGAAGCGGTTCTGGTACTCGGGCCACGGCTTCCGGCAGCAGCGACGCTGGGCACAAGCGAACAGCTTTTGTCCATCGGGGGTCCGACGCGGGTGATTCAAAGACGCCGGCTAGGAGTGTGCTTCCCAGCTTGAATCGAGGCCCCTCTACCCCTGACGAGCCATCCCTGACAAGACGAGGAGTCAACAGGGCCGCTACCCCCTTCTTCGCATTCCAAGCATGCGAGATTTGAGGGATTATACCTTGCATTGGGTCAGCTGGAGGCGGACACGCCGATCGACCAGGGACTCCAGCGCAGAGTCGTCGTGATCGCGGCCGGCGCAAGGTCGGGGTTGAATCGGCGGAAGATCGTGAGGGTCAGCTGTTGAGCAACCGTGGGTCCCAGAGCAGCAGAGCGCCCCTCCCCCCTTTTATCCCTCTCCCTTTCCCTCTCCTTCCCTTGCCGCTCCTCCTCGGAGCGGATCCATCTCACGATCTCAGCCCCAAATGCGCCATATTCCCAGTGTTTTTGCGGGTCGCGGCGGTCACACGACGCCCCATAAAACTAGTCATTTAAGATCCCGGCGTAGCTAAAAACGGCCGCGTGAACACTCTCAACACCATTTTAGCATCGTGAGTGGGGATAGAGAAGCTGCAAGAGAAGCATGACGGAAAGGAAAAAAAAGTTGTTAGCTCGGCGCACAACCCCGAATGACGCCAATGCGCTCGACAATTGCTCGGTGTTCGTTTCCCGGGCGCGGGAACGGCCCCTGTGCAGTGGGCGCAAACCCCACACTGGAGCTCTGTTCGGTCCCCTGGAGCAGTTCCCCGACCCCCGCCCGAGGCGTCGGGTTCGTGCTTCCGTCAGGGCGGTGCAGGTCCGGCCCACAGGCGGTCACCGGACCTGCACAGGGCCAGGCCCCACCGAGGCTGCTGCCATTGATGGCCTGTACAGTACCGAGCATTACTCACCCTGCGTAATCATATGCCGACAGATTGAGCCCATGTGCAACGGGGGTCAACCAGGGAATGCCGACCCACTGCACATGCTCAGCGTGGCGCCGTTCCGCGACCTCCCCGATGCCGAAGCTTCCAGGGCCCCGGCCGGCCGGTGGTCTGCAGAAAACGGAAGGATTACGCGCCTCCGCCTCTCGGCAGCTCTGGGCGAATGCGACGTACTTGCCCGGTACGGCAGCTCTTACCCCGCATCACGGGCCAGGAAGACGAAGCGGGGTCGGTCGTCCCTGGGTCCGACACATGCAAGAGCTCTGGCGGGTCGGAAAAGCGTCACTTTTTTAACTGGGCCCGTTTTCCGACGCCTTCCCCCTGCAGCTCGGCGAAAGTGACGCGAGAGGCACATCTCATGACAGCTCGCCCAATTTCCCTCCCGCCAACCAACCCGCCAACCCCCACGCAGAACCGAACCACCACCTGAGCAGCTGGCCGGCCCCCGACAGAGCCACCGCGCTAGTGCCGCACCGATCCCCGGAGGCTAACAATAGGCAGTTCGTAAGTGCGGGTACGGTCTTTCCTCGTTGTCGGTTTCACGAGGGCCGCGCAAGTGCCCTCTCGCCCCCGGTTGCTGGGGGTAGCATTGGCGTTGAGTCCCGTCTGCGCTGCCGCACACAGCTTGGCCAAGCGAGCCAGGATGCGAGGCCCTCGCCCGTTCAAATTGCCGGGCCGCCCGCACCCTCTCCGCTCCCGACTTTCTTGCGTCCTGTCTTCCTATTCTCATTCTCCTCGAGCTCTCTCATCTAGCCCAGCAGCCGCCCGTTGTCCCCACCATCACCCTAATCTGCCCATAGCTCCGGCTCAACGAGGCCTCTTACACGGGACACCACCGCCCGCAAGAGCGTACACAACCCGCCAAAAGACACACCCGCGCTACCTGAAAGGGAACGCCCGGCCAGAGCAGCATCTCCACCGCAGACGCCTCCCCTCCGCCAACTGGCGCCACCACCCCAGCGAGCCCATCATGTCCACCAAGCACTTCCTCAACGACCCGTCCCACCTGGTGACCACCGCCCTCCGCTCCCTGACCCTCACCAACCCCTCCCTCGCCCTCGACCCGGCCAACAAGATCGTCTACCGCCGCCCGGACCCCAATGCCCCCGCCCAGGTCTCGCTCGTCTCCGGCGGCGGCGCCGGCCACGAGCCCTCCTTCGGCGCCATGGTCGGCAAGGGCATGCTCGCCGCCGCCGTGAGCGGCACCATCTTCGCGTCGCCCTCCTCCGAGCAGATCCGCGCCGGCCTCGAGTCGCGCGTTGACACCTCCAAGGGGATCCTCGTCACCGTCATGAACTACACGGGCGACGTCCTCAACTTCGGCGTCGCCGTCGAGAAGGCGCGCGCCTCGGGCGTGCAGATAGAGATGGTGGTCGTGACCGACGACGTCGGCGTCGGCCGCGCCATGGCCGGCAAGGTGGGCCGCCGCGGCATCGCGGGCACCGTCCTGGTGAACAAGATCGCCGGCGCCCTGGCGGCGCGGGGCGCCTCGCTCGACGAGGTGGCCGGGGTCGCGCGCCTGGCGGCCGACAACCTCGTCAGCGTGGGCGCGAGCCTCGAGCACGTGCACGTCCCCGGCCGGGGCACCGACGGCGGCAACGAGCAGGGGCTCAAGGAGGGCGAGGTCGAGCTGGGCATGGGCATCCACAACGAGCCCGGCTCGGGCCGCGCCAAGGTCGAGCTGCCCGAGCTGGTGCGCAAGATGCTGGCGCAGCTGCTCGACCCGAACGACGCGGACCGCGCGTTCCTCAAGGTCGACTCCAAGGAGGTGGTCCTCCTGGTCAACAACCTCGGCGGCGTGAGCCCGCTGGAGATGGGCGGCATCACGGCCGAGGTCTCGGCGCAGCTCGAGACGTCCTACGGCGTCAAGCCCGTGCGCGTCATCTCGGGGACCTTCATGACGAGCCTGAACGGGCTGGGCTTCAGCGTGTCGCTCCTCAACGTCGTGGACACGGGGCTCGGCGCGGGCATGGTCGAGCTGCTGGACGCGCCGTCCGAGGTCACCGGGTGGTCGGCGCCGATCCCGAGGGAGACGTGGGAGGCGGACAACAGGGCCGAGAGGACGGGCCTCGCGGAGGAGAGCAAGAAGCCGCAGGAGAGCGGGCTGACGTGGGACCCGGCGGTCGCGACGGCGGCGCTGACGGAGGGGCTGAGGAGGGTGATCGACGCGGAGCCGGAGATCACCAGGTTCGACACCATCGTCGGCGACGGAGACTGCGGGACGGGGCTGAAGCGCGGTGCTGAAGGTGAGCTTTCTCCCCACCCCCCCTTAATTACACCTCACGTACATGGCACTAACAAACTTTCACAGCCATCCTCGAAAAGATCTCCCAGACGCCCATCACAGCCGACCCCGTCCTCTCGCTCGCCACCATCGTCCCCGTGGTCGAGACCACCATGGACGGCACCTCAGGCGCCCTCTTCTCCATCTTCCTCAACTCCCTCCTCCACGCCCTCCGCTCCGTGCCGCCCGGGCCCCTCACCCCCAAGCTCTGGGCCACCGCGCTGCGCCGCTCCGTCGACGCCCTGGGCAAGTACACGCCCGCGCGCCCCGGCGACCGCACGCTGATCGACGCGCTGGCGCCCTTCGTCGACGGGCTCGCCGAGCGCGGCGGCCTGGCGGCGGCGGCCGAGGCGGCGAGGGCCGGCGCCGAGGGCACCAAGGGCATGAGGCCCGGGCTGGGGCGGTCGGTGTACGTGGGCGGCGAGGGCTACCTGCAGGTCCCCGACCCGGGCGCGTGGGGACTGGCGTGTTTCTTTGAGGGGCTGAGGGGCGGGAGCGCGTCTAGCTGAGGCGGGGGTTTAATGATGTCTTTTTGTTGTTTAGATATGACTACCTTAATGATGAGTTCTTGCGAATGTCACGGACATGGCGTCACCCTCGTACCAGCCAATGTGTTCTATGCTTTGAAGTAGCCTCAAGCGTAGTCGGACGTGCTCGAACCAGTCTCCCGTTCTCAGGAAAAAAGCGTCGAGTCTCCGCGTATGATGCAATCTTACTGCATGCTCCGCACAGCTTCTCCGCCGGAGGGGCCGCGCACCAGTCAGACCATTCCTTGGCCCGCCAGACCGGCTCCTTGCCAGATGAAAGCGTCGACACGATTGGAAGAGCGGGTAAACGCCCGTCGCACGCGATATCTGAGAAATCCGAAGGTGTCGGGGTTAACCCCGCCGTGCTCTTTAACGCCGATCACAAGCTCGGTCGGCAGGTCGCTCACGTCATCGAGGCGAAACACAACGCATCAAGCTCGAGTGGGGCGGCCCGGCAATCAAGCTGAGCTCTCCCCGCCATATCTCCGTCACACCTTCCCTCTCCACGCCCCATCACGTGTCCGCGCGATTCCCGAGACCATCCACCCTTTTGCCTCTCTTTTTTTTTTGCATCCTACCAATCCGCAATCCTCATCGTCCCCTCGAACCGTAAACGCGAAATCCGCATCCGAACATCGAGCATCAAAAACAACCGAACCGTCAGAATGTCCACCGCAGCGGTCTTCGGCTGCACCGGCGCCGTCGGCTCCCAGATCCTCGCGACCCTCCTCGCGACCGACGCCTTCCCCACCGTCAAGACCATCTCGCGCCGCCTCCCCTCGCCGCAGTCCCCCAAGCTCGAGGCCGTCGAGGAGGCCGACACGGCCAAGTGGGGCCCCTGGCTCGCCTCGCTCTCCCCGGTCCCGACCGCCGTCTTCAACGCCGTGGGCACGACGCGCGCGGCGGCGGGCGGGATCCAGAACCAGTGGAAGATCGACCACGACCTGTGCATCGAGAACGCCAAGGCGGCCAAGGAGGCGGGGGTCAAGACGTACGTGTTCATCTCGAGCGGCGGGACGCGGGGGATGCTGAGCGGGTATGTGCCGTACTCGAAGATGAAGGTCGGGGTGGAGGACGCGATCAGGGGGCTCGGGTTCGAGCAGGCCATCATCCTCCGGCCGGGGATGATCTTGAACAGGGAGCACGCCAAGGCGCCCCTGTTTGAGGCGCTCGTCGGGAATCTGAACAAGCTGGGGCAGGGCGTGCAGGACAAGCTCGGTAAAGATGCCCCCAATCCTTTGATTTGTGGAGATGAGTGGGTTTCGGGGACTTCGGATTGCTGACAGAAGCAGGCCAGGACCAGACCGTCATTGGGCGGGCGGCTGTCGCAGCGGCGCGGGCGGCTGAGGAGGGCAAGGCGCCTGGCAACTACTGGGTGCTGGAGCAGGCGGACATCGTGAGGATGGGGAGGGAGGAGTGGAAGGAGTAGAGCGGCGGGGAGGCTGCGTTTGGGTGCCCGTGTGGGCTGGGGAGGTGACTGCCGAGTTGCCGCGTTCCACATCTCTACTCTGGTTTGCACTTATCACGCGGTTGGGCCGGGTCGGTCCCTATTCATTACTGTCAGCAGGGCTTACAGATTGCACATGTTACATACCCCTTAATACCAGATGATTTCAAGTATGAACGTCTTCCCAAGCTAATGTCGCTGAAAGAGAAGCGGTTTCGTCTGACGCCGGAGATTGGCGCGAGGGATGGCTTGAGAAAGGACACAGGTGGCTTTCGATGGAGACCCATCCGCCCGCTGCTCTACGGAGACGGCTCCTGACGCCAATCCGGCTCCCAATCGTCTTAATAGGCCCCGCGGGTACCCTCAGGAGACCCCACGGCCGAGTTCGCGTCGACGGGCGGAGAAGCCGCGGAGTCATGCTATGAAACCTTCCCAAGGCCTCCCGGGGACCTCCCGACGATTCTGAGGCGGTCTTTTTGCAGCACCCTGCGGTCGAAGCCGCAGGCACTCGACCCTGGCTTGCTGGAGCCCTGCCTCGGCGACATTCAGGTGGTTCTACCCGTGGAGAGGTTAGACACCGGGTGATTAACGTGTTGAACTAGGGGGGAGAGCCCGGGAGAGGGGGCAGTTTGATATGGGTCAATGGCTCAAGGTTTTCCACGGTAGCGCAGGCGGGTGCCTTGAAGCCTTCCTGGCTGCAGCTTATCGCCGAAAAGTCGAGTCGACTCCCCCCAGGTTCGTCGTTGTCTGCCTCGAGCCTTGGCGCAGAGCCGAAACAGAAAAACAGGGGGGCGAGCCTTGTCGCCCATGCTCAACACGACCAGGCTCGCCCCCAAGCCCCCCAGCTGAAAAGCCACCTAACCAAGCGCAGAAGAAACGCACCACCGGGCCTGCCACTTCCAGCAGTGCTTCCGCTGCGTCATGCAAGGGATTTGCGACGGGGGCCTGTGATTCGCGTAGACGTGCACTTTCGGGCACAGGGAAACGGCGCAATGCCGGCGACCAGGAATAGCCTCCAATTGACGGAGGGCATACTTTTCTGTCTTTTTGGAGCCTAGGCTGCGATCGCGGCAGTACATATATCCCCAACACTGACCAGGCTATTCGATGGATCCAAAGTCTGGAGCTTCACAGAACGCGGAGGACACTTTCCATTTCCCTCGTTTCTTGAGCCATCGCCCTTTTTTTTCTCCGCCCGGAAAGGTCCATCGCCCATCGCCAAAAGAAAAGAAACAAAATGGGCTTGTGGCCATCCATCATCAAGGACTGTAAAAGGTTCGGGATAGACCTCACCCCGGACGACTGCGAGGTCTCCTTCGCGTCGGGCCGGGTCGAGAGCTTCGGCAGCGTGAAGCCCGGCCAGATCGAGTCGGACACGAGTATCGCCGGCAGGGGTGTACGTTTCTTCTCTCTCCTCTTTTCCACTGGGAGCTTCAGTCGGTTCTGACTTGTTTCCCCTCTATGTAAAGGTCCTCATCGCGCTGGCTGTGCCGACCTTCACACTTTGCGCATTGGGAATCGTATTCGCGGGCCTGCGCGCTCTGTCATTCTATCTCCGTTGGCGAAACGGGTGCGTTATTCCCGTCCCCCGTCTCCTTTTCCACCCGGAAAGCCGAGCGTGAAGTACCTCGCGCGCTCTAGCGTTCTAGTCCCTCTTGCACCTGGCCTCTCCTACTGATACGGAGAACCCCAAACCAGGGCGCTCCGCGATGACACAGCCGACGACCGGGCGAACCGGGCCATCGCAAAGATGCACCTCAAGTCGGACGATTTCGTCCTCTCCATCGTGGACACCCAGCTCTGGCTCCTCCTCGCCTTCGGCATCTCCCTGCGCCTGCAGTCCATGTGCGACCTCACAATCTACCACCTCAACGTGGCCATGCACGTCTGCCTCACCGTCCTCCTCACCGTCGCTCTCGCCATGCTCCTCGTCCCCTCCCTGGGCGGCCTCAGGTGGAACACCGTCCTCCGGGTGGCCCTCCTCATCGTCTGCGTCGCCGGCCTCATCATCTTCCAGAACGAGTTCGACGGCGTCCGCATCGGCGCCGTGCAGAAGAAGCTACCGGCGAGCGGCCAGGACGACAGCCTGATACTCCTCCGCGCGTTCTGCATGCTCGAGAGCGGCTACAACCCCTTCGGCAACCTCACCGAGGCCGAGCAGCGCCTCGTCACGAACCGCGGCCTCCTGATCGACCTCAACACCCAGGTGATACTGGCGGAGGCGATCCTCATCGCCGCGGCACTGGCCGCCGTCGTTCAGGTCTGCTTCTTCCCGCCGCCCAAGGACGGCAAGGGGCACGCCACGCGCCTCGTGAACACGAACAAGGGGGACTGGGCGCTCGTCCTGTTGGGGGCCAAGGGCATCGTGTGGTTCCTCTGCCTGGTCGCCATCGTGTGGAACACGGTCGCCATCTGGAGGCTCCGGGCGTGGGTCGACGGGTCCGGGTGGGTGGCGCTGAAGGGCGGGCGGAACCCGGAGAACGAGATCCAGGGCATCGGGCAGCTCAGCCCGCTGGTGGCCCTCGGGACCATCGTTGGCGTGGTCCTGCAGGGAATTCGCTTCCCGGGGCAGGAGAGGTCGGACGACCAGGGGAAGTACGAGGATATTCCGCTTCATACACTGCCATGAGATTTTCAGAGGTGGTGCAGGCTGGGGTGCGCTTGGGCTCTGCTCTAGTTGTACACGTGGGTGTGAAGGGTTTCGTAACAAGTTATAATAGTTAACTTCAGGATCATCTTTCCTAGTAATATGACACGACTACCGTCACATTGAAATCTACGCATGGCTGAAGCTTCATCGCTTGTCAACTAGCACGAGAGCAGGAGGTGAGGCGGATGTTATCAGAGCATAATCCAAGACCCAATCTTCGGGGCACACTTCAAGAAATGGCATTCTACGATCCACGCAGTAAGGAATTCACCAGACTAGCTGTTTAGTTATCTGTGACAACCGTCCGGCGTTCATCAGTCAGGCCGTCCAGTTTCGCGAAACGTGACCGCAAGGTCGCTTCCAGGGGAAAGATGGAAGTCAAGAGACATTAGAGGGTCACACTCTCATGGCTGGAGATGCGAAGTTCCTGACCGGTCACAGCGCTCCTCGCCCCCACCGGACATTCGGTGGGGGACAGACCCCGGCGGTGCCCTCTCCCGCGCCACCGGGCCCGATGTAACCCAGCTGGGTCCGACTTCTCCGGTGGAGGCGGGGCCCCGCACTGATGAGCTCGAGGGGCCATGGATGTCATACGCGCCCAAATTGCGGAGGGATAATATCGAATCCTCTGAACCTGGGTGAGGCCCGCGGAGGGCCTGGAAAGGAAATGGATCTGCACTTTATGCTCCCGTCCAGACACGGAGATTGGCGCGCGAGAGACCCATGTCCAGTCTGTATTATACCATCATGTCCATAACCCGGGGCTTGATCGATGCTGATTTTATAAAATATATAAGAGGCACTCACAAGCCATGAAATCGAACAGGATGAGACCACCACGCACCCAGCAATTGCCAAGATACCTGCTAAAGCATCCGCCATGAAACTCGCCCCCGCCCTCGCCCTCGCGGCCTCCACACAAGCCGCGAACCTCCCGCGCCAGAGCCCCGCCGGCTCCGCAACGGTAGACCTCTCCTCCACCCGCGGACCCGCCCAGTCTCTAGCCTCCGGCTTCCTCTACGGCTTCCCGGACAATGGCACCTCGGTCTCCACCCACATCCCGCCGGAGCTCGTAACGCCCCTCAACCCGCCTGCATCCCGCGGCGGCGGCTCCCAGCTTCCCGCCCCGGACCTCGGCTGGGCCGTCGGCGGCCGCGAGTCGTACGCCGCGCGCTTCGAGTCCACCCTGTCCAACTACCGCACCACGCGGGCGTACGGCGGGGACTTCATCCTCCTCGTGAGCGACCTCTGGGGCAGCGACGGGGTGGACGACAGCGGCGGCTACTATCCCGGTGATGACGGGGACTGGGAGGACGCGGAAGCGTTTTGGGGACAGCTGCTTGACGATATCGTGGAGAATGACATGGTTGAGGGGCTGGTGTTTGATATCTGGAATGAGCCCGACATTGAGCAGTTCTGGAACAGGACGTGGGACCATTTCTTGGAGCTCTACGTCCGCTCCCACAACTTTGTCAGGTCAGATTTGCTCCCAGAAATCCTTTCCAAACAATCTCCTAACAAGCACCAGAGAGGAACTGCCGGAGCTCCAAATCTGCGGGCCCTCCTTCGCCAACTCGCCCGCCCTCGACGACGAGCACTGGTCCAGCCTGCTCGCCACCATCGCAGACAACGACATCGTCCCCGACATCTACTCCTGGCACCACATCGACGGCCAAGCCCCGGACCCCGCGGCCGCCGACTTCGCCTCCCTCCTCGAGACCCACGGCCTCCCCGAGCGCCCCATCGACGTCAACGAGTACGCCTGGCCCGAGGAGCAGAACAACGCCCACACGGCGTGGTACATCTCCCAGCTGGAGCGCAACGAGATGCGCGGGCTGAGGGCCAACTGGGCCATGGGGCCCGAGCTGCACGACTTCCTGGCGAACCTGGTGTTCAAGGACGGCGAGGAGTACAAGCCCACGGGGGAGTGGTATTTGTACGAGTACTACGCCGCGATGGAGGGCGAGAGGGCTGTGAGCACGGCGTCAGAGGATGGGCTTTTCGATGTTTTCGCGGTGGTGCAGGATGACGGAACGGTAAAGATCATCGCGGGGACGGCCTCGGTGGTGGAGCCGTATGAGATCTCTGTCTCGGGGTTATCGAAGCTTGGGCTGGAGGAGGAGGGTGAGGTCGAGGTGCGGACGATTCGGTTTGACTACGAGGGGATCGATGTCGATACCGGTGGGCCCGTGGACCTGGGGACCGAGGCTCTTGCATACTCTGGAGATACGGTCAGTATAATCTCCCCCCCACAGGGAATGGTGGTTTGCGGTTCCGGTCACATACTGACGATAGACGGCAGCTCTCGATTCTCCTGGATCCTCCCAACAATAGTACCGGATTTGCCTACGAGATTCTTGGCGGGCAGTACGCTTGATTACCGACGCTTCTAGTGGGGTAGCCTGCCAATGCTATGCCGTATCACGTTATATGTGTCTCTAGCTGGACTTTTTGAACTTAGGCCCGGCTACATCTCGCCTTTCCCAATAGTATTCGCTCATCGAAAGCTCTCAACCACCAGTTCATACTTAATATAATCATTGCCATATGGAAAAACAAACAGAGGAAGGGAGATATAACAATGGTACCTGCCTTCCAGGTCGGAAGTTACCTGCCGTGTTGACTCTCAAAGACACAGAGACCGGCTGACGGATAAGTTCAAATCCTGTTCCCAACTTACTAGAATGAGCCAGTATGTGCAGATCTACACTTACAAAAGGTATCAAACAACACCGTGTTGGTGTCTAGAACCGGGTACAAAACTACCTGGCTCTCCCCGAGTATGCCCCGTAATTCCGCTTTCGGACTGTGTGGCCCCACAAGTAAACTCGAGCGCCAATCCAGTTCCGTCTCAAGGCCAATTTATCACTCCTCCTACGACACCTAACCTCGAACTCAAAACCCTGCCACCGCAGAGGGCATCACAAGAAGGTAAACCTTTCTCGGCAACATGCCTTCTCCAGACGAAAGCAGCGGGCCCCCGAGGCGATCCACGCGCGCCAAGCAGGCGTGCAGGAACTGCAACGCGCGCCGGGTCCGCTGCAACGTTCTCGAGGCGAAGCCGTGCCACAACTGCGCGGCGGCCCAGGTCGCCTGCGAGCTGCTGCCATCCAGGAGGGGCAGGTACCCACGGAGGCGAAGGCAGGACTCGTCTTCTAACGCGGCGGCTTCGTACGTCACGCCCCCTCCGCTAGGACCGGCCGGTCAGCCTTCCGGCGCGGGCCATATACCCGGTTCGGGCGCCGCCACCGAGCTGGCGATGGACGGCGTGGGTCTCGCGGCTGCTGGAGACTCGTCGCCAGCTACGCCGTGGATAGAAACCCCTTCGGCCAGGACGATGCGGACACCGGGTGCCCACACACAAGCAGCCCGCGCCCACGCGGCCGAGCCCCATGCGATCGACCGGACCCTGTTCTTCGGCGAATCCAACTTCCTCACCTGCGTCGCCGGTTCCGGCTTCTGCAAGTCCGCGCAGCCGACCAACAGGCTGACCTACCCCATCCCCGACGCCATAAACACCGCGAGCTCCAAGGCCTCCCCCGCCAAGGCCATCCCCGTCAGCCCCGCCAGGCACCGCTTCCTCCAGGCCGAGGACGCCTTCTCATTCCCCTCCCCGCAGGTCACCCTCGAGGTGCTGCGCGCCTACTTCCGCTGGTTCCACCCGTGCTTCCCCGTCCTCGACCGGGCCGAGACGGCGCGGACGGTCGGCGGCGGCGAGATCTCGCCCCTGCTCCTGCAGGCCGTCCTGTTCATCGGGGCGAGCTACTGCGACGAGGGCACGGTGCGCGGGATGGGCTTTAAGGACCGTCCGGAGGCCAAGGCGCGGCACTATCAGAGGGCGAGGCTCCTTTACGACGCGGACTGGGAGTCGAACAAGGTGACGGTGCTGCAGGCGCTGTTCCTGATGAGCTTCTGGAGGGCGGGGCCGCTTAATGAGAAGAATACTAGGTATTGGCTGGGGTCGGCGATTAGTCTCGCCCAGACCCGTGGATTCCACAGAGTGTATGTTGTCCGACAGCAGCCTTGACCAGCGTTTAATTGCCAACACAGTATACCAGGGTGCATACATCCACGATAGGAGTTAAACAGGCCAAGATGCGGAGAAGAATATGGTGGTCCATTTATGTTTGTCCAGGCCAGCCAGACCTTTCTCCTCCCCAGCGTTCTGACGAGCCTTACAGCTCAGGGATCGTCAGTCCTCAGCCTCCCTAGGCCTGCCGAGCCGAATCCGCGACGAAGACTGTGACATCGAAATGCTTACTGCCTCGGATCTCGAGGATACCGATGAGCCCGTCTCGGAGGTTTTCGGCACCAGCGAGCCGGTACACGCCGTGTACGTCGTGGAGATGGCCAAACTGGCCAAGCTGCGTACGTTATCTCCCAGCACACTCCCCTTGGGGCAGTAAACAGGCCTAACGGAAGACCAACAGTCGGAAAGATCATGACCAACCAGTTCACCCCGGGCAAGAGCCATCTTGACATGGATGAGAGGTCGCGCCTCATGGACGCGCTGGTGCAGTGGAAGTCCGAACTACCTGACGAATTACGGGACTGCAATTCGGAGAGCAGGAGGCCCGGTATGCTCTGGACGTACCTTCTCCACCTTTACTACAAGTGAGTTGTACGCGGTGTTACATATCTTAACCCTCTCTCCGGGTACTAATTCGGGGAAGTAACCTCCAAATACTACTCCACAGGCGAGCCTACGTCCGGCTCCAGAGCAAGTCCGACACGCAAGACGGCGACGTCGCGCTCCAGGCAGCATGCCGCATCACCCGCATTGTCGAGGACATGCTGTCGCAGGACCTCCTCCGCTTCGGCCAGCTGCACGTGTAAGCAACCCTCGCTCCCCGCCCCATACCCCCCCCGCAGAGGACAACCACCTGATACCGCCCCGGCGCAATAGGATAACGTGCCTGTTCTCCTCCCTCTGCATGCACGCCATAAGCCTCCAGCGCTCGCGGGACACCACTCGCAGGCTGGCGGAGAACAGGGCGCAGATGTGCCTCATCGGCCTGAAGGAGATGCAGAAGTACTGGGAGGTGAACAACCTCGTGCTGGAGCTCTTCTTCCAGTACATCGACGAGTCGACTGCGAGGACGCTGCGCCCCTCGGAGGCGGCGCCTAGCTCTGATGCGGCGCCGAATGAGGATGGCATCAGGGTAGCGGGAGAAACCTTGTCTGTTGGCGACAGGACCGTGCCGTCGTTCTACGACAACAACGAGGAGTTGGGTCCGCCGGGCGGATGTCCCGGGTTGGCTGGGGGCGATCCTCTTCTCTCCGAATCGTCGCAGAGCATTCTGTACGAGAGCAGCACGTCGGACCCTTTCGCCTTCTTCATGGACTCCCAGGCGCGGATCAACGACGGGCTGGATATGCAAGGGTTGCAGTTCCTGCACCGCTGTCTTTAAAACGCTGCCGCGGGATCATCTATTATATCGGGAAGAAAGCGAACAAGTTCTGGGCAGAATGTAAAGAGGTAGGGCTGAGGCATATGGGATTGTACCAGCTTCGACGTTCTGCCCTGGTGGGTATAGATGACCCGGGAGGACGAGGGTCTTCAGCCCTTGTCCATTCTTGTCGGTGTTTCGGGGAATCTGATCAATATATGACTTTCCTTCCGTAAACACTACCAACTCAATACTACCTGTTCATTCAGTCTACCGTTCCTCTTCATCAGGTACGTTCGCCCGTTTCGTTACCCTTGTGCGTATGTTGCTCGGCTTGTTGAACCAGTAATTATGCGTTTCCCAATATTTACCGGGCTCCACAAGGTCAAGATGGTACTCCCGTAGAAGCTGTGGGATCATCTTGTATATCTCGCACAGCGAGATCTGCATGGACCCGTTAGCCACCCCAGGCATAACCAAAGGGTGAAAAAAAGCATATATACGGGAAACGGGGGGCTGATAGACGTACGTTCTTGCCGATACAAGTCCGTGAGCCGCCACCAAACTATTGCCGTGTTCCGTCAGCAGTGAAGCACCCGGGATCACGGAGGTTGTTTTAGCGAAAACATACCTGGAACATATACCTGTCCATACTTTTGGCAGAGTCCCGGAACCACCGGTCCGGGTTGAATTCGTCGGCGTCGCGACCAAACACCGTCCTGTCCCGGTGTAAAACGGCCGCGTTGACGCCCACCCTCGTGCCGCTCGGGAAGTAGTCACCGCAGATCTCGCGCCCGCCACGAGGCACGAGTCGGGGCACCGTCAAGCCCACGCTCGGATGCAGCCGCATCCCCTCTTTGCAGCAGGCTGCTAGATATGGGAGCTTGGCCGCCTCGTGGTAGCGTACCGGGTTGCTCAGGCTGCCGGACCTTGTGGCCCCATCAATCTCCTCTGTGAGCTTGGAGTATGCGTACGGGTGTTTCATGAGGTGGTATATAATAGATGTGATGGCCGCCGCAGTGGTGTCGGAGCCCGCAAAGCTATAGATTCGTTAGTGGGAATCCTGTTTACGTCAGGCTAAGGCCCGAAGGGCTAGTCGGGATGCGAAAGCACGGGGACGAACAGAGCAACGTAGACCTCGACGGTAAGGTCCGTTAACCCAAAATCCACATCTTTCCCCTTGTTGTGCATAAGCTCAAAAAGGCTCTTTAAAACATCCCTCTCGACGTCCCCCCCTCTCTCAAGCAGCGCCTGCCTCTCCGCCACGCACTTCCTTGCCGCGACCTCAATATTCTCCACGCTATTCAACGCGCGTAGCACCGCGGGGATGACGACGCTGCCTAGGAGGACAAGTGGCCGGAGGTAGGTCGGCATGACGCTGACGGCGCAGAGGACGGGAAGGAGGGTGTCGAGGGCCTGGATGTAGCCGAGGTGGTCACCCTCAGCTTTCATGAACCCGAACATGCGGCTGAAGAAGAGCTGGCCGATCACGTCGAAGGCGTATCTGACAGGGATTAGACGGCGTCGAAACGAGGTTGGGACGGGTTGTCCTTACAGTTGGGACCACTCGGCCATATCTATCACCGTGCCCGCAGAAGAGAATTCGCCCATCTTGCCGAGAAGCGTGTTTGTGCAGGTGTCGATGCTCTCTTCGCAGCGGACAATGCTAGACATCGAGTACAGTCCGTTCACTATCCTGCGCCGGCTCGAATGTTCGTGCTCGTCCGTCGCAGTGAAGTTATCAGCGTGAGCAGCTAGACCGTGTCAGTGACGACTCTAAAGACTCCTCATCCCACAAGTTGAACCATACCCCATGCCGGGCGCCAAGGTGTGTAAAAGTCAGTCTAACAACCTCTTCAGCACCCGTGTTTACTGTAGCGAGTTTGGCTACCGCAGCATACCTTTGTAAACCCCGAATTCACGGAGTAGATTATCTTCAGCGCGTCGGTATCCGCGATGGCTACCTCATTTGGCGCGATCCGAACGATTGGTCCTGTAGAGGGGAACCTGTTTAAGTCTTGTTATCAAAGGAGGGCTACGAGGCACCGGAGTTCTAAGCTCACCTAGATCGGCGTGCAGCTTCCTCTGCACTTTATCAGCTTCCCCCTTCCTGATTTGCATGACGATCCATAGTCGAGAAATGGAGGCCAGGAACGGCCCTGGGTACCTCGCAAGGGGATGGAGACGTCGTGCGTATATTACCCATGACAGCCAGTAGAATATAAGGGTGGATGGGAGGAGGATGGAGAATTGGAATGGGGAGAAAGGTTGAAAGAAGAGAGACATCTTGGGGAAGTTCGCCAACATGAGCTAATAGGTAGTAGTGTGCGTCTTGTCTGTCTCCGGTCTTGCTTGCGATATCCTTCTCTTTAAGCCACTGGGGTTCTTGGTCTTATGTTTCTTACGAAGGCCATCACTCTGCAGGCAGCCTAGGCACACCTGCCCGGACACCTCTACCGGGGGGGGGGGGTGGTGCTGTGAAATCATTGCGGCCCAACTCGACAGAAGACATCCCAACTTGGCCATCCATTCCCGAATTGGGAAATCGAAACTCTGCTGTGGCGTTGAGCTGAGTGTATCCGCTGCCGTCTTGTGTCCACGGGATCATCTCTGTGGATGCCACGGTAGCAGCAATTTGCCAATTAGCGCCTCTTGAGGGGGGGATTTCCCGCTCGCGCAGACTAGCGCCCCGAAACGAGGGGGATTTCCCGAACCCCTAACCCTTCTTTGTGTCTACTATACGCACGTAAAGGGACTTGGGGTTCCAACCCAGGGGCGGGAGTAGCTACGAGCAAGCAATCCGACATGCCGAGAGGAAGCTGAGCCCCTTCAGCTGGAAGTGGGCATTATCTTAATTCAACGCGAATCCACTACATCCTCCTGGTATTTGCCGGCTATACGGCACTCCGCCTTGCATACGGGGGTGGGGGAAAGGCCGCGATCTTCATGGATCTGTATTGTGTAGTGGCTATCAAGCCGCATGAACTGTGACGTGGGCGTATGTGGGCGTTTCTCTGGCTAGTCAATCAGCGGTCCCGCTTCGCGCCGTTGACTGTACGGAATAGTTAGAAAACCTCTCAGCTAGGGGAAGAGTCCAGCTCATGCGGTGGTCTACTCGTATCGAATACGGTGTGACTCGAAAGATGAACGACACCAACCACTGCCTTGGGGCTGCTTCGTGGCCCAAGTCGTCCGCCATAAGCATGTCCCTCACTGATACAGAAAAGACCTCGCCGTTATTGTGTTCTCCCTTGTGTACAATTGCATTAAATTATAATTACTAACTTCTCATTCCGTGTCACATCAGCGCCTGGCTCAAGTCTACATCCTGAAATCGTACAATCAACTCATGAACCTGCCCCATGTCCGAGCTATCAAACTTCTTCAAGCGGCCCCCGCACGCCTCTCCAAACCGTCTGTCCACTTTGGAGTTGTACGTGTACTCAGATTGGTTATACACGATGACGGCCAGGCTCCAGTACTCCCGCGCGTACTTGATGAATCCAACCGGTGCTGGCCAGTCAAGTAGATCGGGAGTGTCGTAGTCCGGTTTGGTTTCCGTGGCCTCTCGACCTCCCCAGACACGGGCCCAGTTCCGGAGAGCTCGGGAGATAGATGTAGACTTCTCTGTGCAGTCCGGTCCGTTGTGGTGATGGAAGATGATGTTATGCACCGCTGGGGGCGCGTCAGTCTCCGTTCTTTCAGCTCCTCGCGCGACCTCCGGCTTGTTTAACGTACCGCTTATCAGCGCGAACAGGTTTAACAGGCCCGTCTTCTCCAACCCTCGTAATTCCATCGAGTCGGATTCTCCTCTTATAAGGATGTCAATCGCCTCTGACAACGTCATCCTGGGCGGGAAGCCATCAGTCTCCCACTTGGCCATGCGTCTCGTCCATGTGTCGACATCCGGGGCCTCGAAACACGAATCTGGACTTGCAAGGCTGAATTGTAGCTCGCTCGTAATCATCCTCGGGGCCGTGTGGTTGAACATTACAAAGGCGCTGTCAAGGAGGAAGACGTAGGAGAGCAGTCGTGTACACTCTTCTCTTAGTGCAAACAGGCGCCAGGGGTCCAGAGAATCGTCCCGCATGCACCTGTTTCGTTGCGCCGAAGCAAAGTAGTACAGGCTCCGAGAAACGCAGATGACCTGCGAGAACCGCATGCGTCTCGCCCTCGCCATCTGGTCCTCGCAGCCCTCCCACGCCAACACCAATACCACGGCATACGCAGCGCGCAACGCGTCGAGCCGTGCCTCGACACGCGCCAACTCCGACCGGTCGCCCGTCCACGAGATCGGTGTCTCGCAGAAGTCCGGGTTCGAGAAAACCCACTCCTCCACCGCGTCCACCCACGCCATTGCCCCATCCCGGTCGCTCCCCTCCGGGCTCAGACACGCGCCGATGAGGGCCATTGCCGCCACCAGCCGTGGCGGCTTCTCCGCCGCATCGAAGGTCGGCGTGTGGAAGACCGGCCAGTTTGGGTGCCACAGGTGGAAGAAGGTGCGGGTGAATCTATCGAGGCGCGCTGGGGAGAAGAAGAAGCGACAGGCGCGTTCTCGGGACTCGGGCCAGTCCGCGGGTGCATCTTTGTTTACGATGCTTCTGATGCCGCGGACGATTTCTCCGGTTTTAGGAACGATATTCACAGCATCAGAGTCAGCCGTCGGGCTCTCGCTGGCAGATACATCTGGAGAGCCAAAATCAAACCAATAGGCGGCATTAGGCTCGAGAGTGGCGTCGTGATACCACTCTCCAATATCTAGACGAGGAGTAGCAGGGCCGAAAGTCGGTACCATCTCGTTCTTCGAGATTGCGTCGTCACACTCGAACGACCTCGCCATGCCATGGGTTGACGTTAGCCTAGCTAGGAACCGTAGGTTGGAGGTCTGGAAAATGGGACTTGGCGTCAAAGACGGAAGCAGAGGTGTCCGGGGAAGAGGACTCCACGTTAACTCAGTCATAGAGAAGCTGCCTGGGTTGAGTTCAAACGGATCGACGCGGGGGATAGATGGGAAAATGACAGGATGGGACTGTAGAGAGTAAGGGGGGGCGTCCGGTGGAAGGGAATGGAGTGTGGGCGAAAGAGGGTCCGATGACTGCTCGCACAGCGACAACAGAAGAGTGTGCACATCTGACTGGAACGACGGCTGGAAGTGTCTGAAGAACTCAGGTTCCTCCCCGTAGGCTCCGCTTACTGTGGCCACGGATGAGCTCTTACGTTGTTTATGAGCCGGCGTAGGCGCGTCGCTCGTCGGAGCTGGTGTATCCGGAGACGACCTCGGGTAGTTGCACTCGAGGCCTTGCTTCCAGCACGTCCCGCACGGAGCCCGCCCGCTGCACTTCTTCTTGAGCTGTGCGCATCGCGAGCAGGCGTTCGGCTTCCGGCCTGCTTTCTTTGCGGGCAATATAGGCTCCGGTAAGCCTGCATTGAGGCGCTGTCCGCAGGTCTTCCAATGCCTAAGCAGCGCATCCCTGACTGAATGTTAGAAAGGAAAGAGGTTTCGAAGATGCGGCGGCGGGTTTGCAAGACGAACCTGCGGTGGAACCCAGCGGAACAGAAGTGACACCCATATCCGCGAGAAACATCGTCTTTAAAGTAGAGATTGTAAGCGCGGTGCCAGGGAATAAGGACTGGCGCTTTGGAGGTCGTGGGGATATACACACGAGACAGCTGATGGCGATTCAGATGATCTGTAGATATTGCGCTGTTAGCAAACTTGCATTGTATAACTAGTACAAGTGCAGTTGCCACCGGCGTTCCTTGGGCCTATACTAACCCATCTTTGCAAAGCTTGCCGAGCAGGCGTTGCACCGGAACCGGAGCGCGTCAGACGCCATTGCGAGTCAAATTCCTACAACCTGGAGAGCGCGATGAGTGGTTCCGGACGGAGATCGGAGTGCAACATCGGCCGGAATACGCAGCTGTGTGCGTCAGGGAATGGGTCTTTTCATGCTCCCACCAATGGACGGAGGATGGATTCAGCAATCGCAATCTCCTGCTCATCTGGAGCCTCTCCTCTCTCCCCAACTTTCGTCGGCAGTTGCCGGAGAGTGGGACCGGCCGCTTCGCCACCCCCGCCTTTTCGGAGCAAAGAGTGTCGGGAAATCCACCACCCCCGCAAGCCCCCGCCCGTAAGATAGGTAACCAATGAGACGATGCGGAAACCGGGAGCTGAAAAAGCTGTCGGGCTTCAGGGGTACGGTATCGACTTAAGGAACGGGGGCCTGGTTAATGTGTGTGTTATATTCGAGTCGACACCGCCGGCCCCAAAGGCCCCTCAGCTGCTTCCCATAACCGCTTGGCAGCAGCATGCCCCCATGGCCGTCATCGCGGCTGCGGAATACGTGACATAGAAATAGGGTGGTAAAACGAGGAAGTTAGACAGTACTTCCGCAGTATAAGGTAACCGACAAGTCGATATAAGAAACAAGCCTACCCTATGATCCAAATAGAGTTACCTGAGGCACCAATGACACCCATTCCACCTTCGACCTTAAGGTCAAGAGGCGTCGAGCTACCGCTTATATTGCCTCCTGAACATATCAAAGTGGCAGCAAATAAAGCGCTACACGGCCGCCACGAGCTACGTGCCGAACATTCACTCATGACAGCACACCTTCACTGCCCAAATTAGTGCTCGTTATGATGCATTGAAGACTCTTTATATTAGAGGATATTCTAGAACCGTATAACATATTTGCTAGTGGACTGCGTGAGCTGTTATTAGCTGGAATTTGTCGCCTGCAGTTGACTGAAGTACTTACCGTGGCAAGTTTATCGATAACCTCGCCGACCTCCTCTAGCTTTGCGATAGTAACCACCGGCTTTACAGCCCCCGTCCGGACAAATTCAAGAGCTTCCAGCGTCTCAGTCCGCGTGCCTGCCAGTGTTCCCAACACCCTGATCCCTCGATCGATCAGCAGAAGCGGGTGGAGGACCAGGCCGGCGTCCGGGGGTGGTATCCCCACGCAGACCAGGGTCCCGAATACGGCTACCAGGTCCAGGCTGCTCTGGTACGCCCTGGCCGATCCAGCGGTGACGATGACCGCCTTCGCCCCGGTCCAAGGCGCAAGCTCCTTCAAGCGTGAAGCGAGATTCTCGTCGAGAGCATCAAGGTACGCGTGTGCCCCTGCCTTCCGACTGGCCTCCTCCTTCTCGGGCCCAACATCCACGGCCGCGATCCGATATCCCATCGCCCTCGCGTACTGTATCGCCAAACCACCCACCCCGCCTGCCCCCACAACGGCCACCCACTCCCCAGGCGACGCCCCGCACGCCTTCAATGCCTTGTAAGCCGTCACGCCCCCGCAGAGTATCGGCGCGACCAGCTCGTCGGGGAGCGCGCCGTCCTCCGGCAGCGCGAGGAGATACCGGCCCGGCACGACGCAGTACTCCGCGAACGTGCCGTCCCACTTCCGGCCGGAGTTCCACTGCTCCAGGCACCGCGTCTCGCCTCCGGGCTCCCGGCAGCAGGGACACCGGCCGCAGACGTCCCGGACCCAGCCGACACCCACGCGATCGCCGAGCCGGACGGTGGCGGGGTCAACGCCGGTGCCGACCTTCACCACGCGGCCCACGCCCTCGTGGCCGAGGATGTTGCGGGCGGGGCCGGCGTGGCCTGAGGCGAGAGCGGCGTCGGTCCCGCAGACCCCCGTGACGGATAGCTTGACGAGGACCTCCCAGGGGCGGAGTTGCGGCGTTGGGACACATTGGACGGAGAATTGGAATCCGGACTCCGATCGCTGTTGTTCCGTATTCCTCAGCGGGCGGCGTCGGGGTCGAAGTACAAGGGGGATGGATGACTTACTGTTACCACGGCTGCACGGTGGGTCGACGGATCGTCTTCCATCTTCGGGGATACTGGGAGTGATTTGCTCAGGGATCGGATATGGTAGATTTGCGGCTCGGCGAAGGTAAGTAAATCTGGCCACCTGTCACAGTCTACTCTTTTCTAAGAGGGAATTAAAAGAAAAGGTGAGCTATGGATCCGTCCCCCCTTTCTCGACAACTTGGTGCAGCAGCTGGGTGGGTGCCGACATGTGGGGGTGGGGAATATTCCGCCGTCGATCTCCTACACCAGGAGCTTCATGCACCCCGGACACGTCTGCAAAATATGTTATTTAATTCCGCCTATTTCAGGCCGGTAGCATTCACGCTCTATACCCGTCAAACACCTATCATCTTCTTAACCTCTCGCACAACAAACCTCCATCACGAACCTTGTTTCTCATTTTCTCGTTTTCCGCCTAACTACAATGGCTGACCCCTTGGTTCTACCCCCGGGCATCGACGCCCCAACCTTCCACCAGTTTGCCAGCGCGGCAGAGGGAATCACCGGCCGCGAGAATGTTACAATCGTCTCTAGCACCTCCGACCTCAGCAAGAATGACTACCGGGACCCCAGCAAAGCCCACGACATGTTCCATGTCGCCGACAAGGACCACTTCGTCTCCTCCGTCGTCATTGCCCCGCGCGACGTCGCCGAGGTCCAGGCCATCGTGAAGCTATGCAACGACTTCTCGATCCCGCTCTGGCCCTTCTCCGTTGGCCGGAACGTCGGCTACGGCGGCTCTGCGCCACGGGTCCCGGGGTCGGTCGGGCTGGACATGGGGAGGAACATAAACAAGATCTTGAATGTGGACGTGGACGGGGCGTATGCACTCGTGGAGCCGGGCGTCACGTACTCTGATCTTCACCAGTACCTCGTGGACAACAATCTCCGCGACAAGCTGTGGATTGACGTCCCTGATCTTGGAGGAGGCTCGGTCCTCGGAAACACCGTCGAGCGTGGAGTGGGCTACACACCCTACGGTACGCACCCGAACCTATACGTCTTAGCTTACCCGAATGCAGATTAACAAGGATGCAGGGGACCACTTCATGATGCACTGCGGGATGGAAGGTGAGGCTGAACTGTCCCGCTGAAGTAGGATAAGGAACCGTATTTAACGCCGTCCCTTAGTCGTATTGCCCGATGGCAGCCTTCTGCGCACCGGGATGGGTGCTCTCCCGAACCCGGAGGCCGACCCTTCCAAGCCGCCCCACGAGCAGGAGCCCAACGCCTCCTGGCAACTCTTCAACTACGGATTCGGCCCTTACAATGACGGAATCTTTACCCAGTCCTCACTTGGTATCGTTGTAAAGATGGGAATCTGGCTCATGGTCAACCCTGGCGGTTACCAGTCGTACTTAATCACCATCCCCCGCGATGAGGACCTCCACCAAGCGGTTGAGATCATCAGGCCCCTTAGGACCTCGATGGTGCTGCAGAACGTTCCCACTCTACGGCACATTCTACTAGACGCAGCAGTGATGGTACGTGTCTTGCATAAGCGTCACCCCTCCTAGTATCTACCCTGCAAGCTGACACTCACTTATAGGGCACACGGTCAAAATACACGTCCACAAACGGTCCTCTGCAGGACGAGGAACTCGATAGGATTGCGAAGGAGCTGAACCTCGGCCGCTGGAACTTTTACGGCGCGCTATACGGACCTCAGCCGGTACGGGATGTCATGTGGCAGGTAGTAAAGCAGTCCTTCTCGGCTATACCGGGCGCCAAGTTCTACTTCCCGGAGGACATGCCGGACAACGTTGTCCTCCAGACGCGCCACCTCACGCTGCAGGGGATCCCCACCACCACCGAGTTAGAATGGGTGTAAGTCTCCTCCCATGCCCCGTATCACCCGGAGACATGAACCAGGGAGAAGACCCATCATTCTAAAACACGAGGATCAGGAACTGGCTCCCCAACGGGGCCCACCTCTTCTTCTCGCCCATCTCAAAGGTGACCGGCGACGACGCGGCGGCACAGTACGCCCTCACCCGCGCCCGCTGCGAGGAGGCCGGCTTCGACTTCATCGGCACCTTCTGCGTCGGCATGCGCGAGATGCACCACATCGTCTGCCTCGTCTTCGACCGCGAGGACCCGGACTCGCGGCGCCGCGCCCTCGCGCTCGTCGCGAGGCTGGTCGACGACGCGGCGGCCAGGGGCTGGGGCGAGTACCGGACGCACCTGGCGCTCATGGACCAGATTGCGGGGACGTACAACTTCAACGGCAACGCGCAGATGAGGCTCAACGAGACGATCAAGAACGCGCTGGATCCGAAAGGGATTCTGGCGCCGGGGAAGAACGGGATTTGGCCGAAGTCCTATGATGCCGAAGCGTACAAGATCAAGGTGGAGCCTTTGAGAGCTTGGTCGAAGGGGGCCGATGGCGGCAAGTAATTAACTTAGTAGGGGCTTAGAGGAAGTAAGTAATATACAGAGAAGGGTTTGTCGCGAAGGCGGCGGTTGCCTGTATTAGAAAGTCTCTTGAATTTCAAAGGTGAACCGTACAGCATCATGATCCACACCAGCGCGATCTAGTTCGCCGTGCGCTGGAAAACCGTCAGCGAGCCGAACCGTTCAGAAATCGCCTGCATGGTCTGGATAGTCGTCGCCACCGCGGGAAGGCGTACGACAGGGAGACCGCCTTTACAGGTGATCTGAGATACCAATTCGCTCGAGTTCATACTTGGACTCAAGAAGCATCGATCAGAGCTATGCTGGACTCAGTAGAGGAACTGCAGACTTGCCTTTGCTTGTGTCTGAGAGGCTGGTTGCTTGATAATTGCGGTCTGGTTTGTCAAGTGGAGCCGCCTCTCTTTGGCCGAGGTGGGGTTGTGACCGAAGTAGCCGACTCAAGCTGCGGAGTAGCCGATGATCCGCGGGGTTCCCTCAAACGACTGAGTTGACGCCGTTTCTACGACACCAATGCCGTGGGCCGGAACGATGAGAGCGTCGCAGAGGCTCAACATCGCGGGCGCCTGCACGGGCAAGGGGAAGCTTCCCTGGGCGCCGATAGTCCGACCATACCAACCGACCCGATTACGATACATCTCATCAACACGGCATCTCAGGAGCCGATCACCACCAGAGCCGACAGCCATCCCTCGGCCCCTGGAAGGGATAACAGTCGTCAGCCTCGAGCAGGCAATTGCAGCGCCCTACTGTACTAGACAACTAGCCGACCTAGGCGCGCGGGTAATCAAGGTCGAGCGCCCAGGCACAGGCGATTTCGCGCGCGACTACGACACCCGCGTTGACGGCCTCGCTTCCCATTTCGTCTGGACCAACCGCTCAAAAGAGAGCCTGGCGCTAAACCTGAAGCAACCACAGGAACTCAAAGTCCTGAAAACCCTCCTCGGCCGGGCAGATGTGTTCGTGCAGAACCTGGCCCCCGGCGCAGCTGCCCGCATGGGCCTCTCGTACGAGGCGCTGCAGGACGAGCACCCGGGCCTGATCGTGTGCGACATCTCCGGGTACGGGCAGGACGGGCCATACAAGACAAAAAAGGCCTACGACCTGCTCATACAGAGCGAGGCGGGCATGCTCTCCGTCACGGGGAGCCCCGACCAGCCCGCCAAGGTGGGCATCTCCATCGCGGACATCTCGGCCGGCATGTACGCCTACAGCAACATCCTCGCCGCCCTCATCCAGCGCCAAAAGACGGGCCGCGGCCAGAAGATCGACATCTCCATGCTCGAGAGCATGGTCGAGTGGATGGGCTTCCCCATGTACTACGCCTACAACGGCGCCCCCGGCCCCAAGCCCGCCGGCGCCGCCCACGCGTCCATCTACCCCTACGGGCCGTTCGAGGCCGGCGACGGGAAGTCCGTCATGCTCGGCATCCAGAACGAGCGGGAGTGGGCCGCGTTTTGCGCCAAAGTCCTTGGGAACGAGGGCCTCGCCGCCGACCCTCGGTTCTGCAACAACTCCCTTCGCGCCGAGAACCGCGACGAACTACGGGGGATTATTTGCAAGGCCTTTTCTGAACTCACCGCCTCCGAGGCGGTGGCGAAGCTGGACGAAGCGGGAGTTGCAAACGCCAACGTCAATGATATGCGCGGTGTGTGGGACCATCCGCAGCTCCGCGCGCGGGGCCGCTGGACGGAGGTCGGTACGCCCGCTGGCAGTGTACCCGCGCTTATCCCGCCCGGCGCGGACCCCCGGGCGGATGATTCGGAGGAAGCGCGAATGGACGCCGTGCCGAGGGTAGGTGAGCATAATGAGGCCATATTGGCAGAGCTGGGCCTGGGTGAGTCGGGATAGCTTCTGGACAGTATCAATATCTCACCGTCTGGCTTTGACCTCTCCCTGCTTGGGGGATCAGTCGGGTTGCCTGGGTCCGCTGCTAGGTTAGACTTGGAGCTGAAAGTGCCAAGCTTCATCTTCCCGGACGTTTTGGGGGTATATACGATCCGTTCCTAATTATGTTGACTGATTCTACCTTGCGTTGTGCACAACCGCGACCTACGGCTTCGGGGCCCCTTGGCTGCTCCGCTCCCGCCGCCACCAATGGACCTAAGGGCTAGTGAATCATTCTTAGTTCCGTACGTAGTCACTGGCGACACTCCCGGGGTGGCTGCTGCCAGCCGAACTGAAGCTCGCGACACTCCTGTTCCTGCGTGGCCGCTGCGTCCTCGTCTCGGGCTCGGACACATGCGAACGGTCAACCCAGCCTGAAGGGTCAACCCAGCCTGCCTCACGCATATCAAGAACCCAGAGGGACAGGTTAATACTAGTTAGGTATTGCCGCGGACCTGTTCCCTGAGGTATATCCTCCCGAAGGGCCACCCAGCGGTCCCAAACCGCGGGTTCCAGTAACCGCCAAATGACCGGGGTGGTGTTTGCTTTGCAATTCTCAGCCAGCCGAACATGTGTGAAAAGCTCGCAGGTGGCGTACGACAAGAGCGCGGGGTAGTCCTCCAGGACGTGCGGGTGATCGTCGGCGCCGGGCAGAGGACCAGCATGGCTCTGCTGGTGGACGGTGTGTTGATCGTCGGGTGTCTGTACTGTACCCAGCCACTCTATGACGTCCATACTAGGCATCGTCTCCTCTGAGGCCTTGAGGTAGTCAAGGAGGTGCGTGGTGTCTAGCGCCCCATCCGCGGCGACAGACTCACCGTCGTTATCCGTCCCGCACTTGCTCTGCGTTGACGAACCTGCCCCCATCCGTGCAAGGACTAAGTTATCAAGCTCTGCAATGTTCAAGTAGTCCAGGCATGTCGTCATAATCGATATATGCCCCTCCTCCTTGAACGAACGCCGGCCAGAGCCCGAACCCTGCAGGAAGAACTCTCGTACGGACTCGTGGATGACCTGCACCACCCGCGTCTCCCCGCTCCCGAGGGAGAGGGATCCCGCCCCGGCCCGGGTCGACATGGTCTCGGGCGCATCGTTTCCCGCCTCATCCTCCCAGGATTTCACCTCCAGCAAGCCCCTAGAAATATGTCTGATGCGCTTGATGAGCTGCTCGTCGTCCTCCGTGAACCCGTCCGACAAGCGCCATTCCCGTAGAGACCGGAGTGCAGGTCTTTCAATGAAGGCCACGATATGGTGCCACTCTCGAACACGGAGGGGCTTCGTGGCCAGGATAGCCCAGTGGAACAGGCTCGTCGCTAGCCTACGCTCTTTTTCGCCCATGGAAGCCAGGATGTCGGTGTACAGCCCGTCCAGCTGCCACGGTAGCTCCGTGAGGCGCTTGACGATGTACTCCATGTTCCTTCCCTCGTCCCACATTCTAATGACGTTGTCTACCACAAGGACCGCCCATAGAAAAATACCATAACACTTCATGTTAATAACGGCGATAAGATGCAGGCGTCTTTGCGTGGTGAAGATCCCCTCGTGAATCTTGCCCTCCACATATGACATGACGTCCGGCCAATTGTGGTCGTCTAGCATGATCTGCAAGGGATAAGTGTCACCCATCTCAACGGTCGGAAAAAGCCTGGTCGAAACACAGATGCTTAAGTTGACGCCGATATACTGAGCCGACCGCGCCATCTGCCGACAAAAGCTGAATAAGTATCGCGTGTCGTCCTCAGAGCCACACTCATCGAGGGCGTCGACAAATATGTACGATCCCTTGGAAGACTTGCGCGTAAACATCGCCTGCAGTGCGCGTTTGAGTTCGGCTTCTTGCATCGGCGTCCCGCGCTCCCAGTCGTGCAGGCTCTCACGCCACGTCTTGGAGAGCTCCTCGAAGTATGCTGGATAGTGGGGCAGGAGCTGGTACAAGACCGACCTGAAGAAACCCTCCCGTGAGCGGGCCAGCTTGTCGTGCGCCTTGGTGTTGAAGAAGACCGCCGCGGTGCAGTAGCTCCCAAGCTCGCCCTGGGTCCCCGAGGGCAAGAGGCTACCGATTTCTCCCGCGCTGATCCGGCGATGAGCCTCCTTCATCAGGACTGACTTCCCCGACCCCGGTTTGCCCTTTATCGATAGGAAACCGACATGGGTATGTTTGTGCTCGCCAGTTACCCAGTTTCTAAACCCGGGGCTCTTGAACTCGAGGTCCCCCGACCCCCGGGACTCGCATTGCTCGAAGATCCAACGGCATGTTCCTTCCGCGGGGGCATCCACCTCTTGATAACGTGCAGTCATACCCGGAAAGAATAATGCTCGGAGACAAGCTCGCTGAGTATCAGAGAGGCCTCCTTCGCCACGGGAATCCTGGGTTTTCCTGTGGGCCGAGGGCTCCCTGGGTAATGCAGGCCCATCGGCATGCACAGACAGTCTGGGGCCAGCTGCAGGTCCAGAGTCCATGATGGACCAGTATACTGATTCAAGTTCGCCAACAACTCTGCGATAGTTCGGGTCGTCGTTCCCAGCGAAGCGGCACATCTCCTTGTGATTAGCCCGGAGTGTCTCCGCCCGCTCCCGTCCGTCGCCAATCAGGGAAGAGTGGTTTGGAACGACCTTGTTCCCTGAACTGCCTAGCTTGAACCCCGTTAGGCCCGTGCCCTCCTGGAACGTCTTTACCTGGAAGCCGTATGTGTGCCACAGCCGCGAGAACGCCTCTTGCGTGCGCTCCAGGTCCGTAGTCTTCAGCCCGAGCGCGTCCATAATCGCCCACGACGACTCGAAACGCAGAGACTTTACCACCAATCGAGCCCACTCGGCCAGAGATACAAGTTTTGGGCTGCCGCGGTGGGGTGTTCCCAGGAACATTACCGCGGCGGTAGATTCGACTATATCCTTGAGCCTAAGTTCACCCGAATTCTCTGACGACGACAGCATCTGGTGTAGCTCAAGGTCAGCAGCCTATGAGCCGGGCCTGGGCGGGTTGGGCCGCTATCTACCTCTTTAACGACGATTCCGCCGAGGCTGTGGGCCACGAATATCAACGGGAGCCCCGGCGTCCGTGCTCTCCCGAGCGCAAAAAGGAGATCCTTTCCATGCGAGAATGTACTCCCCCTATCTGGGGCGCCTGCGGTAAGTCTCGTGACCTTGGTGTCGTATCCATAAAGGAGAACTCGCGACTTCGGACACTCTTCAGGCAAGAGATCGACAGGCCAAAAGACGGAATGATGATCGGAGCTGCTGGGCCGTTTCCCTTCGTTGTGTGGGACCAGGACTCCGTCTAGGGGCTGTGCTTCGGCCTCAGCTGACCTGGTTGCAAGGCGTGAGATCTTGTCTCGGAGGCTTGAGAGGGATCGGCTTCCGGTGGTGGATGGCGAGTGTAAGTTGGTGGTAGCCCAGGTCCGGTAGGGATGTCCTTGCAGGCCATGTACAAATACGATGCTAATAGATCTACGTAAGCTCACGCCCGTCCTGGTCAGTAGAGCGCACGTGGGACACTTACTCGGCAACCGGCTCTCCTTCACTCGGCTCATAGCCAACCGTCACCCCCCTGTCTGCAATGCGGCAGTTCATGGCTGTGGATAGGACCGCCGACCGCTTGAAAGCTTCGAGACAAGAGAAGGCGTGTGATTCTACGCGGAAATGCGTTTCCTGGGCGATAGGCTATGTCTCGCGACGTAGAACTGAGGTGGTGGCGGAGCAAGGCTGCGGTAGGGCGAGCGAAGATGCGGCCCAATGAGTCTACGCAGTCTGGTTTTCGTCACTTACGCTGGTCATGTGACACACATATTCGAGAAGGCAGCCATGAGAGAAACACATTACATATACACGCTGGAACGATCGCCTGAGAAAAGCCGAAAGCCATTTACGCACTCTGTGTTTGTTAGCCCTACACATCATGCAGTATCCTACGTTCAGAGAGAAATAAAAGAGCGGAAACTGCCAGGACTATATCTTATGATGCTACTCCGAAAGCGTTTAACCATATCTTCAATTTGTTGTTTGTCTGAACTGAGTTCTTTCTCGTTGTTCTGTAACTCTCTGTCAGAAGGCATGCGGCGATCAATGACTCGAGAGTAAAAAGCTGATCTAGTACTACAAACTTTTTCATATCCTGCTCTACTGTCACTGCAACTGGCCAACTGCTTTTCATCCCACATGTTCCTTGCCGAGTATAACAACGACTTTGCAAGAGCCTACAAGATCTGATTAGCAACTTCACGGATAGATATCGCTATCATAGTCAGGGACACCCAGGTCCCAAAAAGGCAACAAGCTTCTGAAATAGCCCCACCGTTTCCGAGGTGTGGGGCGGAGTCGGTTCACTGTTCGACTCAGAACTCCACTTTCCAAGACGCCGACTCGGCAATTCGCTCACCCGACATCATCCTCCAATTTGGAGCCTGCGCTTCAATCCCGGTCCAGAATTGATAACATCTGGATTCCGGGCGACTGTGTTTGAAATCCGCCTCGACACAACCCCGCCACTGGCAAAACTGCGGGGCTAGCCTAGAGGGAGAAAACGGAACAACTATCGGGGACCGCCGGTAGCGACCGTACGTCGGGCAAGCGACGATGATATTCCGAAGGCTCTTCTCAACAGCCAAGCCCGGCATCAGCGCCGAGGTTGCCTCCGAGTTCCTTTCCCGTACCCGGCAGCGCGGCCCGCTCGTCCAGAAGCAAATCCTCGACGGCAACCAGCTCCAGCGGCTAGGCCACACCCTGGGCCGAAGGGAGCTCCTCCGAGGCATCCCCGTAGCCGGTGACGCGCCGGCCAACGGGACGGCCCTGCCGCCGGGCTACCACCTGGTCTACTTCACCCCCTCGGCCTTCGAGTCGGAGCTGGGGACGGATGGGTCGGACAGGACGTTTAACCCGTCGTCGCCTTTTACGAGGCGCATGTGGGCGGGCGGCGAGATGGTCTGGTCGCGGGACAACCTGCTGCGCGTGGGCGAGGTGGTGACTGAGACGACGACCGTGGTGAAGGCGGAGCCGAAGAGGACGCGTGATGGGAAGGATATGATTGTTGTAGGGGTGGAGAAGAGCTTTGCGAACGAGGCTGGCACCGCTCTGGTGGATAAAAGGTGAGTCAACGTTTCCCAGGGTTGTGAGTGATGGGGCGCTAATAACGGAGATCAGAGACTGGGTGTTTCGACCTGCTTTGACAGAACCGCCTGTACTCAGTTTAAGGAGCGAACCAAAGCCTTTCCCTACAGGTAACTTCTCCCTAAAGCAGACCCGAGCTATAAGATCCAAAAGACCTAATTGGCTTCTAGGAACACACACCCGCGACTTCGAGCAGACAGCTGTCAGCCTCTTCCGCTTCTCCGCCCTGACCTTCAACGGCCACAAGATCCACTACTCGAGGGAATGGTGCCGCGAGGCCGAGGGGCACCGGGACATCGTCGTCCACGGCCCTCTGAATTTTATCAACTCGCTGGACCTTTGGCGAGACAGCCGGGAAACTGTTGGGAGCGAATTCCCGAGGAGCGTTAGGTACCGGGCCACGTCCCCGGTTTACGCTGGGGAGCCATACAGGGCGATTCTGGAGGGGGAAGGGGTGGAGGATGCGGAGGTGAGGTTTTGGACGGAAGATGGAAGGATGGCGTTGCAAGCGACTATTTCTTCGTAACGCCTCATTCGTAGCTTTTCGCTGCACCGTGTCTACGTAGTCAATCCCTAAAACAGAGACAAAAACACCGAAAGCGGCTTGGTTGTCTGTAACTGCGAGCGCGAGATGGTCCAGCGAGCGGACCAGGACACTGCTGGCCAGAACTCCCCGCAGGACCGAATGTATTTTGCCAGGTGCGACTGGATATCATTCGAGGGCAAAGAACCTCGGCCAGGTAAAGGGAACAAAAGTCAAGTTGATGCTCCAACAAGGGGCAAACGATCAAACATACCATACGAGACTTATGGTGACGAGTGGGTGTCTGGCCAATTACGGAGCCTGTTGTCGAGGATTGTGGGGCTTATATCGACGAGTAGCCGAGCGAGACCGCAAATCGGCTACTGGACACCCGCATACTTTCAGCACTGGAGCACTGTTGACCTTGTGCACTCTGCGTAAAAACACCACATACAAATAACAGTCTAACACCAAGGGATACATTTCCTACTGTCCGAACACCGCCTTAGCCAGGCCCAATCATGTCCCGACTGGGAGCTCGGCTCTTGCGCCCCGTCGCCCGGCCCCAGACCCCGCTGCGGCCGTCCGCGCCGCGCCCAGCCAACCACCGCACGTTCACAGCGTCGCCCACCAGACGCCTCCTCGACACGACGTGCTTCACAGAGACCCAGCTGACCGTCCGAGACGGCGTCTCGCAGATCTGCTCCCAGTTCCCAAACACCTACTGGCAGGAGCGCGACCAAACGGAGCAGGACCCGAAGGAGTTCCACGCCGCCCTGGCAGAAGCCGGCTGGCTCGGCATCGCCCTCCCAGAGGCGCACGGCGGTGCCGGCCTGGGCATCGCCGACGCCACCATGATGATGCAGACCATAACCGAGAGCGGTGCGGGCATGGCCGGCGCGCAGGCCATCCACGCCAACGTCTACGCCACGCAGCCGCTGGCCAGGTTCGGCACCAGGGAGCAGCTGGAGAGCACGATCCCCAACATCGTGTCTGGCAAGTGGCGCGTGTGCTTCGGCGTCACGGAGCCCAATGCGGGGCTGGACACGCTGCGACTCTCGACGGCCGCCGTAAAGCAGCCGGACGGCTCGTACCGCGTGAGCGGGCAGAAGATCTGGATCACCTGCGCGCAGGTGGCCTCCAAGATGATCCTCCTCGCCAGGACCACCCCGCTCGAGCAGGTCAAGAAGCCCAGTGAGGGCCTGTCGCTGTTCTGTATCGACCTGGACCGCGAGCAGCCCGGCCTGGACATGCGCAAGATCAGGAAGCTGGGCGGGAGGGCCGTCGACGCGAACGAGGTCTTCTTCGACAACTACGCCATCCCCGCCGACTCCCTAATCGGAGAGGAGCATAAGGGGTTCAAGGTCATCCTCCACGGCATGAACGCCGAGCGCTGCCTCCTCGCCGGCGAGGCCCTCGGCCTCGGCTACGCCGCCCTCGCCCGGGCCGCCGACTACGCGCGCGACCGCGTCGTCTTCGGGCGCCCCATCGGTAAGAACCAGGGGATCGCGCACCCGCTGGCGGAGGCGTACATGAAACTCGAGGCCGCCAAGCTGGCGACGTACCACGCGGCGCGGCTCTACGACGAGAGCGGGACGAACAAGGACCTCACGCCCGCGTCGGTGGGCGTGGCGTGCAATAGCGCAAAGTACCTGGCCGCGGAGGCGGCGTTCTTCGCGTGCGAGAGAGCGGTGCTGACGCACGGGGGGATGGGGTACGCGGCGGAGTACGATGTTGAGAGGTGGTTTAGGGAGTGTCTCGTGCCGAGGATCGCGCCCGTGAGCCGCGAGATGATACTGAATTTTATCAGCGAGCGGGTCCTTAAGCTGCCTCGTAGTTATTAGGAGATAATGTGTTGAAGATATCAAGGCATCTCGGTTTAAATATAGAACCGGCCTTGTATGCATGAGGTTGGCTTATGGAGTGCCGATATGAGCCCTGCTACTAGTCTGGGTTCTATAATCACCATTTTGTTAAGCAGCCGCGATACCACCCGCGTTACGCCTTTCCGAGCACCAAGTTCCAAGCGAAGGGGTAAGACCACGCTTGGAAATATCAATAGCTCAGTTCGATGCTGAGGAGACGGACAACTCTATCGGGTATCTTGTAAGGGCGCCACTTGGCGCTACAATCGGTGGAGTCTGTGGCTCCTGCTCACTTAGCCCCTCGCCGGTCGTGGGCTCATAAGCAGTCGAGGATCCCACCGCCAGGCCAAAATGCGAAGTACTCCACGCTGGCCAGTAGTTCGCAGGAATCCTATGTACCCAGGGGCGCCACGCAACAATAGGGCTATATAGAGTCTTCCCCCATAACTCTCGACGAGTGTATTGAACGACTCCTCAGGAAAGACGAGAATGCGGCTGCACAAGTCGAGTCTGTTAGGGTGTCGTTCTGCAAAGATGTCAGATACCTCAGCGGCATGAAGAGCTGGACATAGTTGGCACAGTCTATGGCTAGATGAAATCACGCCTACGCCCTCGGACCCGAGAGGCACGTCGAGAGATTCCGGTTCGTAGATAACAAGGTACTAAGAGCGGCTAGTAGAGGACCGTCAATCTCCGTCCCAAAGCGGAAAGCTCGGCATCTTCCTCAGGTCCCCGCCCGAGTCAGGCCAAACATCCAACAGAAAGGAAAAGGCCCCCCCGGTAGACTCACTCGCCTCCGCCTCAATTTCTTCCGAGTAGAAAGCCCTTAATTCCACCGCCTCAAACTCTCTTTCCAACCCCACCCTCCCATCCCGCACCGCTATCCATACCCTCGACAGGCACACCGCAGGACGATAGAGATTGTTGACCAAATCGTCGCGCCAGGGGTTGCCAATCTCCACGGGGTAGAGCCTAGAAAGCCGCGGCATCCTGTGTCCGCATATGGCGTTGAATATTTGCGCCGCGAGGGCCGCGTCCACGGTGACATTGATGGCTCCGTCGTGCATGTCTCGTGCTGGCCAGCAGCCGCCATCTGCGTCCCCCGGCACACCGTCCTCGCTCCCCCGAACGCCGGAGCAGTCGAGGCGCAGGCTAAGCCGGTGGAGATGCCGCAGCCCGGAGAGTGCGCGGTAGGTGCGCGCCTCCTCCTCGTCGCCCTTCCTCCGCTGGACCAGCAGCTCGAGGTCCGTGATGCCCGGGCACGCGCGGACCAGCGCCTCGACCCGGGCGCGGCCGAGGACGAACGGACGCACCACCGGCGACGGGACGCGTGTGGGGACCAGCCTGAGCTTCTCTAGCGATCCGCCGTGGGATCGGAGGACGGCGTCGAAAGCCCCTTCGCCAATTATCCCGGCGAGCTCGAGGGAGTCCAGCGGACGCAGTGACCTGAGTAGCCGAGCCAGGCTCGGGGCTACGCGCACCACGTCAGCAGCCGCATATTCCCAGCGTTCCCCCGTCCATAGAGAGAGGCAGCGGAGGGATCCGAGGCCGTCGGCTTCGGAGATGTTGGAGAGATGGTCTAGCACTGGCACCTCCATCCACGTGGTGCGCAGATGCAGAGAGCGGAGCACGCTGAAGTCGGTATACCGTTCCCACTTTGACATGCGCTTCATGTCCAGTTGCAAAAACCCCCCAATACCAATCGACTCTAGTGCGCCCCTTCGCACCGGGCCTGCGTCGCGCGAACGTCCCGAGCCGAGGTCGGAAGCATGCTCGGAGAAGAACCCGGGCCACTCGGGCACCGTCATTAGCTCGGGGTCACTGTCCTCGTCAGGCATCCAGGACGGATGGCACCAGTCAATCGAGACCGACTTCAGGCCAGGCGCCAGCCCCTTTACCATCTCCCAAACCGCATCCTCATTAAAGCATACCTTCCCGCCCAAATCATGGGGATATGGAGAATGTGGTAATAGGCTACGGATGCTGGTCAAGCACGGTGATGCCGCGAGCATGTATTCATCGGCGTCGATATCGTGAAGACCTTCCCTAGGCTGCTGAAGACTGCGCAGATGAAAGCCATACATATGGAGTCGAATGCGGCTGGGGTGTTCGTGCAGTGCTGAGAGCAGGCTGGCAGGAATCTGGCAATAACACTGGTAGAGAACATCTCTGAGGCCCGTCAGGATGGGTATAAGGCGCGTCAACGGACGCCAGGCTCCTGGATCTATGTCCTCTTTCTGGTCCCTCGCATCGTTCAAGTAAGGATCGAAGGGAATTGATTCGGGCCGCGTCCAGAATTCGTCGTCGCAGTCCAGGGGCCACGCACGGTCGGGCGCACTGTGGAAGAGGTCAGGCCATGTGTGCCCGGACGAAGCCTCTGGAGGCCATATAGCGTCCAATCCATGGTCCCACGACTCACTCTCGGCGAGGACCAGCGTCTGGGTGTATCCTGCAAGCCCCCTAGCCTGAAGAAAGTCCCGCCACCTCTCAACAGTCCGCACCAAGTCGTCTTCATCCACAAACTCAATCTTAACAGCGCGGTATTGGGCTCTTGCTGTTGCCGAGCGTAGTCGCCGGCAAGTCAGGGATAGTGCAGACAACGACCTGTGGATGTTGTCGGACGCCAGATGCTCGCATACCTCTTCAAGGAGATGCAGAGGGAGGTCCTCTAGCAAGCTAATTGCTGGTGGGGTAGGCATGACGATAGCGCTGGCCCGAGGGCAAGAACAGCGGTTAACGTTGGTTGGAAACCTGTTGCCTGGACCCCGCTCGCTTCTTGTTGACTGTCAGCAGCTGATGAGTCATGACAACCCTCTCGGTGGCGCCCAATAGGTGCGCGTTCGACCGACAAACATGCGGCCCCAGTCAGCACAACAAGCATCGCCAAGGAGTTATTCTTGAGCCTGCCCGTCACTCGTCAAGACATCTCCAGAGACAACCTCGCCGCTCCCATCAGCAGCAGGACTAGTTCATCTACATATATATATATATATAGTAAAGCGGGTTACCTCATCCGAATCCCGGCATACACTTTCAATATCCTGTGAACAAGGAGAGGGAATTGCATGTGGTCCAGATCTTTACAGAGTACTTCGCACTGCCCACCTCTGTCACACCTGCCATCATGTATGGGGTGCCTGGCTCTCCCAGCTCACCCCAGCTCGCAAATGAGTGGATGGGGCGGCGAGCAAACCCCATACGTTCCAGCTGTTTGGCGGGTCTGGCAGACATACTCTTGAGGATCAGGGGACGAATCACACAAAGGGTCAATCAGCATGGCCGTGGGATGCCCACAGTTTGTACATCTTTGTATTGAGGACCCGGGGACGAATCATACAAAGGGTCAACCTGCATGGCTGTGGGATGCCTACAGCCTGTACAACCCGACACGCATAATCGCCAATCTTGTCACGTCACTCTTCAGTCGACTCATCTGTTGATAAAAAGAACGCAAGGCCCGACTGCGGCCTGATGCCTCTCACCCCTACGTCAAACATCAATGTTGGCAACTGTGATAAGGCGTGGAACTTCACCATGGAGCCGTCCCACGCACCGCGTTCGCAGTACCACCATTTCATCCCGCAATTCCTCCTCAAAAACTTTTCCTATCCGTACGCACCCCCAAAGCGCGGGCGCCGTACCCCGGCGACCGGCCCCAATACGAGAAAGGGGCCAAAGCTGCGCCGCGGCGACAATGTCGTCAGCTGCGTCGATCTCTCCTCGGAGGATACGACGCTTCACCAAAGGCCAAGGCCACGCGAGATGCACTTTGGGATAAGGCGATCGAGAAGCCGTTCAAGGGAAGGGCCACTTCCATCCTCGCCGATCTTCCTGTCGAGAACCCGGGCAACAACTACTCCGAGATCCGGAACGGCCTTCCCTGGCTGATCCAGGGGGAAGATGGCGCGCTCCGCCAGCACCATAGCTTCTTCTTCCGCTTCTTCCCCATCGGCTCGGACCACGTCAACAAGATCAACGGTGTGTTATTGTACAATGCAGGGAGGTGCAAGAGCGTCGTGTTCCGGTCGCGCGGCAGCTTTTTAAAAACCCTGGAGGGGTATATGACCGCGGAGCCTTCTGTGATCGGGAAGCGCGTCGTGGATTCACCGGGCGATCCCAAGCTCGGCTGCCTGAGGAAGCTGGCGGCTGTGATGAAGCGTATGGGCTCGAGTGCGAAGCCCGTGTGGGATGAGTTCCGCGTCCCGGACCCGGACTCCGCGGAAGGGAGAGAGCTAATGTGGGATGAGTTCAAGAGGACGGAGCTTCCAGAAAGAATCCCAGACGACGACCCTAGCCAGTTCATGCAGACCTACAGGGCCCTCGGTTCGTCCTAATTCCGGTAATCTCGAAACTCCAACTAACGCAGACGTCCCAGACGGATCGAATTGGACCCTCGTGGAGGACGTGGAAGTATCCGCGTTCATGGTCAAGCTGCGGATTCAGCTCGACGTGCAATCAGCCGGCGCCGATGAGAGATTGCGCATGAGAAATCGCGGCATCCTCATCGAGGCCTATCTCCACTGCCCGCCGAGACGAGTTTGGCTCTATCTCAAGCGGTGGAGGGCTATGGAATTCCCCGATTGTATATCGAGCCACGATGGGGATATGAGTGAGACGCTCTATCCAGAGGATATTATAGCAAAAGGTGGGTGGCCCCAGCTATTTCTCACTCCTTGAGCACGGCTGACGAATTTCCTTTCTGTTCCTTGGTATCTTAGCGCGGAGCATCATTCAGTCGGAGGAACTAACTACCCTCATGTTCGACGCTGTTGGAAATGATTTTCAGAGGAGAAAATCGCCCGAGTTCAATCCATGGTCCGGCCAGAACGACCTCGAGCATTATATGAAGCTGGAAGATATGGTTTTCAACAGTGAGTCACTCCTATCTCAACTAAACATCACGCGTGTTGGTAGGCATTAACATACGCACGCGCAGACAGGATCAGAGACTGCGGTAAGTTCTCGTTCAAGTCCTAGCAGCCCGTAACCACCCCTCTAATACACCGTTTAGGAATCAAAGAGATTGCGGATCTCGCTATATATTCAGAGAGCAAAGCATGGGGTGCGGGGACGAGCACACTTGATGGGCGCGAGCTGATTCTTGAAGACTGGAGTATGGAGAGCGCGGCGAGGGTGTTTGCCAAACTCCGCTTCAGGACGATATTTCGCGAAAGGCTGGAGAGGGACCTGCTGGTGAAGTTGGAGGACGTTATCTTCGGGGTTGTATACCCCACTTTCCTAGATATTGAAGAGTGAATCAGCCCTTGAATCCTGGCTAGCCTATCCTCCATCGCTCAGAAGTATGAGAGGCAACCCGAGATCCCGTCTGCTATGTCAACCTGGAAGGGGGAGCACCAACTACCCATTTTCTGCGTTACACACAGGAGGTGAGTTTTTCCGGGGTATACTAACTACGAGTACTTTTACTTGAATGAGCCGAACCAACTTATTAGTGTCTCTATCAAGAGGAGATTCAGTTAGGGATACTACACGATGGGCATAGTGCTCACATGTGTTTTTCAAATGTGTAAGATAATAATAACGATGCGTTTCCTGCTTAAAGGCCTACGTGGACGGATCCATCTACAGGCTTGACTCAAACTCGTAGTTACCACTGCCAACGACCTTGCTGTCCCCGCCGGGCAGAATGACTTCCGCCTCAGTGTTGGGCGGCACCTCCACCTCCAAGAAGAAGCTTCCGCCCTCTACTCTCCAACTAGTGGACACCTTTCCGTAAGGAGAATAGTAGGTCGTGTCAGCCCACTCAAGCGGCCCACCCGGAACGACCTCCACCTTGAAGCGCTTCCAGCCCGGCTCGAGCGGCTCCAGACCCCCGACCTTCCCGTGGATCCAGCTTGCGACGGAGCCGTGCGAGTAGTGGTTGAAGGAGGTCATCTCCCCGGAATTAAGACTGCCGTCGGGGAGCATGCTATCCCAGCGCTCCCAGGTCGTAGTGCCGCCCATCTCCACCTGGTACAGCCACGACGGCGACTCCGTCTGGAACAACATCTCGTAAAACGTGTCAGACATGTTATACTCGCTCAGCGTGTGCCCGATGAGGTGCGTCCCCGCGAAGCCAGTCCCGATCTTAAAGTCGTTGTCCTCGACCAAAGTCTGCAGCCTCCCAGCAGCAGCGTCGGCGTGCTCCTGGTCAGAAAAGAGGGAGAAGTGCAGAGGGAGGACGAGGCCCGTCTGCGTTTCGTTTGCGGTAGTCCCGTCTCCGTCGATCCACGCCTCCCGGAACGCAGTAGTCAGGTCAGCGGCCCAGTCGTCATAGTGCGCTGCCTCGTCGTCCAGCTCGAGGACCTCGGTCATCTGCGCCAGTAGCTTGGTTACGTGCACGAGGTAGGCGTCCGCGACGTAGGCCCCAGCGGTGGTTGCGTCGCCGGGGTTGTCCGGGGGCGCGGCGGGGTCGAGCCAGTCGCCGTACTGGAAGGTGTCGCGGTCCCACAGGCCGCCCTCTTCCGTCCTGTTGACGCCGTTGTCGACCCAGTCCTTGGCACACTTGTACTGCGCCTGCAGGAGCTCCGGGTCGCCTGTGGACGTCCAGATGTCCCACGGGATGGCGACGATTGCGTCGGACCAGATGGCTGTCGGCGTGAGGAAGCCTTCGAGCATGCCGGGCGGTGCGGGGACGACCACGGGCGGGACTCCTAGAGTTAGACGTTAGCATCATCTCGTCGCGTTACGACAGGATGTGGGAGGGATGAGAGGTAGAGACATAGGACTGTGGCGCTTATCGGGTGAACGTTGGAACTTACCGTTTACCTGCTCAAAACAGACGTCCTTAATCCAGGCCTTCCAAAAACCAGTCGTATCATACAGGAAGTTCGCGGTGGAGGCAAACGAGTGCGCGTCACCCAACCACCCGAGCCGCTCGTCGCGCTGCGGGCAGTCCGTCGGTATGCTCACAAAATTAGACCTCATGCTCCACTTGACGTTTTCGTGCAGCCTATTAAGCAGGTCCGATGAGGACTCGAACGAGCCAACCTCTCGCATATCGCTGTTAATTACGATGCCGGTGATGGACTCGCTGTTAAGCTCTGTCTCAGCTGGCCAGCCGTCGACCTGGACGTATTGAAAGCCGTGGAAGGTGAACGACGGCTCCCAGGTCTCGACGCCGTTGCCCGAGAGGATGATGGAGTCGGTCTGCTTGGCGGTCCGCAGTGGTTTGGTGGCGATCTCGTCATCCTCGAGCACTGTACCCTCGAAAATGTCCCGTCAGAAGTGTAAAAGGATCAGAGGTTGAATGCGCTCGGGTTGGGTGTAAATTACCTTCAACGTGGACTAGGGTGATGTTGGTCCCTTCGGGGCCCTCGACCTGCAGTCGAAGCCACCCCGCAAAGTTCTGCCCAAAATCTAGCACAGTCTTCCCTGAAGGAGTCGTGAGAACTTCCTTGATCTCAACCGTCTCGGTGCGCCGTATCGGCGGTCCATCTGGCGCGGTAAGGGTGTCGAGCAACGAGTCCGATTCCTTCACCGGGGTCCACACGGAATCTTCAGGCGCAAAATCCGGGCTTGACCATCCTGGCTGGGCCTCTCTAAAGTCGTAAACCTCCCCGTCGTATATCTCCGAAGCCTGAATCGCCCCGTATCCCGACTCCCACGAGTCATCGCTGCGGATGAGGTGCCTCTCCCCGTCCTCTCCGGTGATGACAAGAAGCGCGAGTAGCTCAAGCTTGTCGCCCCACCCATCCCTGTTCCCACCGCCGAACCCTAGCCTGCCAGCATACCACCCTTCTCCTAGCTGGACCCCGATGGCGTTCTCACCGTCACCGATAAGGTCCGTCACGTCGAAAGTGCTGTACTGCAGGCGGTGGTGGTAAGACTGCCACCCCGGGGCCAGCACCTCGTCCCCGACAGCCTCCCCGTTAATCTCGGCCGTGAATATGCCGTGGGCGGTGATGTACAGCCGAGCGGACGCGACGCTGGCGGGCGCCTCGAAAGACTTGCGGAATAAGATGGGCTGGCGCGTGGTGTCCTGGTAGTACTTCTCCTCCTCGGCCGCCACGAACACGGCGCCCTCCCACGCCTCCTCATCCAGAAGGCCCGCTTCGACGTCAAAAACTTCTGACCAAGAAGTGTCGGCATCATTAACACCGTTACCTCCGGATGATTGTACCCGGACATGGGCGGACTCTCCAGAACCTAAGGGGTCGGCAGGCCATGGGACAAGAGAGGAGTCGGACGAGTCCACGACGAATGTCTCGGGTTCCGTCAGGCCGTTGCGGTTAATCTCCAGGGTGTAACTGCTCTGCGTCCAGTTTTGGATATCGGGGGGCTGGCCCTCAAAAGACCAGGAGATGCGAGGTGATGCTTCCCCGATGCCGAAAGCCGTTGCGTGGTGCTCAAAGGCCACGCGCCCAATGGCGAACGTGGTGTTTGACATGGCCATGGTCTCAATGCTTCCAGTCACTAGCTCACGCGTACATGAGTCGCGATATCTGGTACCAGTCGCGAGAAGCAAAGACTCCGACGGTGGGTATATATTCCCGGTTCTATCCTTAATCTCGGTCTCTATTCTCCCGCTTCACCCGCCACTTCCTCACCCCGAGCATGGCGGATCGGGACATGGGGATGGAGATCACCGATCGACATGGAGCGCTTCGCTGCTTCTGGCTTGACCCCGCCTATAACGGTCACTAATATCGAGATTAACTGAGGGGAACCGAAGAGGTGACCCCGCCGGGCAGCCGGGATTGCCGGCGGGAATGGGTCCACTTCCCGCCTGCCGTGGAGAGACTGGGCGGACCAGCTCGGCATATCGATGGCCCGATGCCACGAGGCGGCGGCACCGAACGCGTGATGTCTTCGGCCGCATCGGTATAAACGTCACAGCACGGGCTTTCCTGGAGCTGGGATGTTGCATCGGGGCCCACTATGATGTGGGAAACGCGGGGAGCGGAAGTGTTGGACCAAACAGGGGATTTCATTCGGAGCCCTTTCCTTTTCGGGGATAGAACGAACAACACCGCATCCGAGAACGCCGACGTCGATGTAGGAGATTGGGCGATGCCGGCATATCAGATTTCTTCATACCCCCGAAGAAGCCCCGCGAGAGGTATGTGGCGAACTCCGTCCATTGCAGCCCAGGCTGACACTCGCAACTGAAAGGAGACTGGAATCGGACAGCACGAGAAACCCCGGAGACTATTGTGTCTTGTCCCTACAAAGGATCAACGGGGACTGGATTGCCTGGAACGAGGCCATACATCTGTCCCGGGGCGGTCGGAGTTCACACAAATATCCATTACTCCTCGCACCATCCAACGCTCTATAGAGCGTGTCCCAACGCGGCGATGGCCAGCCACAGCGTGACAAGCACCCCAAGGAAGGTCACCGGGGCAAAGGCACTCTGCAGGTCCACCTTGTCAATCGCCCCGAGCCAGAACGGCACAAACGCGATGCCGAGCGCCACCATACCGTTGACCCAGTACATGATACGTCGCAAACATAAACCGTGTTTGGCATGGAAAGCCCACCCAAACTCGTTGGGCTTGCGTTCCAGTGTCGGCGGAGCAGGCCGCTTGGGGATACCACGGAGGACTGCTGTTGTCTCGCGGCCAAGAATGGGGTCTCGTAGCCCTGCTAGGATTGTCTTCCCAATTATTCGCATGTGGATATCGGCGTCGAGTCCGGGCGGGAGGTCGAATTCGTACTGAGCGCAGTCGGAGAGCTTGGATGGTGACGTGAAGACGATATCCCTGTCGTTGAAGAGGAAGAAGAACTAAGGTTAATACCGACGGTCAGCACAAAACTCGGTACAGTTTGATCTACCCTGAGGCTGGTACCAGAGCCCGAAGCGCCGTACCTTTGAGAACTCGATCGCATTGTACGACTTCCACGTGGCCAGACGTTGTAGCCACCCACCTCTACCATCTTGGAGTACCTTTGTGGCTCGGAGATAGAACTCATAGTCGTCGGCCATCCCTACCATAGGTATTGAACTGACGCCTGTCTCTTGCGGCTCTTTCCAGGTCTTGTCAACGCACAGGAAAGAGTCGCTCCACGTATCTTCCCTGACCGGGTGACGCAGCTCCGGCTCTCCACGTCCATCCGGCTCTCCACTCTCCCTTCTATCCGATCGACGGAAAAGACTATTCCCAAGCCAGGATTTGATCGATCTCGGAAGTTCCGAGATGCGCAACAGAGGACTCTCTCCAGGCCTCGACACGGGGCCGGGTAGTTGGCCGTCGGCGGCTTCTCGTATCTTTCCATTGCAGCGGCTCGTCTCGTCTTCATTGAGTAATACGGACAATTGCGCATTTCCGTACTTCATGGGAGACTGTTAGTGGCTTATAGGTAGTTTTCCAGACCAGGGCAAACTCACCCTCCAAATCAACTTTGCCTCGGAAGGCAGGGGCCGACGGTTTATCGGCGGAAACGGGTACCAATCAATCTCGCCATATCCCACCCACTCCTCGAGGCGGATTCTCCATCTGTCGACCATGGATAGGACAATCTTGGGGTCGTGAGGTACCAGCCGGAAGTCCTCCATGGCGTCGATGAGGTGATTTTCGACCCGACTTCCGTGGTTCGCCATGAAGCCATCCGCCGCTGGTCTCGGCTCTTCAACATCCGCCATGATGGATTTCTGAGCGCCGGCTTCTGGGGTTGCAGCTTGAGGAACCGGGAATTTTCCGACTCGACTCGTCCACTTCAGCTGAACTATGCGCTCGTTCATCAACTGATCTGTAACCCCCACCATCAACCGAGGTCTGAGCCCCTTCATCAACCGAAGTCTGGGCCTCGCCACAAGAAACTCTGTTATTGTAGGAGCTTCAGGTTTCACCATCAACCGAGCTCCAAGTTTCCCCATCAACCGAGCTCTAAACTCCTTCCTCATCTGATATCTAAACCTCCTCTTTCTGCGAGTTCCGAGCTTCGTCTTTTCATGACTTCTAATCTCCTCACGTAGCTGAGCTCCAATCTTCTCCATCTCTTGAACATGAACTTCCAGGTCCGCGCATTTCTGTGCCATGGCGGCCTTCTCAGCCGTCAACCGCCCCACATCAGCGGCAAGAACGTCGTTCCGTTCCATGATTACCTCACATCGAGCATGCAACTCCCGGTATTCCTGGTCGCGCCACAGAAGCTCCCGGTCCCTAGTCGCCTCCAACAGTTCGAACTTTGACTGAAGGGCGCTAATCAGGGATCTCGCCTCCCTGGAGGCTTCCTGTTGGGCCGCGTCGCGAAAGGTAATTTCGTCTCTGGCTGCCGCGGGATTGGTGGTGTCCTGACTGGCTGCGCTCTCATGTGGACCGATCGATGGACCGATTTCACGGTCATCGTCGGTTGCCTGACAAGGACTGCGCCCGTGGGATTCAGAGCCATAGCTGTGGTGTGGATGTGATGCCATCGTGAACAACCGGCAACGGACAGGCCAAACCCGGGCCTTTCCTGTTCGTCAAGATAACGGCGCGGGTATTGTCATGTGGGGAAGAAGGTCTGTCCAAGTCTCGTCTCGGTGAGTTGACTGCACTAGGCTAGGCGTTTACATGGTCGAGAAAGCGCAATTCGAGTCGACGGGCAACGTGAACGAGCTGTAGAATATGGCCCGCTGTGATTTATACCCTAAAACATTGAAAACTAAATGATGAAGCTGAGCCGGAGGTTAGGTAAAAGCGGGGAAGATGCACAATGCAGCCTCATCCCAGCGAAGGCGGCGGAAGATGCCCAATCAGCGTACATTCGCGCCTTGCATGAAGATGGACCTTTATTCCCCCCGAAGCTGTAATCTGTGTATGGGTCAGGAGTATAACAAGCATTTTAAAAAGTGCTGAGTCGAGGCTGGTTGTCTGGGAGGAAATCGGTGGCCAATCTTGTCTATCTGGGGATTCTATCGAGGCTACTGTTTCTTAAATCCTTCCTACTGATATCTATACGTTTTCATCATCCTGCCTCGTCCTATTTTGTCCGCCTCTGGCTATATTTTGAACCAATCTTGTAAAGGACGTGTCATAATTGGGCTGCGCCCAGAGCGGCGGGTTTTACCGGAAATGGAAGCGCTGGGAGGATTGAAGGGAGTGTACACATGTAGAGCTGACGGTTGCCGTCCCGCGCCTGGTACAATCGCGTCACCTGACATGTATACGAAGGAATGCCGCATTTGTAATCCTGGCACCACAAACCGCAGCTGCAAATCTGTAAGCTGAGTACTTAGCGACGACTCGCATGTCTCTCCTTCCTCATCCGTCGCTTCATCTTGCTAGGACACTCTCCAAACGAGTCAAACGCGTATCATGAAGCCCCAACGCAAAGGACCGGCACGCACGGTGAGTCCAACCGCTTACGCTTGACACTAACAGAGCGCTGACGAACGAACCTCAATTCCCAAGTCGTGCGACTTCTGCTACAACAAGAAAATCAAATGCAACGCCGCGAAACCAGCATGTAGCAACTGTGTTGTTTACGAGGCTGCGTGCACTTACGAGGCGGTCCGCCGTCGCAGAGGAGGATCTGCAGCCAACGGCACTACCAAAACCCAGAGGAGGCGAGTAGAGGCCGAGGAGGAAACTACGCAACAGCACACATCCTCCCCAGAACCACGCAGCTCCCTGGGTTCGGGTGTCACGGCCTTCGATTTTGCTTCTCCGGTGGCTGCGGCAATTTCACCATGGGACCTTTTGTCTTATGACGAACCCGGGCATACGGTCGATGACACCCTGGAACTCCCGCCCTGGGCCGAGACGCAAGGCGCTGTAAACACCTTCTTGCGGACCTTCAACTGGGTGCTACCACTTTTCGACACGCAAGAGATCATGGCGAAGTTTATGGCATGGTACTCCCAGCCCCTGAGCCACACAGCAGCCACATGGGCCGAGCTCAACGTCGTCCTCGCCCTAGCCCACGGCATGACCGGCCAGAACGACCCAGCCTCTGCGTCCGCCGCAGCCAAGCACCTGCACAGCGCGCAGTCCGTCGTCTCAGACCTCCTGGCCGCGGAGCCCACGCTGTCCACAGTCCGCATCCTCGTCGGCATAGCCACCATCTTCCAGGCGACAGCCAACCTGCGGCCCGCAACCCTCATCATCGCCACGGCCCTCCGACTGGCCCACGAACTTGGCCTCCACACCCGGCGGACGCATGGCCCTAATCCCGCTGTCAACACGCAGAGGGATAGGGTCTTCTGGATGGCGTACCTTGTCGACAAAGATATTAGCCTGCGCGCCCGCCAGCCGTCAGTCCAGCTTGACGCGGATGTGGACCTCGATCTCCCCTCGGGCGGCGACGAGCTCAGCACCGCACCAGGCGGGCCCCCTGACGTCCCTGGGTACATCTTCACATCCAACCGCCAGAACAGGTTTAACATCTTCGGCGCCCGGTTGCGCCTCGCCCGCGTCCAGGGCGCAGTCTATGACCTTGTCTGGAGCGCGCGCGCGGGGAACCTCGACCTCCCCCAGCGCACAGACAACCTGGTGGCCGCCAACCAAATGCTGGACGAATGGCAGTCCTCCGTCCCGCCGCCGTTCCGCCCGGGCGCCTTCCGGCGCCACGCCCCGGGCGAGGCGCATCGGTACCTGACCATTATGAGCCATTCGTTCTTGTACTCCCGGGCCCTGGCGAACGACGTCGACGGGTCGTGCCAGGCGCAGGCGAGGAAGGTGATTGCGCATGCCGCGGTGGACGTGCCGCCCCCCTACTGTGCCCTGCTGGCTAATAACTACCGCGATGGGATGGAGGATTCCATGGCGCTGCGCGTGCGCGATTCGTCATTTGTGTGGTGAGTTCAACCTTCCTGCCGCAGTATGCTCTTATATTCCTCGGTTCGCTAAGCCTAGGATAGGATGACTGTGCGGTCACACTTTACCGGCCTGCTTTGCCTGGCCAGTGATATCATTCGGTATCCGGATGATGTAAGGTCAAAGTCCGACCTGGCTGTCTGCGAGAGATCTTTAGAGTATCTTAACGAGTTAATGCTGCAGGAAGGGGCCAACACGAAATGCTTTGGAGGGCTCCGTGAGATCTACACGGAGCTTCTAGTGGACGCACGCGCTGCTATTCAGCAGCACGAGGCGGGCTATTCTATTTCCTTGCCACAAGATGTACTGTTTGCTTAGCCGGTGTATTAATAGCCCATATGAACTAATGCCAAGCCTCTCTCCTCTTTTTTTTCGCGACCTGGAACTGGCCCTTTGTCTATTCTAACCCATTCGCGGTCCGAGGTTGTCGAATTAACCAGTGGACAATGCTGGAATTGGACTCGCTCGGTGACATCTTTAGAGCGTGTCTAGCAGCACGGACAATTGCCTAGCGAAGTGGCATCGCCAGCAAAGTGAAGAGTACGAGAAGAAAAATTAATGGTGTCTCTAATACTGAGCCTCTCTAGAACCTCGGCTATCAACGAACCCGATGCGCCTCGTGTGAGCGCCATACACTGTCCGCCTACATCGGAACACCCCCAAGGTGGATCCTCAACAGCAACGGGTCTTCCTCAATCTCCTTGGCACGAGTGACGAGCTCCTCGGCATCCCAGTTGACCCACACAAACCTGCCCTTGAGAAACTCGGCCTCGGGCGACGTAAGCCACACCGTGAACCCGCCAGGAAGTTCAACTACACTCAAGTTAGCCAGCGGTTCCAACTCTCCCCTATGCAGCAGTCCAACTTACTGTCGTCGATGCTGGTCTCAATGTAGCCTTTGGACAGATCCGTGGCGTGAACCCCAGGCTGGATGTGAACCACGTGCAGGTCCGGGTTCTCAAAGGCGACAAAGTCGAGCATCTTGACGATGGCCGCCTTGGCCACCGAGTACGTCCACACGCCCGGGTATATGGGCTGGATGTGGGGCGTATCAGACGAGACGTTGACGAGCTTGGCCCCGGGCGCAGCATGGGCCACGAAGGCCTGAACGGCGTTGAAGGCCCCGATGAAGTTGATCTCCCACCCCTGGCGGAGCTCCTCCTCGTCATACCCCACCACCGGGCCACCAGGCGCGAAGATCCCCGCGTTGGACACGAAGACGTCGATCTTGCCCACCTGACGCGCGATCTCGTCGAAGGCCCCGGATGCGGACTCGCGCTGGGAGAGGTCCCCCTGGGCCGTGACGACGTGGATGGAGGGGTTAGCTGCGGCGGCGGAGATGTCACGCGCGGCCTCCTCGAGGTTGGCGAGGCGGCGGCCGATGATGGAGACGGAGGCGGCATTGGCCTGGGCGAAGGCGATGGCTATGGCCTTGCCGATGCCGGTGCCGCCGCCGGAGACGACGACGTTCTTCCCGGCGGCGGAGAGCTCGGGGCGGGTGGGGGAGATGAAGGGGTAGGGCTCGTGGTGGTAGTTCTTGGTGAACGAGACCAGTGCGTCCGGGTTGGCTGCCATTTCGAAGTCTTCAAGGAGGATGTGAGATATGAGTGGTAGGAGTACGTTCAGTGAGGTCTCGATGCAATGGAGATTGGTGTGTTTGATGTGATGAAGCAAGATCAATTCTCATGGTTTATGGCCGGCGCATCGTTTCTCTTATATACCATTCGGAGCCATGCTTCTCTCTATCGTACTTGGTAATTATGCGCTTGATTTCAAGTTTCTTCTTCCTCCGTGGTCGCAAACATTTGGATGCAACAAGGCTACCTCCGCATGCCCATGGCAATTCTGGGAGGTATTAGATATTCTTCCTCGGGGGAAATGGGATCACCAACTTCCGCGACCAGCCGTCCGGAAGAGAGATGCGGAAGTGGCTCTCGGCGATTCCTGTGGGTCTACTTCCGCGGAGGTTGTGCAGCTCGGTGCGGGAGATGCCGGTGCCAAGCGCTTCGGAGGCTTGAGTAATCCTACCGCAACTCGGATTCATAATCGGGTTTATTCAGCATGCCCCCGGCCAATCAGGCCCTGCGAGTGTCCAGGCAGCCCATTGCATGGAAAGCCGTCGCCTGCGCACTGCGGTTGATTCCTCCGATCTTCTCCCCGGATGCCAGCTCGTGGGACCAACGCCATCCCACGAGGGACTTTACAAATTTGGCGGGTATAGGCCACCGCAAGGCAACCAGCTTTTGGATTCGGGGTGCCCTAGATACTGCGACAAGGTTCGCCTTCACGAGTCTGGATGTAACATACATTAAGCAGAATAGACTATATAATGCGGAGCTCCAATATTTACAGGTTCTCAAGATGTCATACGTAGATATGAACGCGACACTACCAAGGAACGTCCAGCCTATGACACGACCGACTTAAGAGCAGATATCGGCCTGAGGGCCAGCGCCGCCCTCGACAATATTAGGCACGTCCTCCGTCGCGTCAAGCTCGTACTCATAATACTCGGACGGCAGGAACGCCTCGCCCTGGTCCGCCGCTGGCTCGCCCGAGTCGCCCTCGACGATGATGCCCGTCGAGGTCAGTGTGGCACCATCGTCCGCCGTGATGGGGTCCGCCGTGTCGACAAAGTAAACGTTCTCGATGCGGACGTCCGTGCTTCCGCGCGCGTAGTGGCCGTAGCTGGTGACGCCGGTGACGTAGTTGTTGTACAGGTGCGCGTGGAGGAGGTTGTCGACAGAGGGGTTCCGCTGGTTGGTGCCGTCGAACCAGTTGTGGTGGACGGTGCCCTCGGCGACGACGTTCTCTGTCCAGCCTAGTTCGTGTGAGCGGAGGGGGTTGGGAAGATAGGGGTCCTGGGGACTTACCGATGCCAAAGGTCTTGTCGTGGTTGCGGAAGATGGTGTTGGAGACGGTCCAGAGGGTCGTATCCTTGCGGAGGTCGACGAGACCGTCGCCGCTGGGGTCGTCAAAGAGGCCTATAGTGTTGTTAGAATAAGAAGAATAATACGAAAGCAAGCGGCTTACAGTGGTCAATCCAGATGTTAGTCGAGGTATCCGCCTGGATGCAGTCATGGTCCGACTCATCAGGGTCGCCAGGGTTGGCTAACAAGGATTCAGTTAGCACTATAGGCAAGAATAAACTCTAATATCTTGAGAAACTCACTGATCCTCAAGTTGCGGACGATGACATTCGACACGCCATGGATGCCAAAGCCGCCGTTCTCAATGTGTGCCGACTCGCCCACGCCAATAATAGTCTTGTCGCTTGATACCTCTAGCTCCTCACCCGCCGGGTCAACCGTGATTGTCCCTTCAACCTTGATGATGTGGGGACCCTCGGCCGAGGCGTACGTTCTCAGGTCCTCGACGTTGTTGACGAGAACCTCGGTGCCGCCCAGGCCGCCCGTCGTGCCACCGTTAAGCGAGGCGAAGCCATCAGCTGCGTCGTCGCAGGCGGCCGATGCGAGGGAGGCGAGGTACGCCACTGTGGCGGTGGCTGATATGGCGACTCTCATGGTGTATGTCGGAATCTATTCTCCACAGATTAGATGTGGGCGCTGTTGTCTACCGAAGCCATGAGTTAATAAGATACGGGAATGGCATTATATTTAGTGGCAGCGGTGCGCAGCGTCTGAGAGACAGGCATACAATCTTCATCGACTGTAATTCAGAGAGGAAACAGGGTTGTAAAGACCGGGGTTCCATCATTCTAATCGAATGCTCAACTCCGCCATAGCTCCGGTTTTCCACCAATAGAACCACTGGGCAAGCCTACCGAAAGCTTCTTTTTCCGGGCCAACCACGTCTCCCAGCTTCGGAAATACCATGTTGTTGGCGAGCGCTGCTGCTGCGGCACTAACACGAGACATACGGAGGGTCGAGTTCCGGTCACCCTCAATGATTCCACGATGTAACCCAGGAGCGGGGCCTTCGAATATACCTGAAACCCACACAAAAGCGTCTCGAGAGTTTGAATAGCTTCACACGCTCCCAACGCGGGTTTTTGAATTGGAGAATTCAGTGGTGGGATAATTACGCCCTTCGTTTCATGGCGCTTAGAAGAGGATCTCCAAGCAGCCTAGTGTTGTTTCTTGTCATCAGCGCTGAATGATACACGTTGATATGGCCTTCCAGTGTCGGTTTCTACTGGGTGCCCAAGGGCGGCATCTCCCAGAAGCAGTCTGTATCCAGCAGGTTGGCCAGGCTCTGCACTTGGAGCGTCTGCTCCAGCTCGTCTGTAAAGCCGAACATGCCGTCGTGGTCTGCCCTGTTGCCGAACGTGTCCCCCAACCCGCCTGCTAGCACTTGGGCCGCCCTTATATCCATGTGGTCGAGGTTCTGGGTCTCCGGTTGCAGTGGTGGTTGTGGTGGCTCCAATCCCGAGTGTCCCGGCTCGCCGAGAACAATCCTCGAATGCTCTGCGGGAGTTGGCGCCAGGAGGTCGACCAGAGAATCCAGATAGGTTGCGTGCAGATTGACCATATCCTGTGGCGACCTCACCGCCTGCCGGAAGTGCACGGCCACGCCCCGGATAGCATCAACGGCGGTCCTCTGAAACGATGGGCCGAGGATGCCATCACACGGGAGGCAGAGCAGCAGACACAGGAAGAGGGCCGCGTTGGGGCCTAGTAGCAGGGAGGAGTCGGGAGCCCGTCGCAGATCGTCGGCCGGGAACGCGAGCAGGTATTGGAGCGTTCCGAGCGCGCCTTCAATGCTGCTGGCCAGCCCCGGAACGTCGAGCGACACGACGTCCGCCATGGTGGTGATGTCGAAGCCAGTGGAGGTCGGTGGCCCGTCACGGTCAGGGCGTAGCGATGACCCCACCGACGCCATCAGCGCCTGGCGCATAATGAAGGAGGCAACGTTGAGCCGGATGCTGTGCTCCCACAGTCCCATCAGGACCTCCAGATGCGGCTTCCCCGGCTGCAAAAGACCTCGGTCTATATGCGGGTCGTGTTCTGTGTGTACATCAGTCTGACCGGTCAGGTGGCCCTTCCAGGTTGCCCTCCAGCGTCTCAGCTCCGAATCTAATAGGTCTTGTAAGCACGGGAGCATCGCGGACGAGGCCCGCTGTACCATCGCGCGTAGCTTTGATTGGATGCGCCTCACGTCGGCGCTACAGCCCGCCACAACGTCCTGCGGCAGCGCGTGCGGCAGCTTCAGCCAAGAGCCGAGGTCCCCAATAAACGGCGAGCCTTCCTCGCCGGCGTCGGATACTCCCCTCCGGACAAAGAAGAGGCTCTGCTGCCTATCCTGGCGGAACATCGCCAGCCACATCCTCATGCGCCTCGCGCGCACTATCCCACCGTCGCCGTTACTGCGGCCTTGCTCCAGGTCCAGGTCATGCAGCACGCGCGACGCGTACCCACTGTGCAGGTACGAGACGTCATCCTCGGCGTCCTTCCAGCAGACCAGGAGGTATAGCGCCTGCATGGTCTCCAACGACCTGTCGCCCTCCGCAAAGGCGCGTATCGCGAGGCCCCGGGCTATGCTGCAGAGGCGGCTCAGGAGGAAGGGGTCTGTGGTGGGGACTAGTTCCCCGCCGACGTAGTTTGCGAATTTCGAGGAGCAGAAGAGGACGGTGGCGAAGAGGAGAGGGCTCCGGCGGCGGACGTCGTCGTGCGTGTCGAGGTGCGGGTCCAGGATGTACTCCCATTTCGCGTTCATCTCGAGCATGAAGTGTGAGAAGAGTGCTCGAGAGGCGGCTTGCGTGAGGACGCCGCCCTCGACCGGGTCGGTGATTGTCTGGCATATACCCATGGACGATGCGTAGCTGGGCATCTTGACCATGGGCGGCCTGTCATCTTCAGCACGGGGTCGGGGCCCAGCTCTCAGAGGGCGCAAGAGCCAGGATAGTTTCAGCGACGCGGGCGTCGACTGTGCCTGTTCGGAGGACTGGCGGCAGGTATCCTGCGATGCCTGGTCCCCCGACGTGACGAAGCTGAACGGCGCGCCCCTCTTTCCCTTGAGTGAAGCCAGCGTGGCCACGATGCGCGCCCGGATTTCCGGCGTGATCATCGGCTGCTGGCTATGGCCGATAGTTGCGGGAGCCGATCGGGCCGAGACCGGGTCCCGGGGCGTCAGCGGCGACAGCAGCAAAGACGCCGGCTCCCGGGTGCGCTGCTCACTGACAGAGTCAGGCAGTGGGGGCGTCGGCCGGAATCGACGGGGATGTGGCCCCCCTCCCGGCCTCGCCCGCTTCGACCGTCTGAAGACGCAGTCGGCGTCATTCGAGATGCACCGGTCGCAGCGGTCCGGGCGCTGCGACACGAGGCAGCGCACCTTTACCGCCCTGCATTTGAGGCAGGCGCTGTAGGTGCGGGTTCAATCAGCGGGTTGCGCCGACGGACACGGGTGGGTGCCGGGTGTAGGGAGACTTACAGGGGTGCGCGGTGCCGGTCAGACGGGGTTGGGGTGGATGGCGCCATGATCTCGGGGCATATGCGCGGGGCCGGCGGTGATGCTCGGGGGTGTTTGACACGATATGTGGTGGGGGTATGAGACGAGTCTCGGTCCGGCCAGGAGGATAGCGCGGGGCAGAGAGAGGAGGGAGACTAGAAAGCGCTTCGTTAGCGTGGCGGGCCCGGTTTTCTTCTCGGCCCGAGATCGGCGGGACGACTTGTACGAGTTGGGGCCCGCCCAGACCACTACCTTGGATGCCATGTGCATGAACTTTGACAATTAGATCTGGGTCATGGACTACAAGCCCGTGAGGCTTTGGTGAATCCATAACGGAGGAATTGGTCGGGGTTTCGGCGGAAGATAACGCCCTCTAATGGGGTGTTGGCCCGCTTCAGGGAGACAAGTTCTCCTCCCATGTTTTTATCCCCCTGCGAGGCGAGTTTCGGGGTACGCTCCAATAGACCCTAGAAACATAACGATCTTAAAGAACATGCATAATTTTTTCCCCTACTAGTTCCATCAATAGACAAAGTATCAAGCATTGAATAACGTTAATCATGAACGAATCTACGACTTGGACATATTCCTCGACCTCTCCGCAGCCGCCATAATGGCGCTCGTGTACGCCGACCTAACACCCAACCTCTCCAGCTCCAGAAGCGCCCGGATGGAGCAGCCCCCTGGACTCGCAATCTTCTCCCTCAGTACGCTAGGATGGTCCCCAGCGGGTACCAAGCTCATCATCCCAATCGCGCTCTCAACAACCATATCCTGCGCCTCGGACCTCTTCAGGCCCTCCGCGACCGCCGCGTCCAGCAGTCCGTCGACGGCTAGAAGAAGAAGCGAGCCGCCGCATCCCACCAGCACCGCGGCGATGTCGAACGAGCCCTCCGCTACTCGCTGCGCCTTTCCAACGCGGCTGAAGACCCAGGCCGCGATGTCGAGGTTGGGCTGCGAGACGCCGTCGGGGACAGTGTATAGCGTTACCGCCTGTCGGATCTTAGCCGCCATGTTGAGCATCGCGCGGACCATCTGCAGCGGCTCGGTCGGCGCCTCCGCGCCGCCCAGCCAGAGGCGCGTGAGCTCCGTCGTGGAGATGCCGGCCATGATGCTGAGGAGGAGCTTCCCGCGGAGGGCCTCCCGGATGCCGGGCGCATTGAAGAACTCTTCCCTCTTGACAGGTTTGACGGCGAGCAGCACGACGTCAGACTCGCTGATCGCGCGGACGTTGTCGTCCTTGAGGAGGACGTCGAGGCGGGAGGAGTGTGCGGACAGGGCTTCCTTGACGCGGGTGGCCGAGGGCTCGGAGGCGACGGTTGCGATGAGGCGCTTGACTGCGCCTTCGGGGGTTGGTTCGAGGATACCCCCCGCAATCGCGGTCCCGAGGGAGCCTGTCTCGTTCACACGTCAGACGAGTGAACTTTGTGTGGGTAGAGTTGGGTGTTCTTTGGCTTACCGCAACCGAGGACGGCTACTGTGAGTTGGGATGTGTCAGGCATGATGGTAGCTAGCCAGCGACGTAGGTTAGACAGATGAATCGTTTGTGAATAATTCACCCTTGCAGTACAGGAAGCCTCTATTAATAGGACTAGGTTGTTAGATACCGCTGCAAAAACATGCCGCTGTATCGGTCGGCCCGGGGGCGGGGGCGGGGATGAACCCCACTTTGCGCCGGCCCGAGAAGACGGCCGATACTCGCTCGGGACGTACACCCCGAAGCATGCGTTACAGTCCATGCCCCCGCTTTCCATGTATTAGGCTTTACACTGAAGATAAGCACGGAATTGTAGTTGAAGAAGCTGAAGAAGTTTCCCGCATTTGGGGCTTCTATTCACGGACTAGTCTCTTAGATGGGCAAGTGGAAACGAGCTTGAAGTTCTAGCTAGAATCGAATGCAAAATGACAAGTGTGTCTAAGAAGTGAAGGGTAGGAGCCGTCTACGGATCTCCCGGCCGAGGCGTTTTCTCTCCGCAGCAGCGCCGCCCCTCCCTTCCAGGACTGCCTTGTTCTCGATAGCCCGCCGGGCCAGGAAGGGCAGACACTCCTTCAGGTCGCCGTAGCTCATAGACTATCACCAAGTCAGCACCACTACATGCCACACGTTGGTTTTGGAAGCACTACCTTTACGACGAGAGGAAGGCCCGAGTCCGTGGTGATCGATCCCGTGATTCGGTTGGTGAGATCGTCCTTCATCCCTGCGGGTACGTTAATATGTAGTGGCCGGTAGCTGGGGAATGGAAGACGAGAGGGGACTTGCCGTATAGCTGGGCAAAGGCAATGCTACCAGCAGCCGCGTCGCCTACGTGTAGCCTCCCATCGGGCCTCCATTCAGCCAGCCCATACTCCTCGAGCAGTCGGATCCCGTAGTCAGTGCTAAGAGAGTTATGCGTGGCAAAAACAGCCCCTATCCTCGACACTCCCGTATCCCTCACCTGACCAGAAACCACAGCAAGTGTCCTCCTAATCCCGAAGTCAAAACTCCGATCCGTCTCCTCCTTGCTCTCCCACACAGGCCCCGGCCCCTCCCTCCCCTCAGCCCGCCACCGCTCCGCCTCCGACACGATATACGCGCCCCTCACCTGCTTGAACAGCAGCTTGTACCCCTTCTCCTCCGCGCGCCGTATCTGCTGTTCCAGGAGCTGGGGGTACCGCCGTAGGTATGCCTGGAAAGAGGCGATGCAGGTCGCGGGCCCACCTGCTGCGTTGTACTTTTGCATCAGCTCGTCCGTGAGGCTGTCAATGACGGGCTGGTACCACGACTGCTCGGCGTCGATGACGACCCGGACGTTGTTCTCGCGCGCACGGGTGGCTATCGTCTCCAGGGTTGCCCTAAGACCGAGGAGTGACTCGCGGTCCGAGGCAGAGACGCCGCCGCCGTCGCCCCTCAGTGCCGCCTCCCAGTCGCCGTCATGCGGCAGTCCCGGATACGGGACGTCTTTGTCCAAGCCCTTCCCCTCCCTCGCTTTCAATATTGCCATTGAGCCTCTGTACAGCACCACGGGGTTCGGCAGCAGTCCCGTGATTTTGATCCTCACCCAACACCGGTTATCCCCTCCCGCCAGCCCACAGAATTTCTTGGCCAGACGTCCCTGAGTCTCGATAGAATCCAGGACATGTTTCGTCTGCGTCGCAATCAGCTGTGGATCCTTGCTGGACCCGTCGAGCTCGGCCTCGATGTTGTAGCCGAGAAGCGTGCCCGCGCCGTTCCGCCTCAGGTGCTCGATCTTGGGGACGCAGTCCTTGGTTTTCTGGCCGCCGAGAAACTGGTTGAAGAAGGTGCGCATGACCAAGGCGTTTGCGAGGGTCGATACGAGTGGGATGCTGGAGACAATATCGTAGAGGGGCTCGCTTATCCCGACCCAAGTTGGCGAGGAGCAGAACGCAAAGGCGCTGTGGGTTGCGGGATGAGTCACTTTTCTTCGTACGCTCAACACACAAGGGAAAAGTCATAACTCTACTCACATCCATCCAGAGAAGAGCTTTCCCAGTGCGACCCCAGAAAGGGCCGTCAAATCGCGAGGGTCCTCGCGGGAGCCGTCCGTCCGCTTCGCCAATATCAACCCTGCTATGGTAACGCCAGTGCCTCCCACGGCCCAAATAACTTTGTTTCTGCTAGAAACAGCCCTCTTCAGGCTCGTCGCCTTGCGCTCTGTAGGCCGGGCGGCCGCTGTGGGTGCCATCTGCGCGCATCGGAACGTTCGTCGGGGAACTGCGTGCAACAGGCGCTGTGACGCAACCCTCGTAAGTCGAGTCATGGTGAGTAACATGTTCTGGATGATGACTTAAGGCAGCTTGAGAGAAGACCTGCAGTGTTAGGGAGACGGGGACGACTCGCGGGAACAGCAAGGGCGTTTAACTGTCGTAAGAGACGGACGATCCGCGTCTACTTCGCTCTTGTCCCTTTGTCTCGGCCCGTCTCTATTTCCCGTTCACTGACCTTGCAGTAATGCCGGCATTAGCATTACATTGTGACCGCAGCTTGTGTTGGCTTGGACGGCGAGTGCTGCAGTTGTCTCGGCCCGGCCGGGACCAGCAAGACCAGATACCGACACCGGCTCCACTCGGGCCGAGATACGTACAGCGCCGCCACTCCAGTCGTATGGACCACTTTATCCCGGGACTCCGTCTCTACGGGCTTCTGCTTATCTCAAACTCTTCCCTGCGTCATCAGTGATTACACATTGCAGTAGAGACGCCAAATAGTACGTCACCGATAAGCTTCAAGTGTATGTGCGTAAAGAAGATTTTACTTGCCAGCGACAAGCGTGGAAAGTCGGCCGATTTTGCGGACCCCACTGATGTTATGTGGTGCTTGACCCCCAGGACCTTCTGTTCTAGGTCTAGGGCAGCCCTGTGGAAGGTATGGGCCGTGTGGGTCAGGTCTCCCTCAGATGATATCCGATCTTAGCTATGAACCCTTCGTCCAGGCTGGGTGCTCCGGGATAGTCTTTACTCAAAGGCTCCCCCTTTCAATTCTTCTTAGACCATTACTCTATCATTCATACAGCAGTACTTGTAAAAATCAGCTTATGAATCTCAAATTCAACCATGAAGAAGAGTTGCACTACCCGGCAGTGGTGATTCTCAGCAAGGAGCTGGCATGGGGGGAAGAGGTTCAACCTGAAAAGGGGGAATGACTACAGAGATTGGCTCTTTATTATCATGCCCCAATATTATACAAGAACTTGTGCTAACGTACCCAGCAATATTGGGAGCCTTTGCAACAAGTGAAGAAAGATAGCGATATTTGACACCAATTCCTCTTCCCCGACCCAACCGCACTCTTAACACCGATACGCAATCCTGGATGGCTTCGGCCCAAGCTCATCTCTCTTCCATTCCGTGACAAACTCCGGCTGGCGTATGGTTCCTCGGGTATTGGGCCACAACGCTGAACAGTCGCATGTGTCCTTCCACCATTTATTCCTCGGCTTTGTCCTCAACCCACTCAGCAAGAACGGACTCATCCCACTCCTCCAGGTCCGCGTAGTCCCCGTCCTCCAGGGCCGCCAGATCAATATCCTCCAGCGCCGAAGCCGTTGCATCCCACTCCCCATCCTCGATCTCATCCCTCTTGAAGTTAAGCTTTCCGCAGGATATCTTCATCGAATAATACTTCATATTGCTCGACCCGCTGAAGGTGAAAGTACCGTACCCCTCGGCGGCGTCACCACGTCCAGACCCGCAGTTCGAGGACGAATAGAAGGCGGCTGAGCAGAGACTCTTTGCCTTCTCGTCGTACGTCTTGATCTCGAGGGAGCCCACCTTCCCACCCAGATTCGGACCCTTCATGCTGTTGATCTTGTAGCACTTCGATCCGGAACGAGCCTTGCCGGACAGCGTGGCTTTGGTGCCTTTCAGGTTCCGGGCCTTGTAGGCGTTGACGGTCCACGCGTCGGTGAGGTCGGCGCATGCCATGAGGGCAACAGCGATGACGGGCAGGACCTTCATTGTCGAGTTCGGTGGATTGAAACGGTGGAAGCGAGTGTTGGAGGCCTGAAAACAAGTGTTGAAGCTTGAAATGAATGTTAGAGCCCTGTAAAAGAGAGTTGATATAGTTGGAGGCTGGTGACAACAGACTATTCAAGATTTGGTGAGCTTGGTGGAAGCGTTCGATTTATATATAGAATTGGTTCTCTGCTTCGGTTCAATGTTGAGCCGCTGCCAGGCGCGCACATCAGCACATCATGTAGCTTGAGAGTCAGAGTAATACCGGGGCTCTGTTGCGCCGTGACGGGAGCGCCCCCTGATTTTCCACTTCACGATGGCGCCCAATTCCCGATATGTCCTAGTATGGCTCGGTTAGCCTTGAACCTTTGGCAGCGATATTTCTGGCCAGCTCGGTTTCACTTCTTGGGGTAAGATTTCCCTGTCATGTATCTTTACATACAAACTTATTAATAAGGATACCTGCCAAAATTAGGTGTCTTCGTCCTGAAATGGCTAGTCCTGCACTGAAATTACAAGGAAAACCCCTGGCGAAGTGTAATACTTGGACTGCTGGTTGGTTGACACGAACATAACGGTTAACTCATGCAGGGCAGTGATCTCGTTCCTTGCGCACGACCCACGCAATTTGCCAGCACGAGCCAGCCCTACCGGAGGAATTTGTCCTCCTTCCAGACTGCAGACAGTCCAAGGAGAAAACCCCCTGCCTGGAGATGCAGGGGCACTTCTTTGACCGCTTGGTGTGCCAAGACAAGACCCTGTCCACGAATCCCCGGAAATTAGGCTTATTTTTGTTCGCCCATCCTTCGACAAGCCGCTTTACCCGCCGACTTCCGCTGGGTCGAAGGCAGAATGTAATACTTGCTACTTGATGGTCGAACATGGGAGGCCTGTGTCTTTTCAATTTTCTGCCTACCTTCGTCGGCCTTGGTCCAGTCGGTTGCGCATTCGCCACCCGGTGAAGAATTGTCGTCCTGCGAAACCGTCCTGGCGACTTCGGCTTAGGACTGGAAAGTGTCCTTCCCTAGCGGCATTCCTAATATTGGGGTAGAGCAGCCGGCGCGTTGTCTCTACCCATGTATATGGCTGTGTGAGGCACTGGGGGGTCCACGAAGAGTCTCAATGGGGGCTGCCGTGTGGTGGTTTGCCAAAGGGAATATGTTTGACATGGTATTTGTTCAGCAAATTCCTTGAATTGTCAATGAGTTGGTGAGAGCCCTAGAACAGCCTGGATCTATGTCAATTCGGCTGGATGGGATTCATGGGTCATTGATATCATAGAAGTAACGTGGCAAAATTCGGAAGACAAGCGAACAGTTCAATTCAAATTCCAATCACAAGATGGTAATAGTCTCTTCAGTCCATCCCCTGAATGCCTCCTCAGATGACTGGAGACCCAGGTTAACCTCAGCTAGCCCAAGCCGCTGGTACTTCTCTGGATCGCCCAGAGATCGACCAAGGATAAGGACCGTCGCATTTCCGGCATTGCCAAAGCGGTAAGCCCCGACGAGGAAGCACCAAACGGGATGGTCCGCCGCGACACTGGGCAAGTTTCCGCGCCTCAAATGCAGACTTCTCCTCGCTGTCTTCTGGACACTACCGCTGTTTCCAGGCAGCTCGACTGTCTCAAGATGGGAGTCGCAGTATAGCTTATTCGTGCCGATTCCGCCGATCTCGTACGTGCAGATTCGGTGACTTATCGGGCAATATGCCACAGTGCCGGGGCAAAATTTGCCTCTCAAGGTCAGCGACGCGCCTTTCTTGACTGATCCGAGTGGGATGATGTCTGATTGGGGATAGCATTCTACGTTGACGACTTCGAACTCGGTCTCAAACTGGAAATTCCTTAGAATTGGTGACCAGTGAACTGAACCCACCACCGACGCCCAACTCCATGATGGCATGTATGTGTCAAGGACCTGGTGCTCATCTTCACAGTACCAAGACATTTCCCGGACAATGTCCTTTCTCCACAGTCCCGCGATATACTGGTCGTTCAGCTTGGCTTGGAACGCTGAGGCCACGGCGGATAGGGCGATGAGCTTGTCTGAAGAAAAGCTCAGGTTGCGGCGTGCGTACGGATATACTACTGTCTGCCGCCAGTGGTAGTACAGTTCGTTCTCCGTCGACTCGTCAATCTTCGGTTGTATGCTCATAGACGCGCGGTTCATCAGCTCCAGGTTCTCGCTCGGCTCTCCCCGGCGGACGAAGAGGTAATCGCATTCGCAATCCACCGCTGATCGGCACTCCCATCTCAGTTCGTCAGGCCCAAAGGAGACGTATCGGCGGGCCAGCATGCGTTCCTGGAATGTCCAAGCTCTAGTGTCCAGTGGGCCCTTGGAATAACTGCCTGGGGCAGTACCCGGATCATGGGGGTTGAGCCGTCGATAATGAATCTTGCATGTCCCCTGCCACCTGTCTGGGGACGGCACCTCGACGACTCCAGCGCAAGTGAAGTCCCGAGGTCCAAGGAATCCCTCATTACTCCCACCGGATGAAGTCGCTGAGATGACAACACGGGCAGATGAATAAACGTCTGCCATCCTCGACGCCTCTTTCTCCCAATCCTGCGCATCATCTTGCACGATGCAAAGCGAGTCGATCCAAATGTATCGGATCCCCAGATATTTAGTCAGCGACACGGCATCCCGAAATGTCAGTGGCAAGTCGTTCAACGCGATACCCTTAAAGTGCTCATCGATGTTGCCCTTAAGAGTGCGCCTTGGCTGAGATAGTCCCCAACAATGGCTCAAGGCGATGAATGGCGTTGTTGGGTCCAAGTCGCTAGCCAGCACAAGTTTCACGCCATCCTCTCCGCGAACGTCCAGAACGCGTGTCGGGATATACTGGGGGGAGTCTTCGCCACAGGCTTCGTGGTTCGACATGCAAGTCGCCATCCACCCTTTGATCAAATCTAGGCATTCCGTAGAGCCCGCTTCGAAGGATATGTTTCGATCAAAGGGTAGGCCTCGCAATGGAGACGCGACTTTTCCATTATCGACTAGGTTCTGTATTAGTCGCTTTCGAGACTGGGAATAAACACGCAAGGAGGCAGTACTGACTCAATTCATTATAAAAGACAATCTTTGGAGGGACAAGTCGCAGCCAACGGCCATCATCCGGCGAGGGAGTGAGGTGAAATCGCCCACCCTCGTGTGACTGATCTGCCACCAGGTAGACGTCGACGTTACCGTCATCACTCAGGTCGATACCGTGCTTCTCCCTAACATCTTCAATAATAGAGACAACTGCGCAGCAGAATATGCAACCCGAGTTTGCCGAGGCCGCCCAACCTTCCATACTATTTTTCTGAAAGACGGTTGCCGAATCGTCCCCAGTGAATCCGCAAATGTCGCAGCCATTTAATTTTCGACGTAGCGATTGTCTGGGATGTCGCAGTAGCGCTCGAAGTCTCGTCTGTTGATGACGGGCAGCCATTGTAGGCGTGTCGGATCGACGAGGGCATCAATCCATCAGATCTGTTTACCCTGAGGTAGAAAAGGAGTAGAGGAAATAGTCAGGGCGACAGTGGTTGGTGTCTTCTCCAGCGTATATATAGGTATTCACAGGCCATACCCCGCATATCCTGCGAGCTATGCTCACCGCTTAAGTGATATTTGCCTGTGCGCTCTCACTAACAGATTATTCCTAGTTGGTCAAGGGACCCCGAACGCTTTAAATATGTAGAACCTTCATAAGCCAATCAGCCACCATCCTATACGTAAGCGCCCATTTCAGCTAAATATACTGCTACTAGGCCTACTGGCGTCGCTCGGAGCTCTCACAGGGTCTCCAACTGGAGTAGGGCGTGTACACGGACGGCTCGTGCCGGACGTGGAACTCCGCTTTTGTGGGACGCGATTACCTGGTACTCTTGAACAGCGAGACAAGTATTTATTCCTAGAATGTCACTCTTCAACAGACTCCTTCCTTTAACCACCTTCATCGATCCATAAAGATCCTGAACAAATGTCCGCACCATTGCGCTAAAACCCGACATGCTGCCACACATCATCATGCCAGCCTGTCCACACCATCCGCAACCACTGGATCGCCTATGAAAGAGTCGGCCGGCCGTGTTTCTATAGAAGAAATAGCCGGTTTTTCCCTGCCGAAAACCAGGGGCGTCAGCATGGACAGAGGCGCCATGTTTCCATGAACTCGTATCCACAGCCGCATATGCTAGTAGCTCGAGGAGTAACATCGGGACGACAGAACAGCTTTCAAACTCTTCAAGTAGCGGAGCACTCCCATAATGGTATTCAAATCAGCTATAAAAGAATAGAACCGTCTCCCGACGACCAGCGCCCTTTTCCCAAGCTCAGAACGACACACCCGGCCGACGCCGGAGAGTCGCACCTCCCCCACCCCTTTCAGCCAATCTGCGAGATGAGGAACTCAGGGGCGTCGCGCCTCGCCTCGTTGGTGTACGTAAAGTGCGCGGGGCCGACGATGAGCGTGCCGTCGCACACAACATCCCCGACGGCGCAGAAGATCTTGGTCTGGTCAACAGGGTAGTCTGGGATCTGCTCGTCGTTCTGCTTATTCTTGGTATAGCCGAAGAGCACCACGCCCTTAACCTGCTCCTTGACAGCATCATCTAGGCCGCCCAAGCTGCCCGCCATGACAGCTGTGCCCTGGCTATAGCCGCCAGCTACGACAGCAGCCTCGGGGCACTTCTCGGCTGCCATGTTGAAGAGCCGCGCGGCCTCATCAATAGCACCCTGCGTGGTGCCCTGGGGAAGCGCGTTTGAGGGCAGGTCAGCAAGGTAGGGCCCGCCCACGCCCTGGACCCAGATCTCGCCGTACTCATCCTCGAGGGCACTGGCGACGGCGGGTCCGGTGCTCATGCCCTGTGACGTTGTTAGAAACCCGCCTGCGGCTCGATCGGGCTGAGGTTTTGGGGATGTTCGGGCGGTTCTCACCATGTTGCCGGGCTCGGTGGAGGCGCGGGCGAAGATGAAGATGACGCCTGGGCAGTCGGAGCTGCTACCGTCCTCGAGGTCATCGCTTGTGCTCGAGAGCTGGCGGGCGACGGGGTTTGCCGCGGCCAGGCCGGCGGTTAGCGCTAGGATGGTGGCGAGCTTCATGATGAATGCGAGTTTGCTAAGCAGGCTGGTGGTCCGGGGGACAAGCAGGTGGGCGTAAAGACGAGTGTTCTCTTACGTCTTGAGAGGATGTTATTGGATTTGGATTCGTCCCCAACGCGAACACGCGCCTCTTTATATCCACCGATTTTGTCGTTTCTATGTCGTGATGGCGAAGACCACGCGGCGGCCTCGACGTTCGCAACTGCTGCATCCGTTTGGCAACCCCACCGACGATCTGGCGATCAGCGTCCGTTTCGTCCTAGGGGGCCTCACCCCGCGTCAAACTCCAGAACCTTGACGGTGCCATCCCGAGGCAACAAAAGCACGGCCCACGCGGGGTTCGCAACTGTTTCCAAGAGGGACGGCCGCGCAGCATGGATCGGCCAACGTGCTTGATGGGGAACTTTCCCAGCACCCGCCCTGTATGGGACGCCCTTGCCAAGAGGGGGCCCCTGAAACCCCGAGTCCTGTCGTCGGAAGTGGAGTCCACCTTCGCGAGAATTCCCGCCTTGGGAATGGCGTGCACTCTCAAATCCCGGTCCATGCGCCGATCCTTTCCCGCCAATTAGCGCAAGAACCGGGGCCGTGGGACCGCACTGCGGAGAAACTCAGATCGCGGGGAGGGGCTGATCTCGATATGTGACTCTAACACGACCAACAGCCCCACCTGCGTGGCCTCACGGTTGTGAGGGCACTCTAGGTACTCCAGGGCTAGGATACATGACGTTAAGCCCAGCGAGTACCCGAGCAAATCTCGGCGTAATTAACATTCCGCAACCCTTAATCGTCAGGGAAAGAGGGGTAGGTGACGGACCCCGATGTATGCCTCGGCAAGAGCATAGCCCTATGTGATAAGGAGAGACTAGATGTAAAGGAGAGGTAGGAGTGAGTCCCTTGGCCTCGGCAGTTCGTGAAATGGCGTGACGTCAGAAACTTCCTGAACAAGTGCTGGCTCTATTTACTACCCTGCCATGCCGGGTCTCACTATCCTTTACAATACTCGAGCCAGCCTCCCCGAGTGATACCCGATCGGCAGCCTATCATCCCTACTCTGCACCCCGTCCGATATGTTGTTTTCGCATTGTCGGTCGTCTAGAGGTCTTGTGACCGGCCTAGAAGAAATCCAAATTGACACGTCTCGTCTCTGAAACACCGTTCTAGCTATACCGGCCATTTATTATGCGTTCCTGGATGGATAGAAACAATGGGTTCGTACACGCCGTCGAGATCCTGCGGGCTCCAGGCCCATGTGGTTCAAGGGTTTATACGCCGTCCAGGTTTCTGGCAGTGTTGCGTTTAGTTCGTCTATGGAGACCTTCGCTGGAGTGTCGACTACTTTGTCTTCGTGAGAAAGTCGGGCATGATTAAATTGAATATGGATCTGTCCGCGGTTGCTACCGGAAGTAGTGTGGCCAATCGGATGCCGTCATCCGTCGGGACTTTATAAGTGTACTTTGGACATGATGAAGTTTGATCAGGCATGTTTTATATTGCGTAACATGAGCAACATCTGAGTGTTGTACCGGCCATTCTATCACATAAAAGTGCCCACATTCTGCCTGTAATGAGTGATCGCAGCCGTCAAGTTGCCTCTGCAAGACGTTCTTGCCCAAGCCCGAGAGCCTATTGGCCAATAAAAACAAAGGCAACCAGCTGAAGATGTAATTACGTGGCCAAGCCACACTTGGCAGTGCAGGCAACGCAGCTGCAGACATGCACAATAACTTGAAAAAGGGTTGCTTCGCCACCATGGCCCCTGCATTCCAGCCCGACGGGCGGCTTCATTAGGAGAGAACTGAAGAAGTGGACGTTTCTCTCCATCGCCACTCTCCCACCATGCTCTCAGGGCATCAAAGAGCCGGAAATCCACCGCGACCATGTCATCCACACCTCCAAGGTTAACCGAGGTCCACAGACGCCTCTCCCGGGATAAATTCTACTGGTACCAAGCCCATCGCCACCTGCTGTCCGGCATGCACTTGACTCTCGCGGCGGGCGCCCTGCTATACGACATGCTCCACCGCGTCCGCCGACCTGACGACCTCTTTCTGCGTCTCCGGCACCTCGACGGCCTCGCCCTGGCACTGGCTATTCTTGGCCGGGTCACATGGGGCATGCTCTTTTCAGACGATGACAAGTTTTGCGGGTTCCGGCGGCCAGGTAGAGCGTACGTCCTCGCCGTGTGGTTCGCCACCGCCATCACGACAGTGCCGAATCTGGCGGTGCATGTTCCTCTGCTTTGCCTGAGTATGCAGATCAACGATATGGTTGGCATTGTAAGGTCGACCAGGATTGCACAGCCAGTTTTCCTCATCCTGTCTTGTACGTTCCATGCATACCTCGTTCACCGGTTCCTTATGAGGGACAACGAGAGGCATTACGAGCCAACATGCGAGCTCTCAATGGACTCTCGACCCTCACGGGGCTTCATGGCGGAGGGTATGCCGTCAGATGCAGTCTCGGTGGTGTCCCTGCCCAGTTACCGGGACGAAGATGAACCATACGAGGACGCACCGGACGGCTTTCTTTCGGCTGCGTATGCGAAACAATCCGACCGCCGTCGCCGCCCAAGTATTCTCGACGCCAATGCGCCCGGGTACGGGAACGGGCACGAGGACACAGGCGCGAATGGCGAGGATACGGCCCACACACAGGAATCATCTCAACCTTCAGGCTGTTCCAGGCCGACAACTGCTGCACTATCCCTCACCCTCACGCCGGACAAGAAACGGTGTCCGACAGTTGCTCGGTTTGATTACATGCCAGAGAATCACAGTACAGTGAACGCTATAGTGACATACCCAATCCTATCTTGGGTCTTCGGGGCATTTGCTGCTATACTCGCCTTCCTGACCATGCGTCTATACATCGAGAACGCAAACGCCAGGTTTCCGTCCGCGTAAGTTACCGCTAGTGAATTTCCCATTCTTCGTTTGGCGCGGCCAACGCTCATGCATTGCATAGATACGCGAGAGGCTCCCTGCTCAGCCCTCTCGGCCTAGTCATGCTATGCGCCTACGTCACGAGGCACCGCCTACGCAAGAGCCTCTTCGAGGAACGGCAAATGTCCCTCCCAGAACCCTGGGACCAGAGGACCGACATATACGGTGAACTGCAGCAGGAGTTCGTCAATGTCGAGACGGGGACCACCACCCATCTCGACCCCCGCTTCCGCGCCCCCTGTAGCGCGACGCTGCGACGTCGGTTTGGGCTCCCTGGCGTGCGATCGGCGTACGTGAAACGGTACAACACGGGCCCGAGGACATGTGACTGCTACTGGGGCCATGCCGGCCGCACGTGGGCGTACGAACGCCTCCTTTCGCCCCTCTGCGCGCGCTTCCTCTTCGTGGCAGCTTCTGTATGCCTGTTCATGGCCGGCACGGCGTGCCTATTCCTATACCCCTCTGGCACCGCGGCTCTCAAGCGGTACCGCGGGCTGCCGGACCTCACGGTGGAAGACGAACTGAGGCTGATGAGGATTATGAAGCTGGGTATTCGCGCCTTCGGAGTCGCCAACCTGATTGGGCTTCTTGTTATTCTGTACGGATTGACGGCCACGCTCAGCCTCGTCCTCCTTTCAGGGAGAGAGATAGACGGTGTGACACACATACCAGCGCCTCAGGTGAGGGAGTAAGGCTAGACGGTGGGAAGAGGGCAGGATCCTGGACTTGACGCACTGGTCGGCATGCCAGGAGACCACATGAGATTAACGGATACGAAAAGAGAACGGTCGTAGAATTTGGAAACGAATTCTCATCTCTCCTGCGCCGTCCAACCCAGGAATTCATAAATGCTTGGGGAACACTAGCTAAAGTAATTGAATGTTTTCCTCCTGAACCGCAAGAAAGTCCTCTATGAGGTCCAGGTCCCCAATCCGGCCTACGCCAAGGCGGCGATACCCCTGTCCACCCTCCGTCTCCTCCAGAAGCAAGACGTCTAGCACGGGGTCCGACCGCTTCACTATCCAGCCAGTCTCCACGAACCGCGTCGAGACGTGGAAGGCGTGGACGGCAACTCCAATGTCGGCACAATTCTCCGTGCTGGCCGGCAGGGACTCGAGGGAGCCCCACCCGGCAGTGACTTCCGGGTTTGCGGGGGAGCAGATGGCCCTCCAAGAGCAGGTCTCGGCCCACGCGGGTGCGTAGTCACAGCCGGTGGAGAGGGCTGCCGATTTGATCTGCTCCTCTGTGGCAAGGTAGCCGCGTATGTGGACGGGGTAGAGCCTGCTCCTCAGGTGGAGCGTAGCAAACATGTTCTGGAGGCCAAAATCTGGTAGGTGGGAGCCCGGAATGAGTAGATGTTCGGGCTGGTCGTTCTGGTCGCGGCGGGAAAAGGAGAATCCCGCTACCTTGGCCACTCTGTTCGTGTTCTCCAACCGCTCGGGCCATTTGACGGGCGACTTGATATGCGCCCACGTCCACGAAGGCGCCTGGGGAATACGTTGGGGTTCGTCCTCTGTCGATGCCGCCCACTCCCATAGAAGACCGTGGTGGATATCGACTATCCACAGCCCGGCTACATACACCGGACTCCGTGCCATCATACCCATCCTTGCGTACTGGGCCCTAAGCACCTGGCGCACCTCTGTCGCCAGACCAGCCAGCGCAACGATCCGGTCCTGCTCTGCCTTTGTGAGCTGGCACCCCGAGTACGTCTCGAGGGCGCTGTACCAGAACTCCAGGATCTTCGGGTTCGTGAAGTGGAAATTTTGCTTCATTTCCAAATGTGCCCTCAGCGCCGCCCCCGCCATGTCCAGACTTAGCCTCTCGCCGCTTACAGTCATCGGCATCTCGCTCCGGCACTCGAGGAAGACCCCCGACGGACTGTACCACAGTATTCTCTTGCTCAGCAGCCACTCCTGCTGGATCCAGCCGCGGCGGAGGAGGGCACTTTCGCGGACAGAGGGGAGATAGTCGTCGACAAGACGCTTGTGGCGTCTATAGACATAGAAGTGGCCCCTTTGTGTCCCGGCGCGGTCGCGGTACGGCAGGCGGGCGAGGTTTCCACCCCATGGCGCAGAATCCTCGGGATACTGGTGCAGGATTCCGTTAGTCGTATCCCGGAGCGTCGCTGCGATGGTAAAGACCGAGTACTGGTAGTATTGCGCCATCCTGGGGGCTTCGTTCTCCCAGTCCATGCCGTTGTCGCCATCCTGGACGATGCAGATAGAATCGATCCATACGAGGCGGATACCCAGTCTCCTGGCGACTGTGAAGACATCCTCGAAGAGCTTGGGAAGCGCGCGGAATCCACGGCCGGATATCCTGGCCTGGTAATTGTCCACTGTCGTCTTGCACTCTTCGGTTGCTTGGTTCCAGCGGTGTGTTACGGTGATGTACCTGCCTGTCATAGTCCCCGTCGTTTCGAGTAGGAACAAGCGCCCGTCCTCCGCAAGTTCGATACAACGAGACGGCAAAGGGGACCCCGTCGCGTCGCTGTCGGCGACCCCCGAGACCGTACGATTGCAGTTCAAGTGCGCGTCACAGTCTCTGATCCAGGTTTCGATGGACTGAAAAACGTCATCCGAGCTTGGACGCACTCCGAGGTATCGGCCGCTGACATCCCCGTTCTGGGCGGCGGGGCTTCCTGAGAGTAGCACAACGATAAGCCAGGCCGACCTGGCAAAGGGATTCGTAGGAGACTCATGGGAGTATGGGGAGATTTAGAAGCGTAGGAGTCTTACCCGGGTCAGCCACGATGCAAAACTCCTCCTTGGACGCTTCCCTCAACTCATGAAATCTTCCCCCGAGCTCGACGCTCATTCGATTCACCCCTAGACCTGCTTCCTGCACCTCTACACCCGTAGCCTTGTAGTTCCACGACAGCGTCATGTGGATGTACATCTCGGAGTCGACGTTGAGTCTGGTTCCCCGGGTTATGGAAAATGAGTAATATTCTGGCTTCTCAACCTTGCTCGCCGCGTCGGAGAGGAGCATGCAGAATTCGCAGCCAAGCTCGGCGCTCCGATTAACCTCGCGGAGAGGGTAACCCCGCGTGCGGGTTGAGCTCGTGGCGAAGGCTTGGAGATTGAAGCGTTGACATCTATGGCAGAGGCCTGAGCTTAGATGGCCCAGAGTGGTCCTGGCCACCGCAGAGCTGGATTCGGGAGGGGGCCCTGCAGAGTCCTCGACAAGGCGGAGGTCACTAGGGTCTTCTGCTGTGGATGTCATGGTGATGAGGGGTAAAGACGTTATTCGGGCCCGTGTTAGGGTAATAGACGGCACGATGACTGGAGAAGACCTGGAGAGTATTGGTTCTAGTGACAATGTCAGAGGGTCCAAGGACGAAGCACTCGGAGAAACGTGGTAAAATGGCGCTTTGCACTGCCACGACTGACGAATACAGCTGCAGGCGAAGCCTTGGTCAGGAGGTTTGAGCCACAGCCAGGCTCCTGGCGGGCCTATCGGCGGGACAGGGCATTAACAGGGAGCCACTCAAAGAGTATTAGGAAATTCCAGGAAATCCGATGGGATTGGCAGGCGTCTGTGTCGTATGTGTTGTGACGTTTTAGGCAATGTCAGTCTTCAATCTCAACGCCCGGACCAAATGTAACAAACGATATAGGCATATTATCTTAAACCAATAACCTCAGCACGCCTTTCCTAACGTCACCTCCACCTGCCAAGTGCAACGAGAATCTCAGCTCTCCACAATCGCCTCTCCAAAAGTACTCTTTTCATCACCATTTCCCTCCCCAGTGTCCCCAGTGATCTTACTCTTAAGCCAGCAGTTCCCCCCCCTGGTGTCGACCCAGTTAAGGTCCGCGTTAAACGACACCGCAACACAGGGCGAGCCCGAGTTCGTACGGCTATAAGCTGCGCATGCCAGCATGCAGTCCTGTATACTCCAAGCAGGTATGGCGGAGATGTCCACGTTGTCTTTGCCGTTCTCAGTGTGATCGGTCCCGCAGGAGATGCGGAAGCGAGAGTTCGAGTCGCCGGCGGAGACCGTCTGCGTCTGGTCGTGGAGGTTGGGGCAATCGAGGGCGAGGAAGCCCTGTCGCGGGATGGCCGAGGGCGACGCGATGGGGTCTTCTGAGTCATCGGAGTCGTCGGAGTCGTCGGAGTCGTCGGGCTCGTCGGTCACTTCGGGGGGCGAGACGGTCGTGGCGACCGAGTTCGTGGACGTGACGGTGATGGTGGCTTCCGCGCCGTCCCTAACGCCGCGGCTGTCGTCGCGAGAGAAGAAGAAGTAAGCGAATGCTTGCTTCAAGCCCGAGGTCCCATCAAGAGATACCGAGAACCAAACAAGGGGGAAATACTGCGCCTTGTCGGGAAAAGACATACTCGTATGCATCGCGGACGGCAATGCTTCCTCCGACGCCTCCAGCCACGGCGGCGATGATGATGACCAGCGCGAGCAGCAGAGCGAGAATGAACGTCACCGGCCGCACACCGCAAATCTTCTTGTAGGTAGGCGGCGGGGGCGGCGCCGTCGCCATGGCGGACGTGGCGCGGTCTTGCGGAGGCGACGCTGGTGACTGCACGTAGCTCTCCTTGGTCGGACTGTGGGCGGCGCTGCGGACGGGTTCTTGTGCTATCCCGTGGACGGGAGCGGAGCCCTGACCGTAGCTCTGCTGGTGACCTGTCGTGTAGGCTTGGGCGTGGTCCTGGATCTGAGCGGTCTGGGCGGGAGGGATATAGACTTCCGGGGGCGGCTGGTTTGGGTTATTCGGTACTACCTCTAGACCACCTCCTTGGTAGGAATTAGGGGTATATGGCGTGTACGACATCGGATACGCTCTTCCGCTGCGAGATACGCTGCCAGGGAGAAATGTTGTCGCAGTTGGCGTCAGCGGATTAAGTCGTCTTTTATACTCCTGTCACATAGTAACATAGCAAAGATGTGAATGGTTGAAGGCGGAGGCTTAAGAGAAATGCGTGGGCTCGGGGTTTCTCTCGAGCATCTCCCGCAGGCTCCTCCATGCCGGGAGAGGGCACCCATGCCTGGCCAGCGGAAATAAGACCCATGTCGCCATACTCGAAAATGTTGGGGGCTGAACATTCACGCCTGCCATTGGACGGTCCGTCCTGCGGGCGATCGCTGGCTTGGTGCGTTCGGAGGGTCCGTTCTCCCCGAAAGCGCGGCCTTAATTCTTCATACGCCCGTCCATAATCCGGTCGCTCCGATGGCTTGTTACCTGGAGACGCATATATGTACGATCGAGGGTACCATTTGGTTGAGCAGCCATCTGACGCTCTGGCACGGTCAAGATATTCGCGCCCGGTTGAGCATCAGATCCAGACGAGAACTCATCCGGAGCAGCAGGGGGGACCAGGCTCTGGGATTCGGAGCCCGGTCTTGGCTCAACCCTTGCAGGAGCTGAAGAATCGCTACCCGTGCCATTGGCCATTCCAAAACGCCTGACTTCTCGTTTTAACCTAGCTTGATGCGCCCGCTTGCTAGTCCTGCGCATTTCTGGTATTTTGTTCGAGCCTTGACGAGGAAGCGAGGGTCTAAGCCACGATGGCTACGGTGCTGGGAATCGTCCCTTCACGCCGTTATCGCGGTATTAAAGAGCAGGCTCCGTAAAAACGTGTGCTGATCCCACTTGGCATTGTTCATCCCGTGCCTCGATCAATTGCAGGGTTGGAGATCTCCTGGCGAATCAACCTTTTGTCCACTTTTTGGGCTCGGATGGTGGCGCCGTAGCTGTAGGGCCGGGATCTCGCGCGGCGAATCCTGCATTGAACACAAGCAAGGAGCCGAGACTGGGCCGTGATAAGAAAGTGACGATGGGCCTTGTAGCTGTTGATGTCAAGACCCAGATATCCCAGCCTTCCCTAACGTGTGGGGGCGATGACACGATCGAAATTGCGCACATTTACATGCTCGAAGGAATCGACACCCTCGGTTACGCCGATTGGGACAATAGTAAACCTCGCGATTATAAAGTACTTATTTAAGGCTCCCGGTCGCCTAGAAATGGAATCTGGGACAGCTATTGACCCCACTGGCTGTTAGGACGTGCCCGTAGTTTTGGGGGGAAAGCATCTAGCCCCGGGTCCTCAAGCATCTGGCGATGAGCGACTATCATCGCTGGACAGAAAGATGAATCTCTGTAGCCTTCGTGTAGTTGGTAGGCTCGGACAAGGTAGGTTCAAGCGGAGTGCGTGGCGGAACGCCTGGAGAACCGACCGAAGAAAGGAAACGCCCCAATTACTTTGCCATGCTAGCAGAGCCTATACCGCTCGGAGTTTGCCGCTGAAGAACCGAAATACGGGGTGGCTCGCATAGCGTAATGTGCGCCGAGGACGCGAACACAGCAGAAGTTCACGGAACATATCCGTTCAAAACGGCGTGGTCGACCGTAAATGGGAGCTGCCCTACCGAGCTCGGGTTTATCCTCGCCGGCCCCGCATCATACATAGTGTTCTGGCGTGGCCAGAGGCCGCCGTTCTGGAAAACCAAGTCTGAATTGGGCTACCGGGTGGAGACCTGGCGCCCCCGACCTTGGCGACTTGGCGGCGCCACCGGGTCGGTGTAGAAGTGGGGAACGCAGCTTCACCCACAAGCGCCGCGAAGATATTTCATACTTGACGAACCATGCACAGGATGCTGGGTAAGATATAGTAGCCGGCTGATCCAGACCCACCCGATCTTCAAGTTTGGCCGCCCTTCACGAACGGCTCTGAAAACCGCAGACTTGCGCCCCAGGGGAATATTTTCGAAGCAGTTTCGACTCAACAGGCACCCCCATCTGGACACCCCGCCGAGCACCAAGATGGGCGTCGCCGAGTACCTCGCCGGCCGCCTCACCGGGCTCAAGCCAGCCATGACACTGGTTGGCAATCCGCTCAAGCAGCTGGGCCTCCTCAACCGCGAACAATGGATGTTCTTCTTGGTAAGTTTGGCGCACATCCCCCCACAACCCCGGATTCTGGAGACGAATGTGCGCCCCCAACGACGCTTAAAAGGCAGGAATGTTGGTAACACTAGATTATAGTATTAATCTTCTAGCTATGTTCTATGCATTTATCTAGTTGGACGGCAGTCTGTCATCAGAGAGAGATACTGCTCAGAGCCTGGCAGCGCTAGCGGTAAAGCAAAACGAAAAAACTGCTGCCCTCTGAACCAACCTTATTAACTAGAGCTTAATGCTAGTAGCAAAAGTCATCATACTTGTTCTTCGACCCACTCTCGATGCAGCACGCATAGAAGTTCCCGCACTTCTCCCTGTCCCTGTCCAGCCCGAAGCACTTCCAGCCCTCCCACGTCCCGCCGACAGAATCAAGCCCGCAGCAGCCCTCCCCGGCCGACCCCCCGAGCAGCCCGTACGTGCACCACGACCCCGTGTTCACCATGTCGCCGCGGGAGTCCTCCGGGGCGCTGATGGGCGGGTCGGGCTGCGGCGCGAGCTCGCGCACGCCACCCGTGTTGAGCCCGATCTCCGAGATGTAGGCGGAGCCGGAGTCCGCCCAGCCGAGGAAGCCCATGTACGTCCAGCTGGCGAAACCCTCGACGACAGGGACGCTGTAGAAGCACTTCGGCTTGGTGCCGTCCAGCGGGAGGTCGGTGCCGTTGATCCTGCCGCCGCCGTCTGGGTAGCCCTCTGCGCAGGCGTGGGCAATAGCATAGAACTCTTCCAGGTCAATAGAGAGATCATTCATAGTGACGGTCATAGGTCCGTCGTCAAGCCCTAGGGGTAGGTCGTCATCCGGGTCCTCCGCCGCCTGGTAAGTATTCTTAGCAATTCCACTCCCCCAAGGAGCCGCTTCTGGACAGAAGGAGCAGGTTTGTAGGCGGCCTGAGGACTCACGTCTTTGCGGTTAAGAGCAATGTAGTAGCACCGCTGCCTCTCGTCGGACCACCACATACTGTTCAATCCCTTGCAGTAGCTCCCATCGGGCACCGATCTATCGATGACAACCACATAGCCATACGCTTCAATCAACCAGCCTGCAATCATCAGCTGCTGAATATGGATATACTCTTCAAAGATGCCGCCAATAATAGTCTCGGCGTCCTGTAGCAGGAACCTCCCATCAGCAAAGAACCTGGCCAGCGCGTTATTCGAGTCGCCAATCTGCCCGGGTATGTCGTTGATATCCATCTCCGAGCTACCCCCGTAGATTACGGCCGTGAGCTCGTCGATCGCCGTCTTCGCCGCCTTGTACGAGTCGCCGAGCTGCGCGCTGACCTTGGCGGTCGGGTCCGGCGCCTCCGGCGCATCCTCACCGAGCAGTGATAACAGGCTGAAGACTCCGGCCAACGCAGTGAGCGTCCCGGCCACCGGCGCCGCGGCCGCGGTGACGCCCGCGGCGACGGTCAGCCCGGCAGCCACGCCCGCTAGCACGTCGAAGTCTTCGGCCGGGTCCTCGCCGCCGTACCTCTCCACCATACCGTCGATGTCGAGGGCGTTGGCCAGGGTGGCGGCGTCGAGCGCGTCGCTCATGCCCTCGAGGGCATCGTGAAGCCGGGCGGCAGAAAGAAGGACCCAGTAGGCCTCCGGCATGCCCTGCCTGACGTGGAATTCTTTAGACGTATTGTCAGCGGCCGGAGATTCCTTCAAGTCACGAGGTATATGAGGCAGAGACACTTACCGCAGTCTTGGGGGGACTCGCACTCTGAGGCGAGGGTCGCGCAGCTGAAGCTGGACTCGCCGTTATTGCTGGCGCAGTCAGTTACTGATAACCACTACTACCTACACCATAGAGGGCATTGCGCGACGTACTTGTTCACCTCATTGTCCATCGTGGCAGTCCACAGGCGGTGGTCCTCATGCTCATCCAGCCATCGGTCGAACCAGCCGCCGATGCCGTAGTCGTCCCAGACGGCCTGGGCAATGCGTGGGTCGTGGTCGTCGAGGTCATACTTCGAGCAGTACTCGTGTGGGTCTTCAGGGGGCCCGCCGATCTCGGGGGGCTGAGGATCCACAGGGCCCGGCGGGACCCCGACCTGAGCGGCAACCGCCGCTGGGAGGAGGAGGTAAAAGATGTGCTTTGTGAGCATCGCGTTGTCGGGTCTGCAGAGAGTGGCAGAATATTGGGACAAGAGCGTGGATGCTTTGCACAATCAGCACGTGGTAGCCTAACAGCAAGAAGATTCGGGATCTAGGGAGAGCGGTAAGAGAGGTAGATGTGTACCTGTCTCTGCTGGATGCATCTCTCAGTAGGCTCCATGGTAAACTACCGGGAACGAGGCCTTTTATACATACCTCGACTTTGGCAGAGGTTTTTGAGATTGCACTCTTTGCAACGTCGCCTGATCCTTCGTTCTGATAGAAACCACCTTCCAGGCCCATCTCCTCAGCCATGGATAGCTGCTGACGGCAGCCCCTTGTTTCCTATACAGGGTTCCTCAAAGACTCTCACTTATGGGAATGTCTAAGCGTAACATTAATATTACACGGCCCAGGTATCTCTCGTTTAAGCCTCCCCACAGCCACAGCCTTGCCAAGAAACGATAACCTCATCGAAGAGGACCGTCCAACCAGGCCAATGGTCTCGTAAGACTTCGCGCCCTCTTGAGATTATTCAGATTCTCGATGGATCGGGGCCAGTGTATCACGAGCGGAGTGGCTCACGGACACACTCTTGAAGGATTTAGTGCTTACCTAGCAATACTATCGAGTCCGGTTTTGACGCTCGTAAATGTGTACTTGGCACAGAGCGCAGGCGAGTGCCAACGACCAACGGTGGGCGGTTCCGATCTTACAAGGAAGAGCGGGGGTGATCGACGTTGGAGACTTGAAGTAAGCCATGTAACGTAGGTTCTTCGAGAGAGGCGGAGTGCCGTCGAACTTACATCCGCACCTTGGCGAGACATTAACAGCCAACATTTGTCTAGTCCTGGTACCACGCCAGGCCACAACCGTTAGTCTTTCTCAACCCCGTTCGTAGGTTGCAGCGAGTAGGGCCTTCCTGAGTCTGATCATGATGGTCAAGGCTAAATAAGGAGAGGCTCGGCCTATTGGGCGAGGCTAGTTGAGAGGGCGTTAACGTGGAAGGCCGGAGTGCGCGATGGTACCATAGAACTACCTCGTAGAAGCCGATGGGCAATAGCCCCGGGGTGGTAGGGCTGCCGAGCAGTAAATCCTCGCCCTCTCTACCTGGTATCCTGTCCATCCACGCTGGGCGGGGTTCCGCCCTCGGCACTAACCAATATTTGGTGCTTCGGTCTGATACCACTATAAGGCTGACGTTATCACAGGGCTGAGTGAGAATTATGGCAAGCATCCGTTTGATGGATACTTCAAGGATCATGCAGACATCCCTGCCCTGCCTCTCCTAAACTCAGCGGCATTGCAACTTGAACCACAAATGATAAAATAACGGAAAAGGCGGACCCGTCCACACGACGCCGCTCAGTACCAAGGTCAAAATCGAGTGCAGGCGCACTGCCATCACCGTCCATAAGCTGACTGCATTAGAGTGACCATCACGACTGTCGATCAGCAAAGTGCCAGGCCCAACCTGCACCAATAGCAGTAGAGCTCCGCCTTAACTCCAAAATCCTTTCATGTATTCTTGACAGGGTTGATGATGGGTATTCGATGGTATATAAGAAGTGCCCCTCTCCTCCCCCCTCCGCCTCCGGTGAGCCTTTCGTCCTACTTTGTCGCTTAATTTCATTGGCAAGAATAATACGACATCTGCAAGGTATAAGGGTATTATTTAGAACGAATAGATCGGAGTCAATCAACCATCTTTGAACATACTCAATCGGTAGCACATTCTCCAATCAATCAAGTGCCCTTTGATTCTAACACTGGAAGACTAGGTATACCCCGTCTCACAACACCTCCTTACCCACTAGTTTCAAGTGTTCCCTACCATTATGGCCACTACCAGCCCCGCGCCGGCCACTGCACCCACCAACATCGAGGGCGTTCCTAAACTCCTGGAAGAGCTAGCATCAGCAGGTAATGCACTTCTTGAAGCAGACGAGGGGTCCGTAGCACCCCGGCTAGAACTGCTCGCGAAGGCGCGAGAGCTTGCACGCTCGCTCGAAACTCCCCGGGAGATTATGATACAACACCTCTGGGCTCAGGCTAGTCGATGATGTCTCGACAGGCGAACTCCCGACGCTAACTGGAGTATTAGCCTACCAATGTCATGGCCATCTCTTTTGGTGTGCAATCGGGCCTGTGGACTACCATGGTGAAGAATGGGGACGGCCCTCAGAAGGTGAGCGACCTGGCCAAGCAGCTTGGCATTCAGGAGGAGCTCTTGCAGCGCATGATGCGACACATCGCCGCTTCAGGCTACCTAGACGTGCCTGCTCCGGATGAGTACACGCCCAACAGGTTCAGCAAATCCCTGGCTCTCCCAGTCATGAGCAGCGGCTACCACACGTGGTAAGACTTCCATAGATGCACTCCAGGCGGGAGGCTAAGAACTGGCTTCACACAGTCCACCCATTCTTTATCCCACCATGGTAGTAGCCCACGACTGGCTCAGAGATCGGGGTTACACGTGTCCAACAAGTAACCTCGACACGGCATACCAGGTCGGCCACAACACTAAGCTCCACTGGTTTGAACACTTGCAATTAACTCCGCCTCACGGAAAGAACTTCCTCGACCACATGTCCGGCTATCTCCAAGGGCGTCCGGCGTGGGTAGACATTTACCCGGCCAAGGAACGACTCATTGAGGGCTTCGACGCAAAGAAGGAAGACTCCGCTCTTCTCGTAGACATTGGTGGCGGCACTGGCCATTATACGGAGCAGTTTCGGACCCGATTCCCGGAGACCCCCGGGCGACTTGTTCTTCAAGACCTTCCCGTTGTGGTTGAGCAAATTCTTGAACTTCACCCTCGCATCGAAAAGAGAGGTCATGATTTCTTCACCGAGCAGCCCATTAAAGGTGGGGTTCATTCATAATGTGGCAAAGAACTCTTCCCGTGCTCAGACAATGCTAACCAGCGAACCTCTGTCCATAGGTGCACGTGCCTACTTTACGCACTTCATCCTTCATGACTGGCCTGACGACGACTGCGTAAAGATAACCAGTCGCGTCAGGGAAGCTATGACACCTGGTTACAGCAAATTCCTTGTCCACGAGCATGTTGTTCCGCCTATGGGGCAAGACTACGAGCAGACAGCACTGGATCTGATGATGATGACAAACTTTGGAGGCAAGGAACGCAGCGCAGCTCAGTGGTCCGAGCTGCTAGAGAAGAGGTGCGGACTGAAGATCGTCAACATCTGGACGGGGGTCAACGGCATGGAGAGTGTAGTTGAGTGCGAACGTCCAGAGTAAAGTATACCGCGGGCTCTGTGTGCAAGCCTCAGTTCGAAAAGGTTCTGTGTTTCTGGCGACATTAAGTGTCAGCTATACCGCGGGCTCTGTGTGCAAGCCTCAGTTCGAAAAGGTTCTGTGTTTCTGGCGACATTAAGTGTCAGCTATTATTCAATGATGTAGGCAACAAGATCTATGTTTTCATAAACTCCACGGCTTGCCAAGTTCGCCCACTCCACAGCGTCAGTAAGGAGATACAGAGGTCGTACTTCAAAGGCTGATACGAACGAGATCATGTTAGGGACTATTTTATAGCAGTAAAGGACAAAAAGTAAGAAGCTTAAAAATATCACCCCTGGAAAAGATAGTTTTACAGAGGAGGAGATTGGGAATTTGAGGATGAAAACGGTAGGTAGACCAGACAGGATATTCTCCCTAAATAGGGCAGCATCAGGTAAAACAGAAGCGAGGGGAGAACAGTTAAAGTAGAATCTGTTTGCCACCGTGAATCCACAGAATGCGGGATGCGCACCTAAAAGTGGTGGGGGCGGTAGCACTGGGTGGGGGCGGAAAATGATCACGATCCAAAGACTATTGTTTGGCTATTCTGACAGCTCCAAAGAAACTTACACTGTGAAACCAATGCCTGTACTCTTCACAGCGTCGAGTACACAACTGTATCGCCTTTGTCGAGATGTACAAACACCATTCAATGGTTTGTTTCGAGGGACCCCCGGACGAGTATATAGAGTGACCAGTTTCGTCTTTTCGATCATTCCTGAACGCCATCACCAACACCAACTTCACCTCTCACACACCCTCTCACACAATTAACAACCTTAAAACAACCCCCCCAAGCACAACATTCCAAAACAGAACATCCTGTCCAAAATGGCGACCCAGGAATTCCGGATTCTCCAGTGCAACGAGGAATGGGAGCAGGTGGATCCTTTCTGCGTGATCCACGAGGATGACAACATGAACGACCACGACCTAATGTTCAACTGCACCCACATCTACTTCCGGCAGGGAGACTCCATCTTCTGGTCCACGGCCGAAAAGCGCGATTTCGAGCTGGGTAGCGTGGACCTGTCCACCATCGAGCGCACCGCCATCCCGATCGAGGAGATCTACCCAGAGTACGACCAGCGCTTCACCCTGGCGCCCTCTCCTCTCCCCGAGGGTGTCTACGTCAAGCACCCCAGGTTGGTCCACTACAGCCCCGAAAGCCAGGGCGCGCTCGCCGACCGCTTCCTCAACGAGGTCTCCACGTACGAGGCCCTGAAGGACAAGCCGCACCCCAACATCGCGCCCTACTACGGCTGCGTCGTCGAGGACGGACGCATCACGGGAATAGCGCTCAAGCACTACTCCTCTGACCTTATCGAGCGGCTCGAGAAGGGCGGCATCACAAAGGAGCAGGGCTGTGCGTACGCCGCGGGCGTGGAGGCCGCGGCCGGCCACCTCCACTTTCACGGCTACGCGCACAGGGACATTCGCAAGAGCAACGTCATGTTGGACGGGGAGACGCCCATCCTCATCGACCTGGAGAACGCCGCCTCCCAGGAGTGCATGGGCTGCCGGGCGGTGCGGCTCGGGGCCGAGCCGGATGCGGCCGAGGTGGTGCACGACCACTCCCTGAGCGACACGTTGAAGGACCGCCGCGACCTAGTGAACATCAGGGTCGCCATCATTGTGGCTCAGATATCGGAGGGCTAGGGCTAAGTTCTCGCGTTAATATTTTCCTTTCATATTGAATCTTCTGAATATAATCCATACGCTCATCTTCCTGTGCTTGTCTGCTATCTCCCTTTAGCCGTTCCATTCATGGTTTTCTGAACTCAGAGTCCAGATATAACGAGAGTCACACCCGTTCTAAAATAAAAGTGCCCCATAACTAACTATTAGTAGGGGGTTTCCTTCTTGTGACAAGCAGAATGACAAGGTGACAGAAATTATGGTATGTACAGTCTCCCCACAGGCCTTCGTTTGACAACACTACAGCCCTCCTCACTTCATCCATACCCAAATCCAGTGGATAAAGCTCGCAAAGTTATCCTTGGTGAATCCATCATCTGGGAATTCCAGCCGTCCCTTCCGGTGCTTGCTCGAGGCCTGCACAGCATTACTCAGGTCGTCCGACCTTTCCAAGCCCCATCGCGAAAGGTTGAATCCGTGTCGTCTCAACTTATACCCAATAACGAGGATGAAGAAGATCGGCACCTGGGTACGATTCAGTTCAGTACTCACCATGGCATAGCGAAGCAGAAGGGGCCCTAGGACATTCTAGGATAGGAAACTTACGCTGATGTACGCGGCGATGAACTTCTGCACGTTGAACGGGTTCCTCAGGAACGACGCAACGCCGTTGAAGATGATCAGCACGATGCAGGCGACAAGGCCGTAGCAGGCCTTCAGCCACTGTCCGTGGGATTTGTAAGGGTACAGGATGTTGTCGCGGTCGTAGGTTGACGCCTGTGCCTCTGATGTATTCTTGTACAGCTTCGCTTCTTGGAGACTGTGCGTAGGCGATGTTAGTCAGAGAAGTATTAAGTGAAACCTTAGGGGACCCACGTTCTGAAGAAACACAGATATGTGGCGCATATGATGCACCACACGATGAGGCATGATACAGTGCAGTTGTTCGCGAGCTCCTCCAGACGCTGAGCAGAAACGAGGTTAGTATGCCGCTGGGATCACAAACTGAGTCAAGATCTTCTTACCTCTCCGGGCGCTCCCGAGCGACCCATAAACCCAATCATCATCACAAAAGCAGTCACAATAACAGCCCGCACCGGCACCCCCGACCGGCACTGCCTCAGCCTCCTCGTGATAAAGTCCGGCCCCGTCTGGTCCCTCAGCGCCAGCGTGTGCAGCACCCTCGACGACACGTACAGCGAGTTGATGGCGCACGTCGACGCCGAGAAGACGAAGACGGCGTTGAAGAAGTGGGCGGCGGCGGGCAGGCCGGCCTCTACGGCGGCGATGATGAAGACCGAGTGCGAGCCGACCGAGTCGCCCTCGCCGTTGATGAAGGGGTGGTCCGAGGGGACGACGAAGGAGGCGGTGAGGGCGGCGAGGGAGTAGAGGGTGATGATGCGCAGGTTGATCTTGCGGGCGGCCATCTTCATGCTCTCGGCGTCGGAGAGGGAGGAGCTCTCGGCCGCCGTGGCGGCGACGATGTCCATGCCGACGTAGGAGAACAGGACGTTGGTGAATGTTGTCCTGGGGGTGTTAGTGCGGCCGCAACTTCTCCTGTCTGCGTTTGGCTTGCTCTTGGGCGGGAACTCACCAGACTCCGAGGAGCGTACCGACGGAGCCGGTTATCACTCTTTCAGGTTCATTATCGGCGTCCTTGACGAAATACTCATTCCTAAAGAAGGAATACGGGTTGTTCCAGTCTATATCAGGGCTTAGCAAGCGTTCGCAAGGCACAAGGTAGGGGATGGAGTGTTCGCACATTTGGTCCCGAGAGGCTCGTCGTAGTACGCATTCTCGTTTGCTAAATTCTATCGTTAGACGCGTTGGAGCGGTGTGGGGTGCGGTGGACTTGCGTTTCATGGTGTTGAAGATCAACATCATCGCGATGAGCACGGAAATGAACATCATCTTGAATGTGCCGAAAACATACTCCAGCTCTCCAAAGAACTAGCATCCTTGTCAGCCACAGTCTGAGCACAGGCCTACTGGTACCACATCCGTCCCCGTACGGGGACACATACCCTGACAGGAAGCAAGTTGATAACCGTGACGATGACGAGGAAGACGCATATCCAGACAGCGTGGTCGACGCTCTCCCCAATTGCCCAGTTGATAAAATTTACACCGTCGTCGTAGCGGAATCTTATCAGGTTGGAAAGAGCGACGAGTTGGTTCGCAGCCACGATCGCGTACGCAAACCTGTCAGGAATCCGGCGTCAGACACAAAGGACGTTCACCCGGAGGGTCGTGGTCGAGATGCAGACGCTGGGGACTCACCAATACATCCACCCAACGGCGAAACCGACGCCTCGGTCGAGGAAGCGACGCGGGAACTCCATCATCGGCGCGTTCACTGGCATCAGGGCTGTCATCTCGCCCAGGCAGGATATCACGGACGATGTGACCGTGCCCATGAGGATATAGCATACGACCGCACCGCCCGGTCCGGCACCGGCTATCGACCTTCCGCTTCCGAGAAACAGTCCTGTAAGGAAGCTGTGAGTAATTCGACCGCCCATTGAAAGGGAGTATGAGTGAAGGCAGGGGGTAAGCACCATTTCCGATCGTTCTGTAACACCAATGGTTAGCCAAGGACAGTTCCCCGTACGAGAGATACAAGAGCTATCTTACCCAGAGAAAGCAATCATCTAGTTCCGGAAGAGAAACATGTCAGCTGCCACCACTGAGAAAGTGGACTTGAGGGTTGAACTAACATTAATATGCCTTTCACCAAGGACTCTCCTGTGGTTGACAGCTGTTAGCATGCTTGTCGAGGTAGCCAACACTGGAAGCCGTGGCTCCACTTACCATAATGACTCTCCCCGACGCTCCCGCCTATTGTCGGGATGGGGCGACTCCTCGAAATCATCTAGTGGCTCCACATTGTGTAGCGGATGCCCGTTCCCATCGGGGGAGAACATCGGCGGGGCCGAAACCTCCGGCTTTTCGTAGTCCATCGTGTGCGACGCGTATGGGGGTCTGAATTGGGACGGCGACCAACGACGAGAGGTCGGACAAAACAATTCAAAGTTGGGGTATGCCCCGTTGGAAGTACTACACTTAAGAATCACATTCTTCGCCCCGGATTCCTCTCCCCACTTCCCCAACACTGCCCCTCCTCGGTTCTTGTCCAATCCCCTAATTATAGGGAGGAGATATACAACCTTCCCGGGAGGCTGCGCATGCGAAGCGATATGAACCGGGGGAACGTTAAGCCAGCTTACTCTCCGCTCGCTGTGCGTTCTCGGTTAAAAAGTGGCACAGGCCGCCCATGCTGCAGATGGTGACCCGGGCTCTGGTTATAGTCGCACGTAATATATAAGTATAATTATAGACGTGGCACCTGCACGTCGGATTGGATCCCCCAACCAGAACACCGAACACTCGGCCCCTCGGGATAGGATCGCCGCCAGTGTGTGGTGCCCACGACATCAACAAGATTAACACTGGTTACACCGGACCGCGGGCAGGCCCCTCGCCCGGCAGTTATTGGCCTGGAAACGGGGCACAGGGGCGGCCCACGGACGGCACGGGGGCCAATAACGACAGCCCGGCCATCTACAAGGCTGTATGGGGTTGCAGCCACCTGCAACCCTCCCGCATCGCCTAGAGCCTGGCTGAGCACCCTGCCCTTGCCCAGGCTCCGAGACCCCGCGCCGAGATCGAAGGCGCCACGGTGGAAAAGGCGAGCCGAGCGAAGACTTGGCGAGGGGAAACGCCGTATCCACGCAGCCCTGAGATCGGGGTCCGCCCGATGACGCGCGCCCCCCTTTGCCTCTTTCAGCCCGTGGCTTGCGTTTGCTAAAAGGCAGAGAGGTCGGAATCAGGGAAGCAGTGTGCGCCGATCTGCAATCTGTCCCTGAGCACACACGGCAGCGATCGCGCCCCCTCTTCGGATGCCCCTGACAGCCCCTCGCCGTCCGCCCCGCCCCGGGCCCCATGAGACATCGTCCCCCCTCTCACCATGACGGCCCTGGCGCCCTCGTCGCTGTTCGTGCGCCTGGTCAGCATATACCGCCACCTGGCCCTGCGCTGCGACGTCGACGATATTATACTGGAGCTGCTGGGCCGCTTCTCGCTGGAGAAGATCTACGTCGGGCCCCACGACACGGAGGAGTACCAGCAGCTGGTGATCCACCTCCTCGCAAAGCTGACCGCCATATTCAACCTCCAACGCCTCTCCCTGCTAGGTGAGGGCCAGCTAGTCGGGTCCGGCATAGGCTTCCTGGTCAGCTGGGAGGTGGCGCTGCGATGCGTCGAGTTCGTGCTCCAGGTTATGGGGGAGGGGCGCGAGAGCCTGTGGGAGGCACGCGACCTGCGGGATAGACACCTGGCAGACTTTCTACTGGCGTCGCTCCGCGTAGTCAACCTCCACCAGCATGTGCCCGCGGGCCACAGGACCAAGGACCGGCGCGACCGGCTTGCGCGTATACACAGGTCCCTCGAGCAGGTGTTCGACAGCTACCCCGGCCCCAAGTCGTTCCTGCTCGTGGTCTGCAAGGAGGTGACGCAGCAGCTGCATCTGGATCCACACTCCTTCGCCCTGCCCCAGGCGCTGCGATATCAATTGCGAAACCTGGCGTCGGAATTGGTACGGACGGCCACGCCGGTCATTCTCCTTCGGAGGTTTAAGTAGGGCGGTAGTTTTTGCTGACGATGCGGTCGATAATAGTACCCGCTTCCCGACTGCCTGCAGCGCAGCTACATCGAAAGCCTCATGCCACAGTCCGACGCCCCCGTCGACTGGGTCACCCAGTTTCTGACCCTCCGAGACATCTCGCACTACGTCCTCGGCGCGATGATCCAGTACGAAGCCAACGGTGAGGTCCACGACCCGCGCCTCCGCGCGTCGTGCGCCCAGTGCCGCAACGACGTCCTCGGCGCGCTCGACAACCTGCGAATACCCTCCCACCTGTCGAGGGTCGAGCTTGTCGCGTCGTTTGTGTCGATATTTCGCGTCGTGCTGGAGGATACACCGGCTGCTCCGGAGCCGGACTCTTTGGGTCCTTACGACGATGATTACGAGCTGGACGCATTGGACGCGCTTTGTGCTCGGCTTAGCGAGAGGCAGGCGATACATCGGGCCAGCGACGTCCATTGCCAGGCAGGTGTGTCGGAAGTGGTGACTAGGCTCGTCCTGCAGGATGATCCTACTGGGCAGTTGAGGGGGACGCCCGGCGTCTATGCCACGAACTGTCCGGAATGCCATTTTGTGGGAGGGTCCCGGCTGAGGGAATCCGGCGTGGAGCAAACAGTAAGTTTATGCGTTCGGGACCGTCACGTTCCGCCCCTGTCTTCCAACATTGGAGATGTATATGGGGAATGAAGTCAAGAAAGCTAACGCCCAGTAAAAGGGAGGTCACGCGACAGGACAGGAGCTCAAGCGCGTATCGAATTTCGGCTGCACCCAATGCGGAAAGCCGGTAACCAAGGTCCGCGAGGTGCCCCTGCTCGGACGCATCTGGGAGCTGCTGCGGCCCCTGAAGCCCGATGTCGAGGCCATCAACTCGCAGCGCCACCTGTCGGAGCAGTTCCAGATAAGGCCGCCCAGGCTCGTCGATGACAGATACGGGTTCCCAGCCACGAGGGGACACGGGCAGCACGAAACGAGTGCGTACTCGTCGGGCTCTAGCGGCCTAGCACGTCCTATGGGCGGCGCCTTTCCAGCCCACCAAGGCCAGGACGAAGCCTCGGTGCTTCTCCCACCGCCCCCTATAGGCACGCGACACGTCCCCGAGTCCCCGAGAACTGCGACAGTCCGTTCCGAGAGTCCTGTGGTCCGTGGATACCAGACACCAGATACCAGCCAGGGGCCTGATACCCAGGTCTCACGGGGCCATGGCGTGTCCCCGCCTCCCACCCCTGGCGCGCCGCCCGAGGGTTGGTCCTCGCGCAGACCTAGCCTGGCCCAAGTGATGCAATCCCCTTTGTCTTCCACAATAGAGATACCAACTGTCCAAGCTCCAACACCTTCGCCATCTCGCCGGCCGGTCTCACCCGAGAGAGAGCGATCCCGATTCTTCAAGTTCATGGGCAAGAAGAAGGCCAATACGTCCGGAGGCACCGGGGACTCCAACTCGTTGACGTCGTCCAGGACGGAGGGCCAGACGCTTGAGGAGGTCCATGTCGCGGATCTGTACAGGGGGCAGACCACCGGGAGGGGCAAGTCCACCAAGTTCGGCAACATCAACGTGAGCCTGTCGCAGCAATCCACTCTCGCCCTCTTCTGGAATAAGTCTTTGATTCAGCTGTGGAATGTGGGCGTGTCACCCCCAACATTGGCACGGATGATTCAGGCTGAGAGTACCTGTCTACTTGCGGTAGTGGGCAGGACGTACCTCGCCTACATGATCGGGACCCGGGATCAGAAGCTGACGGCAAGCACCTCCCTACTCTCATTCATGCACTATCCCATGCTAACCGGCCCCGTGTAGCTCAAAATCATGAACCTCATCCAACCGGATGTGCCCGAGATCGAATACTACATGCCTTCAAACCTATGGAGTAAATGCATGGCCATAGACAAGAAGGAGGCCTTCGTCGTGGTCGGCTTCGAGCGCTCCATCATCCGCTTCTTCAAAACCACCGCACCAGAGCAGCCGCGCGAAGACAACCTCCACGTCCTACACCACCGAAGATGCACCGCCTGCCCACCCATAGAGACCCTGGCCTTCTCAAATGACGGCCTCGCACTTATAGCGAGCACGCGGTGTCCAAAGACCGGCGTCATCAAGATCTACAGCTGGGCCTTTCCCTTCCTGTCGTCCACCGAGCTCCACCGCTGCCAGTACCAAGTATCCCTCCACGACTCCGAGGACAACGGCGTGTCCTCGGCCATCCTCCGCTCGGGCGCGGGCGGCGGCCTGGTCTGCATAACCACCTGGACGCAATCCGGCGCACCGGCCCTCATCCAGCCCGAGAGCGGGCACCGCACCTTCATCAAGAGGGAGGTGCACGGGCGCCAGGCGGGGCTCGGCAACCGCATCCAGTGCGCCGCCTTTTCGCCCTCGGGGAGGGACCTCGCGGTGGTGAACGACAAGGGCTACCTCTACCAGGTCACCAACCTCGACTCAAGCCCGATCGATATTAGCAGGAGGGCCACGTCGAGGGACCTGACGACCAAGTCCGAGGCGTATTCTATGGCGTTTATGACGATCATGGACGAGGAGGTGATTGTTCTCGCTTGGGCGGATTCGTCCAAGGCAACGGCGTGGATCAAGAAGATACCCGCTGGCACTCGTGTAAGTGGTGCACTCACGCTTCCTTATCTCTCGGTTTGTTTTTGTTGTTGGGCCACGCTAACGACCATAACACTAGGGTTCCGAGGCGAGGCCGGCTACGTTGGAGATTGGGAACATTATGGCGTCGCAAAATTCTGTTCCGAAGGAACTGCCGCAGCCGCCCGTTGAGTTGCCGTCCACCGAGACGGTTGTACGTAGGAGAGCATACTCATGAATATATCCCCGAGGTTTTTAGAGGAACCTGCCGTGCTTGTAATCAGGAAATTGTCCGAACTTTAGATTTCATGGTGAGCCACGAGAGGGTCGGTCAGGCTTGGGAGCCAACTCTGCAGCACAGGCTGAATGCACCTTCAAGACGCCGCGAGAAGCGCCATCATCACCAGGCTACCAGTCGTGTCCAGTCGTGACGTACACATAAAGCTGCAGGCGTGCCGACATACCCGAGACCCAAGACCCGAGAAACCCGACCCGCCCCTTGCGTAGCAGCAGGAGCACAGATCCGCCGATCGCGCGGAAAATAAGCACGCAGGCCCCCTCGATCAATTCAGCCCTGGAAATCCCCCGCCTAGCCAATAGCACCGCCTTGCTGGAGCCAGCTGCGATCCTCCACCGAGAAAATATAATCTGCGGTTGCTTCAAAAGCGGGTCCTTCGCGATGTATTTATAGTGCGGCGCCAAAAACGCCCCGATCTCGTAAAACCCGGGGTAATCCGATGGCCGAGTGGGACCGCACGGTCTGTGTTTTTAGCACAAGGGATGGACCAGGCTTCACCATAACGGGTTGGGCGAGTATAAGTATGAGGCAGGAGAACGATGCTTTCACCAGGTAAACAGTCAAGTCTAGCATTCAACTTCCCATCCTCCAAAAGCAAATCCACATACCAAACAAACATTTCCTTCGCCCATCATGCGCCTGTCGCTCATCACAATCCTCGCCTTCTCCACGGCCTCCCTCGCGGCGCCCGCCGCCGACGGTCCAGGCTGCGATCGGTCCGCCGGGAACTGGTGCCCCGACCTCTGCGTCAAGGAGGCCGGCGGTCCACTGAACTGCGCCAAGTCTGTCGTAAGTATCCCTTTTCTTTGGAGTAATAAATGCCGCCCCATGGCCCTACGGCGTAAATGGGAGCCTTCAAAACTTGCTGGCCAAGTTCATGTGCTGACGGGTTGCAACAGTGCAAGCAGGTGTCCGTAACAGGGCTTGGATTCTGCGAATGCCACTGTCAATATGCCTAGATAGGTGTCCACGCGAGGACTTTTGGCTTTTGACATTCAATATCGATTTGGGATCTTTCAGTAACACGTGAAGACCCATCCTACCGTTTTGTGGCTTTCTTATGGTCGATAGCCGCCACGGGGTGGCACGGAAAGCGATGCTCTCTAGTATATAGCTATAGGCAGAGAATTCGCCAATAGCATTATTTGCAGAATTGGGTTACTGGCTGGTATATCACGTATCAATGGCACGCATGGAATTCAGCCCAAATCTCGCGCGCGGTTAATACCACATCCGTCAGATAGTAGAAAGTAGAGAGCTCCTCAATATACTTGCTGAGTGACTGCCGGCGGCGTCAAAGCAATGCCGGGCGGGTTCAGCTTATGCATGGACCAGCCTGGGCCAGCCTGTTGGCTGGCATCTTTCGTCAACGGCCAATGACACGTCGGCAAGGCACGCCCGGTGCAAAGAACCCCTCACCTTCAGCCAGGCCAGGCTGCGTTGGGCAGGATCGTTCTCGACCTGAATCCCCTCAAGCCCAGCCATCGGAGGTTTCCATCCAAAAAGCCTCTGGCGGGCGTGCCTGCTGCCGTTCGTGCGTTGAGCGCGACAAACCGACTCCACGATGTCGACCCCGCCGAGCACCCCCAAGAAGCACGGCGACTACCGGGTGGCCATCATCTGCGCTCTGAACATCGAGATAGGTGCCGCCTATAAGATGCTTGACTGCGAACACCCCGAACTGCCCCCCGCCCCGGACGACCCGAACCTCTACGTCCTCGGTGAGATTGGCGGCCACAACGTCGCACTCGCGTGCCTTGCCGGCATGCAGGGTAAGGGCGTCGCCGCAATGGTCGCCACAAACATGGCGCGGACCTTCCCCTCCATAAAGTGGCGCTTCCTCGTCGGCATCGGTGGTGGCGTGCCCAGTCGCAAGCACGACATCCGCCTCGGCGACGTGGTGGTCAGCATGCCCGAGGGCGAATACGGCGGTGTCGTCCAGTACGACCTGGGGAAGGACACCGACGACGGCTTCCAGCTAAAGTCGTTCCTGCTACCGCCGCCGACGATCCTGAGGAACGCTGTGGTGCGGATGGGGTTTAAGCTCTCGAAGAGCAGGATGGCCCGGGCGCTGGAAGATCGCTGCAGCCTAGTCCGCTGCGAGCGGCCGGCCCCGGAGCACGACGTCCTCTTCAAGGAAGACTACGCGCACGTTCCCGGCAGCGACGAGTGCGAGAATTGCGACAGGGCAATGGTCGAGGCTAGGCCTCCTCGTCGGTTTGAGGGCCCTGATGTACACTCCGGGCTGATCGCGTCCGGGGACCGAGTCATGAAGAGCGTTGTCAAGAGAGTTGCGGCCACTGGAAATATAGGCGACGTCCTCTGTTTCGAGATGGAGGCGGCTGGGATTGCTACCGACTTCCCCTGCCTCGTCATACGCGGCATCTCTGACTACGCGGACTCTCACAAGAACGACCACTGGCAGGAGTATGCCGCTACCGTCGCCGCGGCGTACGCCAGGCAGCTGATCTCTTCAGTCACCCCGGAGCAGCCAAAAGACGACGAAGTGCCCGCCCCATCCGGCCAACGCGCGCCAGACACCAGCGAGCCGGTCAGCCAGCATCTGATTGGTCGTGGGTTCCAGAACACGGGGAACTTCTCGGTCGGAGGAAACATCAACTTTGGTGAGAGATGAATCATAGTTCTGAAAATAGCCTATATTTACCTTTATCGCTCTTCGTACTAATATGGTACCGTGCCAAAGATGTGCCGCCCGATAAAACCCAACAGGCGATCTCTGAGACGTACCTCGCCGCGTTGACCGGAACGAATCCCCACAACGACATGGAACGCATCCTACAGACGAAAGGCGGCCTCCTCACCGCTTCGTGTGAATGGGTCTTAGATAACGAAGCCTTCACGACGTGGAGCGAGGACCCCCGAGCTCGGCTTCTCTGGGTGAAGGGTGACCCCGGAAAGGGGAAGACTATGATCCTATGTGGGATTATCCGTCAGCTAGAGCAGTCGACTCCAACCGGAGGACCCCTATCATACTTCTTCTGCCAGGGCACAGACTCGCACGTCAACAACGCCACCGCCGTGGTTAAAGGCCTCATATATATGCTTCTCAAGCAGCACGCGTCCCTCATCTCCCACGCCCGGGAGTGCTACAATGCAGATGGGAAGCCTTTTTTCAGGGAGGCGAACGCCTGGGTCGTCTTGTCTCAGCTCCTCAGTAATATGCTGAAGGACAAGGCTCTCAAGAACGCCTGCCTCGTCGTCGACGCCCTAGACGAGTGCGAAACCGACCTCCCGCTGCTCCTCAAGTTTATCTCCGACCACTCGTCTCAGTCGCACCGCGTCAAGTGGATCGTTTCGAGCCGTAACCTACTCGACATCGAGGAGAAGCTAGCGGGCTCGGGGGCGAAACTCAGCCTAGAGCTGAAGGAGAACGCAACGCAAGTGTCAAACGCCGTGAACACGTATATCGACGTGAGGGTGTCCGAGCTCAAGTCCCTGCCTGACAAGCACAAAGCCCAAGTTCGAGATACCTTACGCCGGAAGGCAAACGGAACCTTCCTCTGGGCTGCACTGGTCATCAAAGAACTTCAAGGGGCAAAGCGCTGGGCCATCCTTCAGGCGGTCGAAGAGGTGCCGATGGACCTGGAAAGGCTGTACGACAGGATGATAAGCCAGATTCAACAGCATAGTCGGAAAGACCCAGAGCATTGTCTCCTTGCACTTTCGGCGGCCACTTTGGCCCTTCGTCCGCCCAGCCTAGCCGAGCTTTCCGTCCTGTCCGGGTTGCCGCATGAAATCACGGAAGATTCGAAGAGCGTGAGGGACATTGTGCTTTTATGCGGTTCATTCCTCACCATCCAGGATGACCACGTCTACCTCATCCATCAGTCAGTTAAGGACTACCTAGGAGGTAAAGGCGAGGATGATGCGAACAAGGTGGTCTTCCCGTCCGGGCCCGCACATGTCCACCATACAATCTTTTTCCGATCCCTACAAGCCATGAGCGCTCTACTACGGCGGGACATCTACGACCTGAAAAACCCAGGTATTGAAATCGACGACATCGTGACACCAAAAGACGATCCCTTGGCAACAATTCGCTACTCTTGTATCCACTGGATAGACCATTTCTGCCATGCCTACAGCAACTCGGACTGTGCTAGGAAGTGTATTGCAGACCTGTCGGACGAAGGGCCAATACTAGGCTTTTTCGAGCAGCACTTCCTTCACTGGATGGAAAGCCTAAGTCTTCTGAAAATCATCTCGGAAGGCATGCGTTCCTTGACAACCCTTCTAAATGTTTCCCAGGTATGTGAACAATGTTGAATCTGTATCCCTTCCCTACTAACTAGGTTTCCTAGTCCCAATCAGATACGGGTCCCTCCCTATTTGAACTGCTGGAAGATGCAGAGAGGTTTGCCCTCAGCCATATAGGGATCATTGAGAGGGCTCCGTTGCAGACGTACAGCTCCGCGCTCGTGTTCACTCCCACGGAAAGCAAAGTTCGGAAACTGTATTGGAAAAAGGACCGGTTGCCCTTCATCAAATCTGTGGCAGGTACTGGGAGCTCTTGGGGCGCACACCGGCAGACACTCGAGCATAGGAGCTGGGTTGCCGCCATAGCTCTGTCGCCTGACGGCAACCTTCTCGCATCGGCGTCATTTAATGGTGGCCGTTTCGTCATATCTCTCTGGCATAGAGCAACGGGCCTGCTCTGGAAGACACTAGAGACGGAAAATCTTTATTCCAATAATTTCCTGGCCTTTTCCCCTGACTCCAAGACGGTAACATTAGCATTGGATTCAGGTCGTACCTACCTCTGGGATGTGACAACGGGCACACGCTGCTGGACGCATGACCTGGGCGATGAGTTAGACAATGGCTTGGACGGTGACTATGATGGTCATCCCCTTCTTGCCTTGTCTCCTGACGGCAAAACAACTCTAATGAAATCGCGCCAATCCCAGATCTACATATGCGATACGGAAAAGCGTCTGTTCCGTGCCGGGCCTCGATTGAATACGGATGAGATCGCAATATTCTCCCCTGGCGGCAAAGTTGTTGCGTCGGCTTCTGATTATGGCTCAATCCATCTCTGGGATCTAGCGACATGCGTGATCTACCATACGCTCGAGCGTAGATCTTATGGAGCTGAAATCCTCGCCTTCTCTGCTGACACCAAAATAATAGGGTCTTCAAAGGGCGAAAAACTCCGCCTCTGGGATACGGAAACAGGCGTGCTCCAGCGAGTACTCGATTTATCTGATTTTGGACCCTTGCGCAACTTCATATTATCACCTGATGGCACGACGATCGCATCAACCAACATAGGGGACAACTGTACTATCCGTGTGTGGGACACAACGTGGACCTTCCGACAGAGGTTAAAGGGGCATACCGAAGCTATTACCGCAGTAGCCTTCTCACATGACGGCACAACGCTTGTATCGGCTTCATGCGATTTTACTATCCGCATTTGGGACGTGACATGGAGTTTAGACGGTAATTCCGTGTGTCTACACAATGGCGCGACAGGCGCGGACCAGCAGGTGCTCGGGCATAGCAGTGCGGTCGGCTCGGTGGCCTTGTCACCAAACAGCAAAACAATGGCAACAGCTTCAATCGACGGTACCGTTCAATTCTGGGATAGAGAAAGCGGTAGCCCACCGCAGCCGCTTCGAATCGACCTCTCAATTCAGGATATAAACAAAAGCATCGAGTCTATTGCCTTCTCGCCAGACGGTAAAAGGCTTGCAGCGATCGGTCACGGGCGCGCTTTCCTCTGCGATGTATCAAGAGGCATGCTACAACAAGTGATCAAATTTAGTCACAGCTCTACGTGGCGAGGGTGTGCCACCTTTTCGCCGGATGGCAAGACGCTTGCAGTAGCTGTCCATCAGAAGTCCATCTCCCTCTATGATATAGAAACGGGTACGATTCAACGGATACTCGAATGTGAAGAGGCATGGCCAGAGTTGCTGGACGGAGATATAACATTCTCCCTGGACGGCGCAATTATCGCGTCAAAAACTAACTCCTCAAACCTTTTCGCGTCCAATTCAGGAGACGTCCTCCTTTGGGACATGGCGACGGGAGAGTTACGGCAGAGGCTTGTCCACGACAGTGGCAAAGTCGTGGTAAGCTTTTCGCCGGACAGCAAGACGCTTTTGTCGCTTTCAGACAACATGATTGTCCGAATCTGGGATCTTGGGACCGGTACCCTGTCTTTGGCGATGCGCCACGCGAGGAGCGGATGGTTTCCTTGCGCCGAAACGTTCTCCCTTGACGGCACATACGCTTTCGTCGAGGCACAGAGAGGGTTCTTACGGGTCAACCTGAGACGCCACAGCTCGAACTTTTCTCGTGCGTCTAAGCCTGCGGCTAGAATGTTCCGCACAGACGAATGGTTACGCGCAAATGGGGTGAACCTCGTCTGGCTTCCACCCAGCTACAGGAAAAGCGTCTGGGCAGGTAGTCAAGACATGGTAGTATTGGGACATCTCGACGGAGCGGTCACATTTTTGTCTTTTGATACGTCTACTTTAGAGGCGAGGGTCCTGCCGCGTGAGTACTCTGTTCTTACGCGTGGGTAGATGGAAAATTTCTTCTTGTCTGGAATATTCCGTTAGCTTGGTCTTTAAATATGAACTGTTACGACTACCGCTACTCGTTTATAGTCCTTGTTAACTATAGTATACCTGTAATCAACTTGGTTAATTATGGTATATGAACTTCATATTAATATGTGCTGCTCTAGAAGCGCTGTTGCAAACGACATGGTTTCTTTTGAGTATTTAAACAGAGTATTATCAGCGTTGTGCCGCCTCATGGCAGCTTCACTCTAACTGTGGCAACGCCCACTTAACCATCCACTCCGATCTAAGCACCTGGTACACCGTCAAGCGCTCCTCAGGCCGAAACTTGAGCATCTCCCTCATCAAATCAAGAATCGCATGCGTCTCCTCCTCCCCAAACACCCCAGCTGCGTCTCGTTTCCTTCTGTACTTTTGAACAAATTCCTCAAACGCCTCCCCGAGTGGGGGCCATGTCTCCCGATCACCCGTAGGCCGGCGAGGTATTCCCTGATCTATGTCCGTTCTCTCTGCGCTTGATTGTTCCCAGTGTTTCCGCCAGCTCGGAGGGAAATGCTCGTATCCCAGGACGTCAATCTGCTGAGCCACAATTTCATCTTCTGTTTCCGACTCGCTAAAGATGAATTTCATTCCCAGGATTTCCCATATAGCGGTTCCAAGGCTCCATATATCAGATGGATGTGATAGCGGTGCGTCGGGTTCGAAAAGAGTTTCGGGTGCTTTCTTGGCGGTGGGAGTGTTGCAGTCCTTCCCAAGGCGCCTCTCCGTGGCCGGCGCAAACGCCTCACCGAAGTCGCTGAGAACAAGGCCGCGCGCGTCCGCTAGGGTGAACTCTTGAGCCTTTTTCCCGAGATACAGAGGCACCACAGCGTGTGGCGGGACATTGGGCGGGAGCGGTTTCCCATCGACACGGCGGATGGGTACCGTCTCAGGCTCGCCAAACTTCTCCCTGAACTGGTCGATCGAGAGCTCATCAAAGGTCGACGGAAGTTTGACCAAAACATTCCGAAGGTGAATATCCACAAATCTTTTAGTTTGGGGCGACTGATCATAGGAAAGGGAAGAACCAACCTCCATGGACAAAACCGCGGGAGTGGACAAAGGCAACAGCCATCGTTAATTTCGCAGCTAATGCCCGGGCAACTCGAATGGGAAATAGACGGCTAAAAGATGCTTCTCTCAAGTTTCCTTGCGCGGGATCCACTGCATAGCATGGATGTGACCCGTTTGGCCCTTGGACGTCGAATTCGTCTAAAATGCTCGGTATGGCGTCTCTTGCTTCGATGGCTGTATGGACGGTATGTGATGTTGACCTCGAGCTAGATAAGTCTCGTTGGATACCGGGCTCGCGCCGAGGGAGTGATGGGCCGGAGGCTCCCACTTTGATGGCGACATAGCGTTTTAGTCTGACGTCCTGACAAAGCCAGATGGTCGAGTAACCGCCAAACCCCAACTTGTCCACGATTCGATAGCGATCGTGCAGTAAGTCGTCGATCATGACTGAATGATAGCCGCCAGGCTCATACTTTTCCAGCCGCTCGACCCCGTCCATCCAATCATAGTTAACAGCGTATCTGGTGGCATTGGTGGGATTGCCGAATATCGTGAATAAAAACAACTGCCGCCCGACACGAATCTCGGGGGAATTGAAGGGTAAGCGCGGCTCGCGACTAAGCTCGATAATGGGACACCTTGGACACGGAAAGGAAACAGGAACGAAGTGGCAGGCAGCAAAAGGCTGTCTTGGTTCCTGAATGTAGCATGGTCAGGGCGAAGGGCTGAGAAGAACAAATGTGCTAGCATTTACCTGGAGTCACGAAGCCGCTTGGCCAAACGAAATTCCTCACGAAATGTTGATTAATCAGCAAGGAGCCCTCCACCAAAGAGCCAAGCCGAATATATAGACAAGAAGCAGGAATAGATATGTGTGTTATGAAGCGAGATAGATGGGATATTGTAAGCTAGTAAATGAGCAGATAATAAGGATGTCTGCTTGCTAGCATACCCGGCGGATGCCCCGAAACCTCGGGGATGGTCTTAGACTACTTACGTACTGCTTAACCAGACGTGGCAGCAAAAGACCACTAATCCTACATATAGAGCACACAGTAAGAAATCGTGTCAATGCGCTCCTAGGCAGCAAAGCTGGTACCATGCTCATAGAGGGCACTTGTAAAGGGTCTTGGGCTACCAATAGCCTGTGATGTGGTATATTTGCCATGTCAAACGCTCACATAAACTACCTGACAAACAGTTACCAAGCCCATCACCAAAAGGCGCGGCCCCGTCCCCGTGATTCTCGAAGATTAAATACTGTCTCTATAGAGAGCTCTTTGGCCACGCCTGCAGGTACACGAGGTCATACATGGCTTCGGGCTCGACGCCGAGTTGGAGCCGCTGCCCCTCGTCAGCCTAGCCGTGTGACCGGATATGACCTAAACGCTGACCTCGCTGACCTCGCAGGTCCTACAGGCAACGTGATCGTGGAGCATGCTGACATTTGTAGCACGCCTATTTTTGATGCGAAAGGTCGATCAAATCTTGGGCTGTTAGTCCCACTTCCAGATGCCACAGGGTTGCTAACTTGTACGATTGTATTCTCATATACCACGACAAACAATCAATCAGCACGCGAGCGGAAGGCGGAAGGCGTGGAGTAGTGCTAATGCCCCGAAGATGTGATCTATGACATTAGGCATTATTAGAGGCCTCATTCATTAAGATGCCTTGCCAATGGTAACAAGGTTCTTGGCCTTCCGGTTTATGATTGCGCACGACATGGGATGGCGCCAAGCTGCCGTCGTCGCAGGCACATGGGCAGTATGGTCTCGCTACCACTCGCCGGGAATCAACCATCCGCCGCACCCCTGATAGTTAGACAAGGGTGTCTATAAAGCTGTGTCAGGAGTCGACGCTAGCAGTAACGGACTACACGCATGGTTCTTCAGCAAACTGGCACAATCGAGTCATAGGGCAGAACGCAGGGTCATTCAAATTACTATATCGTACTACAAAAGAGGGCTTGCTCCCCGGTCCCCCGCGAATCTCCTTAGTACATGGCCTCCACAGCCGCGTATTCCTTTCCATCAGCCTCGAGCGAGAACGTCATCAGCCCGGACTGGTTGTTCTCAACCACAAGGGTGTAATGCACCGACACGTAAGGAGCCCCGTCGGAACGCCTATTCTTGTGCACGAACTGCGATTCCGGCAAGTGGCGCAGGTTGACCCTCATACAGCAATTTATCCTTACTTTCAAGAGGTCAGCTCTACAGTTATCTGTGTACATGAACCGGAATGGGCTCATTGCTTACCGTCTGCTGTAGGATGCGTTGGTGCAGTTGCTGCATCGCTTTCAAGAAGCCAGCTCTTGTGGTCTAGTAACCCGAGGTCATACTCTTCTTTCGAGAACAAACAATAAACGTTTGCCTTTATCTTCTCGTCTCGAACTAAATCATCATTCTACACTCTAAGTGTCAGTATACGATAGCCCACCGTTGTAGCACCCTATAATAAGAAAGTATGCAATAGCCTGGGCGGGGGGTAACACTACCCGCCTTATGGATATACCAGTGCATGTTCGTGCACCTCTCGACTTCTTCCCAGGGATCTATCACCATCTCAAACCCTTGATCTCTGGACTCATCCCAAAGCCTACAGACCCTTACCCCATAGTGCTTGGGTGATTTGCTGGTTATTACGATGGGTGCGATGCCCAGCTGAGACATGGCGGCCCCCCTATTGCAAACGTCTCGGTCAGCTCCTGGTCAATGCTTCTGCAGCGCCTGTTCGACTGTAGTTACCTGACAATAGCAGACCAGCTAAAGCCCACATGTTAGTCACCATCAGCAGTGTTTCCAGGCCGGTGTTGTACGTACGCTTCCTTGGGCTGGACCACCTGCACTCCAGGCTGCGACTCTTCGATCCTGCTTCTCAGATAGGCGCTGGAGCCAAACCCGCCCACCAAGAAGATAGCCTGAAATTGAAGCCTCGGTCAGCCGGGTGACAGGCCCGTCACACAAACAACAACTGGACACTAACCTTGGGAATCTGCTCCCACTTATCGTCCATGTGGAGCCGTTCCATGCGCAACTCCGCGATCTGGGCAGACACGAGATCTTCGATCCTCTGGACTATGGGATCAAATATGCGCGTCATAGTTTCGCTTGGCATCATATTAGTATCAGCTGCTCAATTCGCGCCGGGGTCATCTGGCACTCACCCCGTCAAAGTGAGACTATCGTTCACCACGCCTAGAGCGGGGTCGTTCCTCAGTCTGGCCATCGGGAAGCTGACGTACTTGTCGCGATCACCAGGGCCACGGAATGCCGGCTTGATCGCGAGGTCAAAGTCCCTGAGCGCACACCGGTATGCCTCCGTCCTCTGGAGCCTCGGGTACTGGTTTCTTCCCACGGCTGTCTGGACCTCTTTCTCAAAGAGCTTGTTGACCATGAGAGACCCACAGAGACCGCCTGCAGAGGTGAGTCTGTGTGCCTGTCACGGTGATGGTCCTCAAGGGAAACGTACCTGATGGGGCAGTGAGGGTCTTAAGCTTGAAAGGGTCCAAGCTTTGAATCTCATACGATACAAGGTCGACAGTACCGCCTCCGGCGTCACATATGAGCACGACATCCCCGCACTACCGAGTGGTTAGCCCATTAGACTCCAACCACATCTTCTTCATCAAACGAGGGCTCCTACCTTGAGTCCCCTGCTCCTCATGGAGTGCAGGGTATACAAAGCCGCGGCCTCGGGCTCGGTGATCATGCTGACGGACTTGATACCTGCTTTCCGGGCAGCCTGGATACATTCATCAGCGCCAAATGTACATCAACCAGATTCGGGCCCTTCTGTACCTTGAGGGTCCTGCTCTTGGCCTTGTCGGACCAGACCGCGGGAACGGTGAGGATAAACCGCTTCTCATAAGCGTCCAGGAAGGACGGATCAAGAGAGTCGGCCTCTATCTCCTCCACCGCGTGGTCGTAGATTGCCTTCATGTAGTCGGCCGCCACGTCAACAACATCCTTTGGGAGCCTGCGGATCTCCTCGCGGACGTCTGTCGAGACGGGATACGGCCGCTCCTGGTCAGGGTCGAGAAGGAGCTTGAGGGCGGTGATCTTGTCGCCCACGGCCATCTCGAGCTGGTAACCCCACTGAAACCTTTCCGTAGATCCATACTTGTATTTCATGACCGTGGGGGTCTTGGGAACGATTCTGTCCTCTCCGCCGGGCCAGTTTGTGACGGTGTAGATCTTCTCGGGGTCGGTAGAGAAGGAGTAGGCCACACTAGAAAAGGGAACACCGCGTTAGTGATGAGCGCATACTATTCATTACCGCGCGTTTTTTACATACCCGCTGAAGGTGGTGCCGAAGTCGAGGGCAATGACGAGTTGGTCGCTGTCATCGCAGCTATCCACACCAGGTAGCCTCATCTTTGCGGCTATTCTCCTTGCGAGTCCTTGCCTGTACGGTGGTGCAATACTGGTTGGCCAGGTTAGAGATGGAACAGAAAGTGCGGTACTTCAAGAGAGGAGAACGCAAGAGGCGATCATACAATATCATGTTGGCGGGCGGTTTTCGCTTTAATATATACCGCCGCTTTCCGAGCCTGCTAACAGTCAGGCCATTGTGATCAGACAGTGCTCTCTTGTCAGGCGGAGACGGGACTTGAATCAATTAAGGCTCTGGAGACCCTCTCGTGAGGCTTTTGACTATATTTTGAGTGGCGGGGCCGTGTTATTGACTTTGGTAGTCAGGAGGATATCCGCAATAAAGCCCATACACGATGAAAACCACATCATCGACCTGGGGTTTGAGTTTACCAATGTCAGGCCATGGGACCTCATTTGATTATCACTGGGACACCCGCAAATGGCTCAAGTACGCCGGGTCACCCAAAGCAGACATCCCCCCGGTGGCGACCTTCTTAAACCTGGCAACGGCAAATTTCGCGGACCATCCCTTCCCTCTTCGACAACGAGAGTGACTCGAAGCCGATAACAATATCCATCTCAATAATCTCTACATCATGGGGAGCCAGAGAGGAGGCACACAGGGCATTCAACGCCCTCTGCCTCATTCTACCACCGCCCAGCCGCCCTTAAATGAGGTCTCCGAGCTCAAACACGAGCAGAAGTGCCATTTTAGCCGCCAAGAGGAGAAAATCAACGCGGTACTGGAAAGCATCTCGGAAGTGAAAGCCGAGATAGCGCACCACGCGGGTAGGTGCTCCACGACGTGTATCACGGTCGAAAATGCGAGCCGGGAACTTCCTACTAACCTCGAGCTAGCCCGGGATGCTGATGTCTCGGCGTCAAGCAGCGCGATAGGCTGGGTTCGCAAATTCTGGGCCCCGGCACCTTCTCTCCTTGTGAGTCGTGCACCATACGCCGCCACCTAGAGATTTTAAGAGCAATGGTCTCCGTTCAGATGCTTACCACATTTTCCACAAGCCACAGAAAGAACCACCCCGAGAATGCTCGGAGTGCCCCGAACTGAAACGCCAAATCCGGGCGCTAGAAGCGAAAATCAAGAGCGAGCGGGAAGCGTCGGCGGAGGCCAAGGCATCCAACGAGGAACTGGTGGGGAAACTAACGGGCCAGGCAAGCAGGACTGCCTACGACCTGCAGAAGGCCCAGCGGCAATGGGAAGCGGCCCGCGCCCGGAACGTCGAGCTGACCCGCCGGCTCACGGCCCAAGGCTCCAAGCTCGAAGCCAGCCAGAAGGCCTTGGCCCGGGCCGGCAGGAAGGAAGACGCGGCCATGGACGGGGACATCTAGCAGGAGTTCATGGCTCTCAACAACGACATCTTCCAGTTCGTAAAGAGCCATATCACACTCGACCTGATAAAGGTTAGGTGGAATGTGGATGGCGGGACGGCGGAGCTGTTCGCCAGGCACATGATCGCCACGCACCTGTTCCAACGTTACTTTGCACCAGATCGGCTCCCCATCGGCAATTGGGACTCCCTGCCGGACCCCTCTCTCCACCAGTTCGAGGCTCTAATGAAGTATCACGGATGTGACGGTATGAGAGTCCAACCCCCACCCTCCTTTCCCCGAAATGGCTCGGCCGGTGAGACTGACAGTGGGCCAACAGCGAAACTCATCCGCGAATGGCGGGTCACCACGGCGAAAACCACAAAGTGCCTGCCCCCCACCATGGAGGCCTCAGCGCACGGCGCCGCGAGGTGGATCTGGGACGCCCTGAGCATGGAGATGACGCTGTCGCACTCCGAGATATCCACGGCCACCGGCGACCTCTGGCAGCTCTGCAATAAAGCGGGGAACCTCGCGGCCTCGTTCAGCGCCACTAGTATCGAGTACAGCTGGGAGCAGACCGCGGCGCTCATGGGCACAGAGGTGGATCCGGACCGGCACGAGATCGTAGGCAGGCATGTGAAGGGAGACGGTACCGACGAGGGGGACGAGGAGGTGGTCTTGTTTGCGGTCTTCGGCGGCGTTGTGAGGGGGGACAAGCGGACTGGGTTGCTGGCTGACGGGACCACGAGGCTCAGTCCGATGCAGGTTGTGGTTGGGGCGAGATGGTAGGTTATTTCCGTGGTGGCAGGCCCAAGTGGAGAGGATTGAGTCTGTAAGGCCTCTGCGCTATAGCGGTCATGGGAGCAAGTTTCCCTTGCAAGGAGGTATAGGGGTGAAATTGTTTACAGGAAAGTGGCGTTTGTTAACTATTTTACTTTACAAGAAATATTGTTCTACCTCCCCAGCCAGCTCTGCGTACTCATCAAGAATACCATTTCACGACAGCATACACTCTCAAGCATGCTTTCATCCTCCTCTCATTCCTTGCCCATGTTCTTTATCGCTCCTGGCCTCACACATTTCTCGACGAAGACTTACAGGCTCCCTTCGTACAAACACAAGATACATCGGCTCTGTCTCATTCACAGGAGACGCTGCAACCCGAAAACATACACATTGCCGGGATCTACCAATTTACTAATCCAGCCGCTTCCACCAAAGTTGGCTTTCAGCCTCTTCCTCCTGAACTAAGAACCTCAAAAACGTCCCCTCGTCGGAGTTGAACACCGTATAGTTGCGTGCCTTCTCCTCACCTATCCACGAAGGGATGTTCGCAGCGATCAATGGGCCATGGATGATCTGGCCCGACCGGTTCGTTGCCGGGACTCCAGGAACAGCCTCCCCAAAGGACCAAGGCCCAGCGTATGACAGGGTGTGTTTGCCCGCCAAAGCCCAGTCCTCGTCGGACTGGCCCTCCCGGATTGGGTAGGTTACGTTCAAGTCTCGGGGGAGAAGGTCGGTGTCGGTCGAGGCACAGGTCGCTGACATGTAGCCCGATTCCGTGTATGTCAGGAGGCCGGCAACCCCGCTTCCCCAGGAAGCATTAGGCTCCGAGATTCCATTTCGGCTGCTAATGGGGGATTAGTTGTCACGGTTTTAGTGGAGAGGGAAACGTCCAGGGTGCACTCACGAGCTATGATTGTGCAGGGCGTATGTGCCAGCAAGGAAAGTAACAAGGTCGGCTTTCATGACGCGGCAGGGTTTGGGAATGGTGATAAGAAGGAGGATATCGCCCGGAATACAACTCCGGGAATCAAGTGTTTTACATATCAGCGGCCCCTAGAGTACTCGGGATTCGATGTATATACTCGTGTGACGTTGCGTAAGCATCTCCCACCCGGACATGTAAGGATATCATCCATATCCTCTCATGGTGTGTTGTCAGTATACTCGTTAGTCCCTACCTTCATTTCCAGGGTAGGACAATAGCCACAGGCAAATCAGCGTAGGGCAATTGCTTAATAGCCGAGCTTACGGGTGCAACCCGGGCTGGCGAAGGATCTTGGGCGGCAGTGTAGAACCAATTGGGCTGTACGGAGAGTTTGATGTAGTGCGGCTCGGAGATTGCTTACTTGCTGACACCCGATAGGGCTCTGCCGCAGGTCTGGTACCAACCAGGTAATGGGATTGGGATAATAGCAGCCTAATGTTGCGGGTAAAACTTAACAATGTAGTAAGTGCCTTCAATATTTCTTGTACATCTTATAGGTATGAGTTAGAACCATTCACCAACAAGGATCCGAAGCTTAATTGTTAGGGCTGAGGGACTGGAGATCGGTAGTCACCGACAAGAAAGGACGCTATTGAGCTCTACCTGAGGGGTGAGGTGTCCTGATCCACGCGCAAGGAGATACTTGGATGCCCTTGGTTATCGAGAATAATATCTTCTTCGTACACAATGGATCAGGTGTGAGTCTCTGGGTCTTCCTAGTATGTTGGCGTCAAGTATCTGTTGACATTATGTTCAGAGCCTGAGATAGATGATCACAAAGAATGCATCCATTTCAAGCAGTAATTCCTGCCGGGTAAATCGTAGGGATCGATTACTAATTTTCGTCTCTGCCCCCGACGCTACTGCAGAGGCAGTGAAGAAATACGGCGAGGTCCAATCACCGTGTCCTCGGTTCACCCGAGCTCGCCAAATTCATCCATGGCATGCAAATCCTCACACTTTCCATTGCACCAGCCTACGGGGGTGAAACGTCATAGGAGAGCTTATTGGGACCACCAGGGAGTTCTCTGTGAAAGTCGAGATACTGCAATAACTGCGTCGACTAATCTTTTAGACCAGGCCTTTCCTACAACCCCTGGAGACCAAATGTGTGGTCGAGGTTGGTGTTCCACTGCAAAAGCGGGGCCCCGGTGGCGCTCCGCCGGAGCAACAGCTCGCGGAGAACGCGGAAGCCGGAGGTGGGGTATCTCGGGACGCCACAGAAAACGAGCACCAGTCTCCGAGTGCCATATCCTCGGAGAGCGACCGTCATTACATGACGAGAAACCCCAAGCCAACCCCATCCCCTACCGACGACCGATGGGGGTGGAGTTCGTACGCCTGGACCGCAATGACTGGCTACGAGTAGGCTTTCCCCGCGATGCGATGCGAGGAGTGATGAGGGGCCGCAGTAGCAAAGGGCTTTTCGGAGTGTTGGATTCTCTTATTTAGATGTGTAGAAACCCCGACTCGTCGGTCAATCCATTGTACAACCCAACAACGTTGTATCACCCATCCTCAACGAAACCCCCATATCATCGCCTTCGACTTGTGAACATCCCAAGGCAAAATGTTACGCCAGGACGAGAACAAGCTCGTCTTCAGCTACGACGGCGAGAAGCTATGGATCGAGCCATGGGGCCCCAACGCCTTGCGCATCCGCGCCACCAAGTCCGCCACCATGCCCTCCTCCCCGCAGGGCCTCGAACCAACCCCTCCCCCCTCCGACACCCCGCAGATCTCGATCCCTAGCGACGGCCCCGCCAGCATCACAAACGGCAAGGCCAGGGCGGTCATCACCCCGCGCGGCAAGCTCACGGTCCTGGACGCCTCGTCCGGCGAGGTCATGCTGGAGGAGTACGCGCGCAACCGCCGCGACCTCACGGACGAGAAGTGCTCGGCCATCGAGGTCCTCTCGCGCGACTTCCGGGCGAGCCCCGGCGGCGACTACCACCTCACGGCCCGCTTCGAGAGCCAGGACCCGCGGGAGAAGATCTTCGGCATGGGGCAGTACCAGCAGCCTTTCCTGGACCTCAAGGGCCTGGATCTGGAGCTCGCGCAGCGGAACTCGCAGGCCAGCGTCCCCTTTGCGGTTTCGTCTAGGGGCTATGGGTTTTTGTGGAATAACCCGGCGGTGGGGAGGGCGGTGTTTGGGAAGAATGTGATGAGCTTCGAGGCGTATGCGACGGACGTGCTGGACTATTGGGTTGTTGTGGGGGACGGCCCGAAGGAGATTGTTGAGGGGTATATGGGGGTTACGGGGAAGCCGCCTATGATGCCGGAGTATGGGCTGGGGTTCTGGCAGTGTAAGCTGCGTTATGAGACGCAGGAGGAACTGATGACCGTGGCGAGGGAACATAAGAAGCGAGGGCTACCCATGGATGTCATTGTTTGTGACTTCTTCCACTGGCCTATGCAGGGCGAGTGGAAGTTTGACGCGAGATACTGGCCCGACCCTGGTTAGTTTCCTCCCAATTTTCCCCTTCACAGGTCTTGTCCCCTCCTCTAACGATTGGTTCCATTAGATGCCATGGTCAAGGAGCTCAAGTCCCTCGGCATCGAGCTAATGGTCTCCATCTGGCCCACCGTCGACAAGCGCTCTGAGAACTGGGACGAGATGATCGAGCGCGGCCTCCTCGTCCGCACCGAGCGGGGCATAAGGACCAACCACGACTTCGAGGGCGAGACCGTCTACTACGACGCCACGAACCCCGAGGCCCGCACCTACGTCTGGGACAAGGCGAAGCAGAACTACTACAAGCACGGCATCAAGATCTTCTGGCTCGACGAGGCGGAGCCGGAGTATTCGATCTACGACTTTGACAACTACCGCTACCACGAGGGCCCTGTCCTCAAGGTTGGGAACCAGTACCCGAGGGACTACGCGCGGGGGTTCTACGAGGGCATGCAGGCGGAGGGGCAGAAGGATATCGTGAACCTTCTGCGCTGCGCGTGGGTGGGCAGCCAGAAGTACGGGGCCCTGGTGTGGAGCGGCGACATCGCGTCCTCGTGGCCCAGCTTCCGGAACCAGCTTGCCGCGGGCCTGAACATGGGTCTTGCGGGCCTGCCCTGGTGGACGACGGACATTGGCGGGTTCCACGGCGGGGACCCCAACGACGAGGCCTTCCGTGAGTTGTTGGTGCGGTGGTTCCAGTGGGGCGCGTTCTGCCCCGTGATGCGGCTCCACGGCGACAGGGAGCCGAAGAGGGGAGGGGAGGGATCCGGGAGCGGTGCGGACAACGAGGTTTGGTCGTATGGGGAGGAAGTGTACGGGATCTGCAAGAAGTATCTTGGAATCAGGGAGGATCTGAGGGAGTACACGAGGGGTTTGATGACGGAGGCGCACGAGAAGGGGTCACCTGTCATGAGGACGCTGTTTTACGAGTTTCCTGGGGATGAGAAGTGCTGGGATGTGTATGAGGAGTACATGTACGGGGACAAGTATCTCTGCTGTCCCGTGCTGAGGCCCGGGGTGAGGAAGATGAGCGTTTACCTGCCGGCTCTTGGAGATGGCGAGAGGTGGAAGTCGTTTTCTGACGAGAAGGCGGTGTACGAGGGTGGCAGGACAGTGGAGGTTGAGTGCCCGCTGGATTCGATGCCGGTATTCACGAGGGTGGCGAGTTAAGAAGTAGAGGTGATGGTGAGAGAGGGAGAATGATGTCGTCCATATGAAGTAGAAAAGTTAATACCTGCAGAGATGTTGATAAGGCGGGATGGAAATTGGGGCTCGGCATTGCCGGCATTGGGTGACCCGCACTTGCCATGTACGACGGTCGCACCTGCCACTAGGAAGACGTGGAACGGAAGCAGCAGGCAGCCCTGCCCTGATCATGACTTGGGGAAAGAGCTACCCGAAAAGGAGCTTATGGAACTTGCCTGAAATTCTACCCCTCATGTCCCTTGTTGGTGTTTTTGCCTCCTCACACCGACCATGGATCCTCTCAACCCCGATTCCCCCTCTCCGAGCTCTCCGAGCACTCTCGCGTTTCCCGGGCCCTGATTGGTACGGCAAGCTGCAAACCCGCTAACCCCACAACGGCCCCTGCTCCTCCGCGGTGGAGTGGGGAAACCCCGCATTTTCTCACCTCACCCCAGCTTTTCCCTGCCGATCCGGGGAAGGGCGGAAGAGCTCACTTGGGGCGAGCAGCATGGAGACTGCGACTGCATTACCTGGTCGTCTCGCTGCGGATTTCCTCGCAGCCAGCCATCTGTCGAACTCAATCTTATCCTGAGGTACGTACTCCTCGCGCGACGGCATTTGAGGGGCCGTGGACACCGACGTCCCTGTGGGTCTGACCCCGAATCTGACCTCCGCTTTCACCAGTCAATCCGCCATAAGGCTCAAACAACCAGTCGTTCAAAGTCAATCTCTGAGAGGTCCATCATGGCAACTGACACTGTCGCCGAGTCATCCATCAAGGTGCGCGTGCCGGGGTCCACGCCGGGCGTCGTAGGCTCCGTCCAGTGCGGCGACTGCGGCGCCGTCTTCAGCCGCTCCGAGCACCTAACCCGCCACAGGCGCTCCCACACCAATGAGCGCCCGTTCGCCTGCTCGGACTGCGGAAAGAGATTCTCCCGCGTGTGGGTCGTTCCCTCGTCTTGTTTCCCCGCTATCTGATCCGCGTCCGTAGGCTAACAACGGTAAAGGGATGTTCTGACGCGGCATACAGCTTCTCATCATGAGAACCCGCCCAGCCCAGGGCGCGATGGGATCCTACCTAGGGCGTGCCGGGAGTGTGCCACGAGTAGGGTACGCTGCTCGAGGGGGGAGCCGTGCAATCGCTGTAGCCGCAAGGGCTTACAGTGTGTGTACCCGACGGCGCGGAAGCGGAGGGCCTCGGAGGATGGTGAGGGGAGGCGGGCTGCGCGCCGGACGGGGGAGCTGACCATCGTCGTGGGCAACGATATCAACGGTACCCCGCAGTCGCAATCGGCCGTTCCCAACTCTGCGCCGGGGGCATTTCCCATTGCTGTCGAACCGACGCCCGAGCAGCTCCCCTGGATGCCACTTCGATCGGACCCGCCGGTAAACGGCAGCTTCATGGCCGACGGCCTCCGGGGACCACCCGATACCTATGGGTTTGGGGATCCCGTGCCGATGCCAGACGCCGCCATGTCTGCCATGAACTGGCTCTCCCCTGGGGACAGCATGCAATTCGATTGGAGCTCCCAGCTTGCTACCGGATCTGGCGGCTTTGAGACGCTCGGATTCCCTTTCCTGGCGGACTTGGACCTCCCCGCGGAGCAGGTGGCCTGGCCGGCCACACCCAGTATCCCGGACCAGCAAAATGCAAGGAGCGCCGAGCCTCTGGCGCCATCGACTTACGGGGCGGAACAGTCCCCGCTTTCAACGACGTCGCTGAGGAATAGCGGGAGCGAGGAGGCCGCCAGGTCCGCGACCTCTTCGTCGAGCGTGGGGATGTTTTACGTCGATGGCAATCCGTGGAGGGCACCACTAAAGGCGTCCCCTTCCCGCAGGCGCTCGTCTCGGACCGTCCTGGGAAACGACGGGATCCCGTCGGCAAGCTCGCCCGACGAGGCGGCGGCGATGAGGGACGATCCACACGTTGATGCCCCGCCAGCCAGAGTCTACGTGAATGTCCTCTCCAGGATCAAGGCGGAGGCGCCACTATGGGGCGGCCAAAGCCTGGACCTCACCGAATATCCGTCTCCAAGCCAGATGCAGGCCTTCTTCGGGCTTTATTTCCAGTGTTTCCATCACACCCTTCCGTTCCTGCGCCGGGACGCCAGTTTCTACGAGCTGCCGTGCCACTGGGTGCTTCTCCTCGCCATTTGCGCGATCGGTTCACGGTATGGCCCCGGTGGCTCCGCGCGAAGCAGCTCATTGCTGTTCGACACACTCGGGAAGGTCCTGTCTCGTCGAGCCGGTGGGTTTCCTTTCGACACACCACTGCTACCCTGGGAAGCTCCACGGGTGGCGGCCTCCGACGACGAAGATCCCTTGTCGCTGGTGCAGGCTGCGATGCTCAATCTGGTCTGGAAGGTCCATGGCAGGAGGGGACATGCGGAGGGTGGGGCGCTTGCCGAGAGGCACAGGGTCGTTGCGGCGTGCCATAATATGGATCTGCTTGGCGAAGTGGAATGCGAGAGGAGAGCTGCATCTGGGCCTCGGGACTGGTGGGAAGAGCAATCGAGGATCAGGACGGGCCTGACGATTTGGGTAAGAGGGTCATATCGAAAGTGTTTACTTGAAAGCAGGCTAATTACCGTACACGCTAGCTGTTGGACTCAATTCTGGAGTACGAGATTGGCTCGCAGCCGCTACTCAAGCTCGGGGACATCAAGGGGCCGTTGCCGTGCCGCGAGCGCCTCTGGGAAGACCCACACGCAGCAACCACGCCCCATGAAAGCTCACAGACGAGTATGTTTGTCCGGTGCTTCGCTCCCATGCCCTCATCTGACAGCCAACAGCCACCGTTCACGACGCCATCGAGACGATCTACGTCGAAAAGAAGCTCCCGCCCTCCCTCTCCGACTTTGGCGTAACCCTCCTCACCCACGCCGTCTGCCGCCGCGCCACCGAGGCCGTCTCGCACCACCAGACCCCGCTCGCCTCCTGGGTCCCCACCGCCACCACCCAGTCCCGCACGCCGTCCCGCCCGGCCTCGCAGACCTGGCCGCCCTCCCTGCCCGTCCTCTCCCGCTGGCGCAACAGCGCGTGCGACGGCCTCGACGTGCTGCACCTCAACGCCAACAGCATCATCGCCAAGGGCTGGGGCTGGGAGCCGCCCGCCGTCCTCCACCTGCACCTCTCGCGCTTGCTCCTCCTCACGCCCGTCGCGCCGCTGCAGGTTCTCGCCGCCGCGGCGTCGCTGCCGAGGCAGAGGGTCAGGGGGGTCGACGCGGCGGCGGCGAGGGGCAAGGTTCTCAGGTGGGCCATCGACGACCAGTACAAGGCCAGGCTGGCGATCATCCATGCTGGCTCGCTGTTCTGGCACGTCAGGCGGCACAGCGCGGACTCATTCCTCGAGCCGTTCGGGGTGTTCCTCGCGACGCTCGTGATGTGGGCGTACAGCACGTCCGCGCAGTTCGCGAGCCGGAGCCTATCCGGCGCGCAGGGGCAGCGGGGGGTCACGCCAAAGAGCGCGAGCGCAGGTGACGGGGTGGAGGGGGAGGAGGAGGAGGACGCAGAGCCGCCGTTTGTGCACCTCGACAGGCCGATAGACGACGAGGCGGTGCAGGCGTACGTGAGGCTTGGGCCGAGGATGTCCGGGTATCTCTCGCGGGTGGGGGATATCTGTAAGGAGGGGGCGCCGAGGAGGATTCTGAGGGAGGGGAGGGAGGTGTTGCTGCGGAGGAGGGATCGCGCGGCGAGTGCGGGTGGTGAGAGTGAGGATGGGGGGAGGGGGTTTGTGTGGGGCGTTGCGGGGTCGTATGTTGAGGCTTTGGGGTGTTTGATTCAGTCTTCGGGCGAGTAGCGAATTGTCTGAGTAGTAGGGAATGGAAAGGAATATTCGATTCAAGGGGGCAGCTATGTCCGGGTTGCTTTACAAGGTAAGCGGGCGGAGCAGGTGAGCCTCCGCCGAACGCAGGTCCACTTGTTCGGACCGGCCTACGACCAACACACCTTCCGGGAACTGGTGCCGACACCGCCGGGGGCAGACAGACCGGACACTTTCGTTTCCGGCGAGCTGCTGCCGCGTATCTCGACAACGCCTTTTAGATCTAACCCGGAAAGTTTGGACGGAATCAGGCTCCTATTAATCTTCTAATAACGGGGGTATTGGAATATCAAAAGTAAAACACCACGAAGCCTTTGGCTTTCGCTCGCTCTGAGCTACCTCCGCACGCCGGAAGAGGGAATTAAGTTTCCGCCCTGGCGACATATCCGCGTCTCTGTCTAATTCAACGCTGGGTGCACCTCCAAGACGCCCCCACCACTGGCCCTTCACCGCCTCCCAGTCTCGGCCGGCTCGCTGGCGTCCATCTCCTGGAGCTGCGAGTGGTACCCGTTTCCATGCACCTCCTGCGGTATGTTCGGGCTCTCCAGTTCCTGCGCGTTCTTCTCGCGGGGCGTCTCGCCCGGCGTCGCCACGGGCTGGTTCCTCCGGCGCCGGCGGAGCAGCCACCACACCAGGCCGCCGGCGATGGCGAGGGCCGCCACGCCGCCGACCACGCCGCCGACTATGGCCCCGACGGGCTTCTTCCCTCCCACTCGCGCGCCGCCGGAACCGCCGGCGGGACCGGACGAGGCGGAGTTCCCGGACGAGAGCTGGAAGCTGGAGAACATGCTCTCCACTTCGTCGCTGCTCCAGTCGATGCCGTCGAGGCCCCTACAAAAGTCCAGGATTAGTTCCAATTGCCAGCTTTCAAACGATATCCGCAGATCGGGGTGGAGGTGGGGGAAACGTACCCATTGCGGTACCAGTCCCTGACGACATCCGGGGTCCTGTACGGCGGGGCGTCCGGGTCGTAGCTGTCGCTCCACTCGAGGGAGTTCATGTCGAAGACGCCCAGCCCCTGCGGCCACGGGTCCTTCTTGGCCCACCACGTCGAGGAGGCGCCGGCCGAGTACTCCAGGCCGCCGACCACGACGACCTGGCCGCTCTCCGTGGCGGCGCAGGCGGGGAAGGACCGGCGCGTGCCCTCGGCGCCGACGCTGAACCACCGGAAGGCGGGGATGGAGAGCACGTAGACGTCCGAGAAGGACTCGAACTCGTCGCCGTACTTGCTGTGCCCGCCGTAGACGAACCTAACCCAACGATAAGCAAACCGCACCTTGCCCTCCTCTGAGGGGGGGAGGGAAAAGAAAACTCACACGTCGTACGACCCCTCGGCGGAGCGGATGCCCGTGGCGCAAAAGCCGGAGCGCGCGGGCGGCGTGTCGCCGCTGGTGCGCTGCCAGTGCCACGTCCGCACGTCCGGGTTGAACCACGTCAGGTTGAAGAACTGCATCTGGTCGACGTCGAAGCCCGGGTCCAGGCTGGCCATGCGGCCGTCGTACGCCTCGCCCCCGAGGAACAGCAGCAGCGGGTCCGAGTCCTCGTCGTCGCCCGGCCCGCCGCACACGGCCTGCCCGGACCGGAACGACTGGTACGGCCGGTTGAACTCGCCCGCGCCGTCGTCGCGCCACCGGCTCGACCCCATGTCCAGCGACACGAGCTGCTCGGCGAGGCGGCCGCCGCTCTCGCCGCTCTCCTGGTCGTCGTCGGTCGTCGCGCCGGCGACGCCGCCGAGGCAGTAGCCCGTGCGGCCGCACGTGGCACAGCCGGCCTCCGCGGTGCGCAGCGTGTCGCGGAACTCGCCGTCGTTCTCCGGGTCCTTGGTGGACCAGTCGCCGCCGCCGTCGTCGTCCGGGTTGAAGACGTAGAGCGCGCGCTTGGTGGCCACGTCGTCGTTGCCGTACGTGCTCTCGCCGCCCCAGCTGTACAGCCGCCCGTCCTCCGCGTCGACCCACAGCCCGGCGTTCTTGCTGGGGGGCAGGGGCCCGTTCTCGACGGTCTTGACGGAGACGGACGAGTTGGTCCACTCCTTGTTGAGCGGGATCGAGAGGGTCGAGTTCACTTTGTTACGGCGCCCGGGTTAGTTCTGGCTGTGGCCACGCCGGGGTCTCGACGAACGACGACTACCGCCTGGGCGGTAAAGCACCGCGAGGCGCATCTTCTCACTCACCTGCTCGAGAGTTGCGGCTGTCGGATTCCTGGTTTATTAACTGCGATACCTCCCCGCCGACGATATAGAGATAGTCGTCCAGCACCGCCACTGTTTCCCGAGAGATCAGGTATTAGCCATGAGGGCCGAGCCCGAGCAACGGGTGTGGGTGTGGGTGTGGTGGCTGCTTACCTCTATGGTGGGCGCGCAGACGGTAAGAGTCGGCGTCCGGGGCGTCAGACTGCCTCCGGACCACGGACCCTCCCTCCCCTCTGCTCAGGGCGGGGAGGAGGGCCCAGAGGGGAAGAGTCCACAGGCGCACCATCGGAAGGGCCACGCTAGGAGGTCTTTCTTTTCAAAACCCGGGCGCGCAGGAAAGCACAAAAAAAGACAATAGTTACTTGAACAACAGGAAAAACAACAACGGGGAAAACGGAGTCAGAACCAAGGGGGGGCATGAGGGAAAAAAGATACGCGGAAGTCGGGGGCGCGCCCGCCTGCTCGGATTCCCGCCCCTCTCGCTTGGTGCAGCCGCGGATACTAGAGCCAACGCAGGGTCGCATCCGGCGGGAGGATGCTCATTTCGGGGCCGCGGGCCTGGAGAGAAGGATCGGGGGCGGAGTGGGCCCGCGTGCCATCCCGTCCCGCAATTGGCCTGGAACCCAGCACGGCTGTGGGGCCCGGGGCGGGCTCCAGGCGGCTCACGGGGCGATGTTACTGGCGGGCTGCCGTGTTGGGCAGAGGTCGTCTGGCGACGTTTGAGATCTTCATCACGCTTGCCCGCTTGGCGCCACCCCCCTGCAGGGCAGAGGTTGATAACGCACTTTATTCTGCTCCCGCCCGCTCCTTCGGAATCCTGCGTCGCGTTTTCGCTTTCCACTAGCCCTCGCGCGTCCTTTGCCGCGGCTATCCGGGGGGTCGGAAAGGAATACTCCAGGCACTCGGCCGATTGGGTCATGCGGCGACCCGCCTAGGGCTTTTGTCGGTGGCTCCAAGGGTACAGACATGGATGCGGGAAGAATCCCTGACATATATACGACCCGTATTTTAAGCATAATTGAGGGATTCTTAGATGTCTGAGGTTTCCCTTTCTTATGGAAAGAACCGGCCGAGACCAGCCAGCCCCGTGGGGGGCCGTTGGCCCCATTATTCTCGAGAAAGCAACATCCTGAGACCGAATTCTCGTCACCGCCTGTCCAAGAGTGCCCTTTCTCCCGCCCCTGTCTAGATGACAGGGATCAACGTCGTCACATAGAACTCCATCTGCAGTCCCGATACCACCGTTAAATCTATTCGCATACGCGTTCGCACCTATCTTACAAGAGAGGAACGGGCCTTATACGCCTAGTAGAAAGTTGCTTCTCTATAACTCTATCAGCAGACAGTAATCTTCAAACTGACACCCAGGCGCCGTCAGAGACAAACAAACTATAAAACAGGGAAAGCAACCGACGAGACACAGTTTGCAGACACTTTACATTGCAAACCATTCATGACCCAGCGCCTCCTCTGCACTGATACGGTCCTCCGGCCTGTACCGGAGCAGGCTGCCTAGCAAATCTGCAAAGACCTCAATCTCGCGCTCGGGGATATCGCGATGCTCCTTCTCCGGCGGAAAACCCGAGTCCATGCGCCAAACACCAGCCGCAAGCGTCTCCTGCATCGACCGGGCTCCCTGCGCCACGGACGGGTGAATAGAGACATTGGGTGGGAGCGGAGGCTCCTCTCTATGCGGGACTACGCGCCCAAGCTCATCTCCCTCATCTTTATAGTAGTCCTTCCGCAGACCCCACCTCGATGACCACCACGGCTCTGGCAGGACTCCGAGAATCGTCACGATGGCGGTAAGGTACGAGTCGTCGTCGTTATCAAAAGCGCTGAATAGTACTCTGCCCGTGCGGATCTCGAAGAGGGTACACGCAAGGGCCCATAGATCTGAGGCCAAGCCTGGCTTTTGGTCGAACATCAGCTCGGGAGAGCGGTACGGCCGGGGGGTGCCAAGGTCCTCGGGCAGCGAGGATGTCCGGAAGGACTCGCCTAGGTCGATTAGGCATGGCTGCGGTGTGATGTGGTGTATGCCCGCCTTGGTCCAGTCCACGGGGTATACTAGGTAGTCTGGGACGGAGGGGCTCTCCTCGGTGGACAGTTCGGTCTTGTTGACGGGGTTGAGAGAGGGCTCGCCGAGTATCTGGATGACCTGCGCCTCGGATAAGCCATCAACGCTCGAGATGTGCTGAAGAACATTTTTGGCCGTAATATCTAGTTTCGCGGTCAGCTCATCAGATAACGTGAGTACGTAGGGACTTGCATAGAAATTTTACGCACCTCCATGGCAGATTCCTTGGCGATGAAGATAGTCCACTGCCCAGACCAGCCGATAACAAATGTTCCTCAATGTCTTATCTCTCTGTTCCTCGGGCGTATGGAATAGACCAAGCGAGGCTTTTGGGCCCAGAACAGGGTACACGAAGCAATGGTGAGACCCGTTCGGCCCAAAGACCTCGAACTGATCGGAGGAAAGGCACAGAGATTGCAATATGTCATTGTTCTCCCCAGTGTTGAGAAGAGCCTTGATGGCCTCCCCTATACGCAGCTCCGGAAAGTCCTCCGCAAAGGCGTCGGAGACGACAATCTTGAGGACCTTGTACGTAGGGATATCTGTCGTAGTGTCCCGGCATAGCCAGGTTGTGGCATAGCCGCCGTGCCCGAGCTTGTGGATGACTCGGTATCGCCCGGCTGCGCCGAGTACGTCGCCGAGGTGGACCGGGTGGAGCCCGCCTGATTCGTAGCCGTATACGGGCTCTAAGCCGAAAGGGGCTAATTCGAGGCGGAACTTGGGGCGCTCGTAAGGCGAGCCGTCCTCGCTGAGCGTCCCGTCTTCGCTTTCAGACTGGTGAGATACTGGGTTGTGATCGCCCGGCTCTGGGGGCTCGAACGACATTGTTGCATAAAAGGTATAGTGGGAGTTTCGGGGGAAAGGTCGGTGTAAGATAGAAATAAATTGGAGTAGGTCGTCCGAACAGGGCGGGGTAAGATCGACGAGGTGTCATTACGCGCGCGGCAACAAGCCCTCTACCTCTTCGCTTTCTCATAGGACGGTGTCGAGACCCCCAGACTCCACAGCCAGCGTCAGAAAGCACGGCCCAAACAAAAGCATGAAGGAAAAGGAACTCCATATCCCTCATCATGTCAGTAAGGACGGGGAGTCATACTGGGAAGCCCCTATGATCGTAGGCATGAAGAAGCCATTGCAGGTCGTGCATGTCAAAGTCGCCCAGGCCTGTTCCCACTCATCACCCCGGTCGAGTCCGGGCTCCAGGGCCCGTCAAAGTCATCTGCCCATTGCCCGCGGCGGCGCAGGCGTGGTGAAGCCGCTAAGCCCACTCCGCGTCCTCCCTGAATCACCGGAATGCCGGTATAGACAGGACGTACATGCCGGACGGCTTGCCGTCTAAGTTGTTATCCCCTCCATAAATGAAACTGAACCTGTGTTGCAGCTGTTAGGTATTTGCCCTTTTTGGTCCCAAGGGGGCGTGATGGTGAGATAGGGCCTTCAGTCTAGCATCTGGCCCCCCGGGGGGATATCGCTCAACCTCTCGCGACGGGCACGCGGACAGTCTTTGTCGCGCGCTCCCTTGACCTAAACAACGGAATACATTTGGGTCCCTTTCACCAGGTCATATCTAAATACATAAAGGGTGAAAGGCGAGATTCGAGGCTCGGATCCCCTGTCAAGAAGGATGCACAGGCACCTGTCCCCCCAAAGGACACCTAGGAGGGCTTTGAATTATCTCTCTTCAAGTGGCGAAGAGGTGCGGTGAGCCTTTAATATCAAAACGACCACTGTGCCTCTAGATTTCAAGAAGCAAGCGCCGAGTGCGCTGGGCATGTTTCCTCTCCCCCGTCTAAGTTGATTCGAGTAAAGCCGGGTGGGTGAGAGTACGTATTCAGGGATATTTTCCCGGTCCAGACTTCCCGGTCTCACAAGAGTAAAAATATCTCAACCGTTATGCCAATAGCATATCCGTCATGGGCTGGCTGAAGGGGTGGCCGCCCTGGGCTAAAATGCAGATATCGGGCGATGCGTGAGTTTGGATATCGAGCGAGGAGGTCCAGGTCCGGACGAACGCCGTCGTGGCCCAGATGCACGAGTTGAACGACTGGGGCTTACGGCCGCCTTACTTCTGGTATGGGACTAGGCTAGACATGCCGACGTACAATAAACCGCGGCTAAACTAGGTTGGTCTCCGGGCTTTGCAGTCCGACGTTCGAAAGGTGACTACAGCGCCTCGAACTGCTTATTACTACGGCCACATCCGAACTATTCTCTTACTCTCTCCGTTAAGCAGTATCCGGCGACCCCAGAAGGACCGTCTTCTGCCACATGTCGCAAGTTCTCGTGAACTCTATATACCGAAGCTTTGTGCTCATACAGACGTTTAAAGTATGAGGAATACACAGCACCTCAATGACAGCCTCCCTCATGTCGAAGAGTTCGCGCTTCCAAGACCCATGCGGCTGGTCCGCATAACCTGACAAAGTATCCATGCATACAGTTTCTTGCTCCACGGAGAAACCAGGCATACTCCTGTCGCTGTTATCGTTCTCACTCGATAGGGTGAACCTTTCGGAATCGAATAGAAACATTGCTAGGACAGCTTCCCTTATCTTATCCTTTTCGTAGGGGATGAGGGATGGACGGCGATTGATGTTCTCGGCGATGTCGTCGTATAAAGAGCGATCGCCGCCACCCTGGGCCAAAACCCGCCGCTTGACCCTCGATGCCTCCTCGAGCCAGTCGCGAGAGATGAGAAGCGGCGTTTCCCGAAACTTGGCGAGCGTAGAAACGCAGCTTATGAGCCTCTCTACCCGCTTTTGGAGGGGGTCCTTGGCGGAGGCGAGCCTGAGTTCAGGGTCCGAGGTGCCATGCAGCAGGGCCGTGAGATAGGTGGCCACCACGGTCCCGGGGCCCATGTCCGAATCCCGGAACCCGAACGGCCGTTTCGCCGAGGCCAGCACCTTCTCCGGCCCCGGCGTGAAGTGGGCGTGCAGCTGGTCGCCGGTCGCGACCCAGGCGAGCTGCCCAAACGCAAGTCTGCGCCGATTGCCCGGGGGGGGTTCCGCTGTCACACTTTTCACCGTGGTTATCAAGGTTTTCGAGTAGATATTGAGTATATGGCAGAGGACGGACCCGTCCACCTCCATCTCTATGCCGCCGTTCTGCGTGCTCACAAGCTCGTCGGTCGAGGGCCTCCAGTCGACCACGTTCCCGCCGGGATGGACACCGAGAGCGTGCAGGAGATACCCCCAGCAGGCCGTCCCTGACGAAGGAAACGGCTGTGAGGGCGGCGAGGGCGGCGGGCTCTGTTTCTGGTCCCCGAAAAGGAACCCGAGACTCCAGCGCGAGGGGAGGGGGTTGGCGGGGGCGGAAGGCCGCTGGCTAGCCGGGATGACGCCGTCGGTGGCCACGAGGTGCTTCTCGAACTCCTTGCCGCGCAGCATGGGGATGCGGCACTGGCCCCCGCCGTCTATCGCCTCCTGCTGCCACGCGCCGAGGCTCCGCTTCAGCCTCTGGCCCCTGGCCACGTTCTCGTAGACCAGGGCTATGGGCTCGCGGACCAGGGTGATGATGGAGCCGGCGAGGCTGATCGTCTGGGCCGCGTCGCTCTCGACCTTGGACACGTTAGACCCCGAAGGCTCGTACTGTATCTGGGCCATGTTCCCCGCCGTGTTTTGCGCCGTGTTTTGTGCCATCTTCGGAACGAGGACGTTCGCGGCGGTATTGAGCTCCGAGCTTTCGGTGTGGTTTATTGATTTCCTTGGCTTGGCGAGGTTAGCAAGCGGCCATGAATTCGTCACGCTGTGAGGGTTTAAGCTACCGATTGGCGGTGAGATACGGGAGGGGGGGTTCAACCGGCTGCTATGCCGGTCAGCTTCGTCGGACGGCGACCGTGACAGCTCGTTGGACCAAACGGCAACTTCGGAGCATCCGGCGAAGATGTCGACCACGGCGAGGACAATGATAAAACAATAGGCTAGCCGGTCGTCCGGTTTCTCGTGCAAGGGTGCGTGCTGCTCCCGTCACCCTCGTACGCATGTCGTGGTGGAAGAGAAGCGGAGACAAGTCGAGGCCGCGGAGCCCCGAATGCGGGGGCGTGTCCTGTGAGGCCTCCTGATATGCCTGAGACCTGACCCTGCATTTCAGCTCGAGAGCACCCTCCTCGCCACTCAGCAACCCCTACGAAGATACCATTGGTAGAATGAGGGTGGCGGGGTACCCTTGTGTCACCCGGGAGCCTGGTCAGCGCTGTTGCCCTTTTGATACCGGGGTACACGCCTGGACGTAAAAGCTGGGTACCAGGGGGGGGGGGGGGGGGCAGCCTGAGGTGGAAGAAGCAAGAAGGGACGAGAGGTCAGTGTAGGAGACGGAGAATATCCGGGGTGAGGTCCCATTTTCATCGGTAGGGGATGCCACTGTGGTGGCGACAAGCAACCACTGCAAAGGGCCTCGCGCATCCGAGCTATTCTTGTACGCCATGTCTTCATGTTGGCCCGGCACCCAGCTGTTGGGCGAAGAAGGGTCGATCCCCCGAGGCCGGATACGTGTTCCTGGAGCTGTCGCATCCACAAGGCCACTGGGTGAGATACCTCCCACCGTTAGTTTGCCCACCGCTTGCCCTAGCCGAGATCATAACATTCAAAGGCGTTTGGAAACGGAGAAGGTTGTGAAGGGGGTGAAATTCCCACGTAGAGCTAATTGACACCGCGAAACTAGACGTAACGCGGACGCAGAAGGGCTCTGCCTAGGGCTGGGGACTCGTGGTAGTCGTGACCCTGTCTCTTCTATCCCATCGCTATAACCCTTCCTCCCTTTTTGCCAGAACGTAACACGCAAATTCATGGATGCCCATCCAACGCCTTGTAGTTTTCCCCCCTCTCGTCCCAACATGCCGTCCATCGACAGCTGAGTCTGTCCCCACACTCCCGGCAACTCCGCCTTCATTGGTATTCGGACACCACTGGGGCGTAAAATCCCCGTCGTCGAAGCGCGTCCTCGAGTCCCTGCATCCCCCTTCAAAGCTCTTGTCGGCATAGTGGTGGGCGGAAACAGTATTGGTGTTCGTCGAGGTTCGTTGCTACACCTCAGCCCCCTTAGCTGAGAAGGACCAATATCACGCTGTCGCCCCGAAGGAACCTGCAAACAGAGATGTCAGTAACGACACCCCCAAACAATCCCGTAAAACAGCCGGCCAAGGGCAATGGGCGGGGGTGAAACACCCACATCTTGCTGATAAACCGGTCCTTGTTCACCGGCCTGCCCTTCTTGCCCCCCGCCGTCCGCGGCGTCTCGGTCCACATCTCCTTCACGTTCTCCAGCACCATGTTGCAGTGGCGGTCGAAGGCCTTGACGCGCGCCAGCAGCTTGCGGTTGTTGCGCACCGAGATAAGCACCTGGGTGTGCGACCGGACGGCGGTCTGCAGGATCGAGAGGGGGCCCGCGGAGAACTCGTGCTCCTCGAGCTGGGCGATCTCGTACTCCCTAGGAGGAGGTTAGCGCGACTAGGAGAGGAGAGCGGGATGGGGAGAGGCGTACGTGAGCTCGTTGCGCGGCTTCGTGAGGAGTTCTCTGTTTGGCGGGTTAGCGGTGTGGACGGTCGCCGCGGGGGTCCATCGGGGGCCCGGGAGGGGGTTAAGCGTACTGGATTTTAGGGTCGGCCATGGCTGCGGTATTACGTCCGATCGGGATGGAATGGGCGATTCTGTAGAGGGAGACGCGGGCGGGGAGCGGGATCACGAGGCTGAAGTTCGAAGCGGTCGCGACGTCGAAGTTCTTTGGGCGGGCAAGGTGCGTTTGTTCGTGATTGGCTGGGGCGGCCGCTTAGTCACCCGCGCACAGGCTCCACCCTCCTGCGCTCAATTCGAAGCTTGTTCCTGCCGGGCGCATCGACGAAAGCTCTGGCTATTCTCGGCTCTGCGAATTTTCTCCAGCGCCGTGCAGCAAGATACAGCGAAACCTCCGGTCTTCCCCGCTCGATCAGCGACCCCCGTACCCCTCTCTTCTCCCGAGATACCGAGGCTTTGTCGGATGCTCTCGCCGACCCGGGTATAAGACTGCCACGACGACCCCGAAGTGGTGGTACTTAAAGCATCTTCAACCACATCTCGACGATAGGTCTTCGCTCCCCAGCAGCGTCGATGCTCAGGTCAATTGTGTGCAGAGCCGGATCGGCGTCTTCTGCAACACGCTACGGTGCCGGCCGTGTCCTGCCCTGTTTCGCCATGCCCCTGAGGGCTAAGCTCCCAGAGAGGGCCTTCACCACGAGGGCATCCGTATGTTTCCTTCTATGAGCTCCCAGTCTCGGCCTACTTGTCCCATGCATCGCGCCGTCTACTCCTGAAGCCGCTGACCATTTTCTTCACAGGCCGACATGAGCCTCGACCCCGAATTCAGACCCCAGCCCGGGGACGAGCCCGAGGATGTCATCTTCGACAGCAAGTCCGGCCTCCGCACCATCGAGCTCAACCGCCCCAAGAAGCTCAACTCGCTCAACTCGTCCATGGTCCGCAAGATCGTGCCGCGCCTGCAGGAGTGGGAGCGCTCCGACATGGCCAACGTGGTCGTCGTGAAGGGCGCGGGCCCCAAGGCCCTCTGCGCCGGCGGCGACGTGGCCGCGCTCGCCGAGGTCAACAAGTCCGGCCCGGACGGCTGGGTCGAGTCGGCCAAGTACTTCGGCCTCGAGTACAAGCTGGACCACTACATCTCGACGTACCAGAAGCCGTACGTCGCCTTCATGGACGGCATCACCATGGGCGGCGGCGTGGGGCTCAGCATCCACGCGCCCTTCCGCATCGCCACGGAGCGGACCGTGTTCGCCATGCCCGAGACCACCATCGGCTTCTTCCCCGACGTGGGCGCCTCGTTCTTCCTGCCGCGCATGAGCGGCTCGGTCGGCACGTACCTGGCCCTCACGAGCGACCGGCTCAAGGGCGCCAACGCCTTCTACGCGGGCGTCGCCACGCACTACCTCCACTCCACCAGCCTCCCGGCCCTCGAGCACCGCCTGGGCGAGCTGCGCTTCCGCGACTACGACAACCTCGAGACGCGGCTGCGGCGCATCAACGAGACGATCGAGGAGTTCACGACGGGCCTGCCGCACGACGAGCCGATGCACATCGCCGGCAAGCTGAGGTCGGTCATCGACCGGTGCTTCAGCCGCGACTCGATCCCCGAGATCACCTCGGCGTTGTCGGCCGAGACGGGCACCGCGCAGCCGTGGGCGCGCGCGGCGCTCGACGCCCTGCACAAGAAGAGCCCGACGTCGCTGTACGTGACGCTGAGGCAGATGCGCTCGGCGGGGCAGTGGTCCATCGCCGACACGTTCCGGCACGAGCACGCCATCGCGACCAAGTTCATGCAGCACCCGGACTTCACCGAGGGCGTCTCGGCGCTGCTCGTCCGGAAGGACACCCCCAAGTGGGAGATACCCACGCTAGAAGAGGCGCAGCCCATGGAGGGGATCGCGAAGCCGTTCTTCGACTTTGACAGCGTGCCGGAGGAGGTGAGGCTGAAGCTGCTGAACGACAGGGACTACAGCGAGTACCCGCACGCGTACCTGGGGGTGCCCGGCGACAGCGAGGTGAGGGAGGCGGTGGCGGCGGGGGGGCGGACGAGGAACCAGGTCGTGGAGGAGGTCTGCGCGAGGAGGCAGCATAGGCAGGGGATCGACGTGGTTGTGAATGAGATTCTGGACCGGAAGACGAGGACCAAGGAGGGAAGGCTAGAATGGATTCTGAACAGGGCAGAGCGAGATGCCTAGGGCTCTACAGTTGTATAATTTAGTTTTTCGGGGTCATATAGATGTAAGAGAAGACTATTGCTAGTGTTTTGCGGCGTCCTCCCCGTGCGGTCGGCTGCCGCGGGCATGGTAAATGATACTGCCGAGTACGACGGAGACGTGCGTCATCTCATTTTCATCAACTTCAGCACTATGGACGAAATGGGAGTGGAATGGAGTAAAATGGACAAAAAAACATCGAGTATTGGATGGAAAACGGAGAAGTAATTGTTGATAACCCCAGCGCCTGGCCTACGCGTGGATGCGTGGGCGGTGAGAAGATCGTGGTGGGAAAGGAAAAAGGCGAAATCGAGGGACGAGCCAATGAAAAGTAATTCAGGCACATGAGGATAGCATCAAAAACCCCTCGATTAGGCAGTCAGAGGCAAAATCCCAAACCTGCAACAAAATGGGGGATGGTGGTCTGTGATTGGACGGGGCGTTTGAGATGGCGGGGTGAAGGGGTGGGCGAACGTGTGAAGCGGCGGAAGGGTTGAGCAGGACGATGACGAAGACGTCACTTCTGTCGGGGGAGATGGAGATGGCGGTAGCTGCCTGGCATAAACACCTGCAAAGGGCAAGAACATGGAGATGGCGAATCCGAGGATGGGTGGGCAAGAACGACGGATGCGAACCCTCCTTCCCGTCAGAGATATAAAAGGGAAGAGCCACCCCCCGGCTTCCGGAAGGAGTCTTGGGGAATCCCCTCTCTTCCCTCTTCCCGAAACCCCCATACATCTGCCCTCCCTCGTACAACTCCCAACTCCTCACCCCGGAGGGTCCGGTCCAGCTCGGGTTCGGAACCGCAAAGCCAACATCAAGGAAGGGGGGAAATCCGGCCGCTTCGAGGTCCCCCGTTTCACCAGCCCGGAGAATCTCCGCCGAAATACCCCACGTACCGAGCAAGGGACACTGACGGCAGAGCCTCGGCTGATTTCCACACGCGTCATTCGCAGAGCTCAGAAAAGACTGCATGCCCGCACGTGTTTTGGCGCGTTTGAGGCTCGGTACAGCGGTTGACCCACACCTTCCGGGCGCCGGCCAATCAGCCCTTTCCCGAGGTGAGCTTCGGCCAATCAGAACTCCGTCCGCCCTGTCAGAAGCCCGCAGCGGGAAGCTGGCAGGCCAAGGTCTTGCGCGGGACAGGGTAGCTCCACCTTTTGCGCCCCGTTGCGGAACTCCAACACGGACACACGACGACGACGCGCGACGTGCTTTACGCGCTGGGACGAGAAAGTGGGCTTGAGCACAATCGTCGCCCATCCAACCTGCCACCGGAATTTTGAGCAAGGGTTCATTTCTTGCACTCCCACTTCCAGCAAAGGGGGATCAGGTTTCGGCGAACATTTCCACAGCCCAGCGACGTGACAGCAGCCATTCTCGAAGCAACACCTTTAATTGCTTTTGTTGCTTGACAGACGATATCACGACCTTTTTTATTCCTCCTGCCCTCATTCGCCCATCCACCTCCACACGACTCGATTCTTTGAGCGCCCTAGCCTTCATCTCCAATTGCCTCGTCTCTTGGCGCCTACCTCCGACTACACGACCTACCTCAATTGACCTTCGCACTCGCGGAGGGACGCGACTCGAATCTCGAATCTTTCCCGATTCCCTCGTACCCGCATGGAACTTCATTGGACGCAGCACACGCCGCAATGAGTTCCGCGGGGAACGAAGACCTGGGCCTCCAGGTGAAGCCCATGGGCCGTACGTCCGCCGCCCTACCCTCGCTCTTGCCTCACGATGCTGACAATCTCTCCAGTCAAGGTCCACTACACATTCGACAAGGACAGCCAGGACCGCTGCCTCGCGCGCCACCCCCAACTAATCAGCGCCCAGACCTTCGTCCTCGACGATACCACCACCATCGGCCTGGTCGACATCCGCCCCTGCCTCCAGGCCGTCAGCCAGTGCAGCCCCGAGCTGCTGTCCGCTTTCGACAGCGACTACGTCGTTTACGCCTACGACTACTCCGAGCCCGGCGCCCCGCTGGTGGGCCAGGGCATGCTCTCGTGGCTGCTGGACCCGCACCGCGGCGACAATGCGGGCCAGTCGCTCAGCATGGTGACGGGGCGGGTGACTAGGAACATGCTGGCGATATTCGGGAACGGGATCAAGGAGACCCTGGAGGTGAAGCTGAAGCTTGTTCAGAACACCAAGGTTCCGAGGGGGGACCAGGGCCAGGGCTCGCAGATGCAGTCGTTCTCGCAGCAGTCGCAGATGAGCGTCGGCACGCCGCAGCTCGATATGGGCATGTCGAACCAGTCGATGGACGCGGGGACGCCGTCCGCTGAGTGGAACTTTTTCATGCAGTCGATGCCCAGCTTCGATACGCAGGGTCAGATTGACTCACCCCTACCAATGGACGATGTGAGCGCCCACATGAACCACGCCAACAGCGCCACCCCCAACCCCCAACCCGCACAGAACACGAATGCCACAATAGCCCCGGCACCCCCCTCCCGCGGCTCCTCGAGACCTGCTTCCAGAACATCGAGGAAGAAGCAGCCGACGGGCAGGCCGCGAGGTAGGCCGAGGAAGAGGCCACCCCCAGAGGGTCATACGTCGGGCTACGAGGACGGCACCGACGGGGATGACATTCCGGGGCCGGCCAGGAAGCGCGTCGCCACCACCAAGGTCAACGACCGGGCGGTCGCGGCACCCTTCGCCACGACGCCCGATTCGCTAAGGGTCGCGGCTAGCACATCCGGCTCGCTGAGAAGCTTCAGACCACTTGGCGCGGGAGGAAGCGAGGGCCCGGCGGCCGGGAGCCACCTCCAGGACCTGCCGCGCGCACCCACACCTGTCCCCAACGCAGATAAACTTAACCACCCCGCTCGAGGCAGCGCGGCGCGGCGGCCCTCTGCGCTGGGCCAGGAACACAGCAACCCGTCCGCCTCGCAGTCGTTCCACAACAGCCCGCTCGCGCTCTCGCCGAACGCCGACGACGCGCGCTCTCCTTCCGTGGCGCCAACGCCAGCGGCCTTCTCCGAGGACAGCGGCGGGGACATCGGCTCGTCGCCGCCGGTGCCGCGTGCCGCCCGCTACATGCAGTCGAGCCCGCCGCCCTCAAGCCCCGTCCTGCCCCCGATCCCGAGCCAGCATGACTCCGGCTTCATGAGCGGTGGAATGGAGGAGAACACCCAGTTCGTGGATGCCAAGTTTGAGAGGTGCATGACCGACGCGCCGTCGGCCCCGCCTCAACAACCGAAGGAGAGGGAGAAGGATAGGGACAAGGACAAGGTGCCTGTCCAGTACTTCCGGCTCCAGGAGGGGAAGGGGGGCATGCGGGATCTGGTGCAGGTCGTGAGCCCGTACAGCATAAAGCCGGTTGACGCGTCGGATGGGCCGAAGAGGTCAAGGAGTGAGAGGCGGGGGTCGCAGCCGGGCCAGAGGCCTCCGTCTGTGAGCGGGCATGACGCGCAGAGGGCGAGCAGCGCGCACCCGAACCTTACCGGCAGGCAAAGTCCCGCTCTGCAGCCTGTCCCGGTCCAAAGTCAGGCCCAGATGCCGAACAGCCGGCGTTCAACTCCCGTGCCGACCCAGGAGCAAGGCCAGGCGTACCCTCCACCAGCGCATCCGGCTTCTCTTCCGCCGCCCTCGCACGCGCCGAGCCCAGCTTCTATGCCCGCGCAGCCTCAGGTGCCCGCGTCGGATTTTCAGCTTCCCCCGGCTACGGATGGAGCTGGGGGACATGAGCAGTTTCACTTCCCACAGTCCACCGACATGAACGGCCACGAGCAGTTCAAGCAGCCCCAGGCCGCCAACACGACGAACGGACACGAGCAATTTCACCAGAGCCCGGCTCCTGATGCTACGAACGACGACGAGCAGTCCAGACAGTTGAGCAGGTCCCAATCTATGGGGGCCCTCACGTTCGCCGACTCCCACACCGAGACGACGCCGGTCCCGGACCAAGAAGAGGACGTCAAGACGGCGCCTCCCCGGCTGGCACCTCCGCAGCCCAACCCCTCGCTGCCTCGGTCAGCCTCCTTCCACGACCTGCCGCCCCCGCGGCCGCCCATCCCGGCTAGCGACCCGGTCGGGCCGCGTCAGCAGGCTGACCTACCCTCGGAAGCGCCCTGCCCCGCGAGCGACGCCATGCGCCCCGCGCAGACGTCCCCGCCGCCGTCCAAGTCGAACAAGAACTACGTCAAGAAGCAGTCCATCAAGGAGCGGCTGGAGCAGGCCGTCCGAAACGGCGAGATGCCCCAGTACTGCAGCAACTGCGGCGCCATCGAGACGCCGACGTGGCGCAAGATCAGCACGCAGAACAAGGACGGCGTGCCGGAATACTACGACTACTCGGAGAAGCCCGGGCAGGTGACGGCGATCGAGGTGCTGGATCGGGACTCGGCGGGGAGGCCGACGAAGCACCGCATCATCAAGAAGACGCTGGCGCCGGAGGAGGACAAGTCGCAGTGGCAGACGAGGCTCCTGTGCAACCGTGAGTGGAGTCCCGTGGGATTGCCTTTCTGATTTATGCTAACATGCTATCCCTCTAGCCTGTGGAATTTGGCTCTCGAAGAACAACAAACACCGCCCGCAAGAGAGGTGGGCCAAGGACCACGAGCGCCTCGGGCAGGAGAGGCGCAGGCGGGGCACAGGGCGGAACCCCACGAGACGGAAGAAGTCGACCGGCAAGGACTCGCGCGACTCGATGCCCCCACTGACGTCGGAGGCCAACATACCGGCAGACCTGCTCGGCGAGGGAATGACACCCGGCGAGGGGATAACACCAGATGCGGGCCCCATCCCCATGGACCAACTCGCTTCGATCCTCGAGACGGCGACCTCGCGTGAGTTCGACAGCCACATCGACGGGCAAAAGGACCAGGTCGCGAACCAGACGACGGCGTCGGGCCGCTCGGGGTTCTCGAACGCCGAGTCGAGGGGCACCGGGACGGCTAACAGCCCGATCGCGGTGGACCTGGAGGAGGAGCTGGGAGCCACTAGGAGGCTCCTCTTCCCCTCGCCTCGGCACAAGGGGACGAGGGACGCGCTGAGCCCGGTCTCGCCCAACGTGGTCACGCAGGGGCCCGACGACCGGGAGGATGACCAGGAGCTCGCGGTGGAAGCGGCGGAGGAGGCGGTGCAGGCGAGGGACAACTACCAGCTGTCGGTGGAGGACGAGCTGGAGTCGCTGTTTAGGAGCCCTGTCGCAGTCCGGCCGTCGACGCCGCCGCCCAAGGAGCACTCGTCCGGAGGCAGGAACCACGTGTTCAAGACGCCGTCGAAGACGCCCTCGAGGGCCACCGCGACGCCCACGCATCGCCCGATCACTAGGAGCATCTCGAAGACGATACGGAGCGTGCAGTCGTCGCCCATGGCGCAGCTCGCGATGCTGCAGACGACGCCCACGCGGACGCCCCGGCAGAGGCTCCTCCCGCCCGAGAGCCCCAACCTGAGGCGGAGCCCGCGGATCAACGGCTCGGCGACGAGGACGCCCGGGCTGGGGATGCTGGGGGAGATGGAGATGTCGAGCCAGGCGGACCTGGACGCGATCCTCGACAAGTGCCTGGGGAGCTGGCCGGACGGGACGAGGGGGTGGGAGGACGAGCTGGGGGCGCAAGAGGAGTGGGACCTGGACTCGCTGGGGCTGGAGGGGATGGGGGGCGTCGCCTAGGCGGCGGTGATCCCCGAGCCGGAGGCGGCCGAGGTGGCCGAGGTGGCCGAGCCCGCGCCGGTCCTGCCCTGGAGTCCCGGGAAGGAGCCGTACTGGATGAGGGAGGGCTGGGTTGATGAGCCGAGGCGGGGCGGAGAGAGTGACGCGAAGGGGGTGTGGTACTGGGAGTGGGCCGAGGAGGCGAGGAGGAGCGCCGTGCACTGGCGGTGCGGCACGGCGGAGAGCGACGGGCGGATGGTTCCCGTGCTGGAGATGATGGACCCGCCCCGCGAGAGCTAGGGGAGCGCGGGCGTGGGTGTGGGTGGAGGGCGGGAGCGAGAGCGTGGGAGTTTGGTATGGCGTATGGGCTGTTTTCCGGGTTGGCAAGGGAATAATACCTTGGCGTTGGCGTTTTGGGAAGGGTAGCACGGCATTGGGTTGATACTTGATACTTGATACTGAGGGAGTGACTGTTGTAGTTAGTGAAGCGATTATTATCTTCTATGCTCTGTGTGTGTTCTGTGTCGTATGCTAAGGATGATTCTGTGGATGATTCACTGGAGATGACCATTACGTAGAAGCCCGGATTCACCTGAAGGTCTTACTCGTATAGGAATCGACATGACATTGCTACATTCAGATAACGCTAGGATATGAATCTCAAAACATCGTATGCTACTCCGAGGCAGGACCTGTAGGTAGGCAGCGCCTGCCCCGATCACGGAGCCTTTTGATGACCCACCCAAGCCACTCAAAGGAGCAGTAGATCTCGTCCCCTAGAGCAACAGAACCCATAAGCAGCTTGAGAGGCCGCCCGTTGCCGGGGCGCGGGCCGACGCCCCGGTACAGCACGGGGGCCTGCTCGGTGGACGCCGGCCGGAGCCGGAGTCAGTATCGCAGCTCGTCCGCCCCGACGGCCCCGGGCATCTCGCTCTTGTTCCCCAGGACGACCAGCGGGACGCGGAACATCTCGTCCATCGACAGCAGCGCCTGGAGCGCCTCCCTCGCCCCGTCGAGGCGCGCGCGGTCCGCGGCGTCCACGAGGAAGACGACGCCGTCCGCGGGCAGGTACTCGCTGAGGAAGGGGCGCTGCTCAGGTCGCAGATCCGGGAGAGGTGGTCGGGCAGGGAGGGGCGGAGGCGGGCGTCGGGGTCCATGGCGATGATTTGCCCGGGGTGGAGGCTGAGTTCTTCGGAGGTTGAGAGGTGGGTGGGGGTTGCGCGGGGGAGGGAGGCGAGGCGGTGGAGGAGGGTTGACTTTCCGGCGTTTGGGGGGCCGAGGAGGAATTTGGGGGGGGTGCGTTTGCTGAAGATGCCGCGGGAGATCCAGTTGAAGAGGAGGTTGAGGAGGTACATGAGGGAGTTGGCTGGGTGGGCTTTGTTACTCGGGGGTTCGAAGGCGGGCGGTATGGCTTATGGCGGGGGATGGTGTTGCTCCCCTTTCGTCGTGGAGAGTTTGGGGGTGAGCAAGAAGATGGGCAGTTTTCAAGTACGTTCTTCTGCTCCCTCTTGTCGAAGTTTTGGTTTGGAAGCGGGAACGGGGAGGGTTTCGTTACCTGTTGTAGGAGGACACAGGTGGCCTTTATATCGTTCACACCGGCCACCTTTCATAGAAACTCACGTTTTGTTTACCGGATTGCTAAACCTTGAGCATGATGACTCGTGTCAGGTGTCGCAGGCGCAGCTCAGAGTTGCGTCGGGTGTTCGGAGTCATGGGTTGAGCGAAGCCTCGAAGCTTGTAGATGAACTTTGAGTTGGGGGTATGTTTTGCGGCGATACTTTGTTATCCCACTACCGCTCGTCTTCTACAGACCACAACCCAGGAATCTCTGTCCCCCTGGACTATCTTTTCGACTGCATGTAGGCACCGTGTACGGGGTCGCGTGCATTCCCTTGCCCACCCATGTGTTTTGGCCTCAGAGCTTTTACCGAATAGCACTGGAGGGGAAACATCCCGGCCCTCCCCATCTGATTCGCAGGAAACCAACGGGGCCGTTCGGGGCGTGGTTGCACCCGGAACGGCCCCACCGCGGCGTCCCACGCCACGGGGAAACACAAGTGGCCGGTGCTTGCGGCCCTCCAACACGGGAGTTCTCACCAAGAACGGCCAGGAGACGTGTGATGCTGAGAATAGGACTACGTCCCGTTTGACTCTACCGTCCCCACGAGCTGCTCTGCCATGGGCTTGAATACATGGAACAGGAAGCAGTCCTTATACCTCTCCCCCAACAACGCCGGATCCCCCCGCCTCCCCTCCTCCCTCTCATCCGCCCCGTCCGCCCCGTCCACCCCAATATCCTGCCCGCCCACCATCGTCCCCGCCGGGTACCGCGGCCTCCTCCCCGTCTCCACCAGCTCCCCGAACTGCGGGTCGATGGGCGCCGACCCCAGGAACGGCACGCCAAAGTCCGCGGCCATGGTCTCGCCGCCGCCCTTCCCGAACAGGTCGGTGCACTCGGCGCAGTTCTCGCACACGAAGCCGCTCATGTTCTCCACCACGCCCAGCACCCTGATGCCGGTCTTGGCGCAGAAGTTGAGCTCCTTCCTCACGTCCTGCGTCGACATGGCCTGCGGCGTGGTCACCACCACGGCGCCGGCTACCTGCCCGGGAAGCGCACTCTGCGCGAGGGTCTCGGCGAGCGAGATGTGCTCGTCGCTGGTCCCCGGCGGCGAGTCGATGAGCAGGTAGTCGGTCTCGTCCCAGTGGACGTCGGAGAGGAACTGGCGGATCATGGCGGTCTTCTTGGGGCCGCGCCAGACGACGGCGTCGCCGCGGTTACGGAGCATGAAGCCGAGGCTCATGGCGCGCAGGGAGCCGCGGCCGGCGGCCGGGTCGGCGTCGTGCACGGGCACGGGGAGCCAGCCGCCCGGGGTCTGGCGAACCTTGGCGTCCTCGATGGAGAGCATGCGCGGGATGTTGGGGCCCGTCAGGTCGGCGTCGAGGATGCCGACGGAGTGGCCCGACTCGGAGAGGCAGAGGGCTAGCTGGGTGGTGACGGAGGACTTGCCGACGCCGCCCTTGCCCGAGAGGACCTGAGAGGGGGTTAGAGTGAGAGCGGCGGGTTGGGCGGGGGCGGGGAGCCTACCAGGATGATGTGCTTGACCTTGACGGTTGACATTGTGGGCGTCAGAGCTGAGGCTCGTGGAGATATGACCTCCCGTCCGTTATTGTGTGTCCGATTTGTAAAGGGCGCCTTATACGGCTTCTCGCGCTGGTGACTCGATGCGGGGCAATCTTCTGAGAGATCCCAGCCGCGGGGTTACTCAGGTAGGACTCCGGGTTATTGCGCAAGGAGGCCAGGCAGCATCACTCTTGTGAGATGAAACCCGCAGAACGTGGCTCGAAAGGTGTAATCTCAAAAATGGCAAGAGCTTTCCGGGTGGCGGTTGCAGTCTTCACTCGCGATAAGGTGCTGATTAATTGGTGTTCGGTCGTGGTTTCCCGACGTCGCTTGGTGGGGCCCCTTCCGCCACGTCCGGGCCGGAAGGCGCGGCTTACGTCAACATCTTCAACGGCGCCAGGGGCAGCTCCGGCGCCATAGTTTGTCCGACAAGGGTTCCATCCCCGTGCAACCCCGGCCGTCAACCACTTCCGCCATCACCACCACGCCCAAGCTAGCGTCCAAGCCAGCGTCCATTGTCTCCTGTTCGGACCTCTCCGTCGCCTCACCAAGGATCGACGCGCTCTTCCCCTCCCGGGCGACCCGACACGCACCGTCCCCAGCCCGCCGACATGCCACCACCCACCTGCCGCTCCCCGTAACGGCTCCTCCTGGCCGTTCCACAGAAGACCCCCTTCCCCCGAGATGAGAGCCCGCGGCGCCGGCCCAGATGGAGAACCCGTGGAGCTCTCCGTGGGCCACCGACGACGACCCGCCCAAGGACTCCGCGTCCGCGCCCGCGCCCGCCGAGCCTTCCCTCGCGTTTCCCCCGGCCGCCAAGTTTAACATCGCCGACCCGTCGTCGCTGTGGGCGCAGGATGATGGTTTTGGGGTGTGGGGTGGTGGGAGTGGCCGGGCCTCCCCCAGGGACGTGCCGGCCCCCGAGGCGAAGCAGGCGGAGGATACGGGCGATGGCGGGTTCTTATCCTCTGTGGGGCTGGACGCCGCGGACGATGATCCCCTGCCGTCGCCTGTTATAGAGGCCGACCCGTGGGCTACCGTGGTATCGCCAGTGGCCGCACAAGAGCCGGAGAAGCTCGCCTTTCCTGAGGAGAGCGCGCTGGAGCAGAACGCGAAGGATGACCCGGTAGTGGCGGAGGTGTCGGAAACCGCGGCCGCGACGCCCCATGCATCGCCCAAACCACTATCCCCTGTGCGGACTGGGGAAACCTCAGTGGATGAACCCTTATCCCCGGTGCTAGTATCTCCAGACGCCTCGCCGGGAAGAGGCGCGGACGCCGTTGCCCTCACGGTTCTCAAGCACCGGGACCACCCGTCACCAGGCCCCGAAGGCGCCCGCCACGTGTCCAAGGTGCAGGAGCTCGTCGACATGTACGATGGGATAGCCAAGAAATCTACGGAGCCTCCCCCTGAACCGGACCCGTCGGATGCGCCGCGACGCCCCAGGCTTGCAGGGGCAGACGGACCCGACGAGGACGCGGAAGACTGGGAGGAGTTTGAATTCGGCGACCAGAAGCCTTCCGATGACGCGCCCCCTACGGAGCCGGCTGCCGACCCGCGAACCCCAACTCCAACGTCCCCGAAACCCCCCCCCGACGTTGCCAAATCCCGCATCGACGAAGTCTCACTCTCCACCCTCTTCGACCCCCCTGCGGAATCCCCCACGCCCCCCGAAGACATACCCGAGCGCCTCGACCCCCTCGACGCCTTCACCGTCCCCGAGCGCCGCGCCTGGTACCGCCTCTCCCGCCAGGGCTCCCCGCGCCTGCACGAGATCGGCGATCCCGACAACTACACCCGCGTCGCGTGGCAGAAGTCCGCCGTGAGCACCGAGACTTTTGCCATCGTGCGCCGCTGGATGCAAGAGGGCACCGCGCTTGGTGGGCGGGCTCGCGTGGGCGGGGTGGGGGGCTCGGCGGCTACGTTTGGGTGGGAGCAGAGCAGCAGCAGCGACCCCGTTGACCTGAGCTTTTTGACGAAGAGGTCGGAGGGGCGGCAGAGGAGCGAGTCTACCGCCGCGTCGTTCCCGGAGCCCGCTGTCTCGGGGTTTGCGAGTGGGAAGGGCGCGGATGCGCGGCCGTTGTCTGTGCCGAACCCTCCCAAGGGGTTCAACCTAGGCCCCGAGGCGCCGATGTTGAAGTCGAAGCCCGCGAAGCCGAGTCCTCTGGTCTTCGCGTCAACTCAAGAGAGCGCAGAGAAAGAATCCGACTCGGATGAGGAGTGGGGCGAGATGGTCACCTCGCCTCAGCTCACGAGCACCTCCAAGACCGAAGAGGCCCCGCGCGCCGACTCGGCTGTCTCCTTTGGGAAGTCTGCCTCTGGGTCGTCGCTTGATAGCCGGCCTGCCGGTCCCAGGACGCCCACGGTCAAACCGGAGATACAAGGGGAGGCGAAGGGCAAGGGCGCCCACGTGCGCATAGCGTCGTTGTCGAGCCTGGAGCCTGCGGCTGTGAGGGGGGACGCGAGCTCGGGGCGGACTCCGACTACGGCGGGGAAGGGTGATGTAGAAGTATTAGCGGAAGAGGCGGAGGCTATCAGAGGGGTTATATTGCGCCTGCCGGATTTGTCGTACATGATGCGGTAGCGGAGACGGGGAGGGATGACGGGATAACGATGGGTATGACGAGGGGATGAATCTTGTATAATACCACGATTTCAGCTTCTAGCACGAAGCAGTGTACCATATTAAACCTATAAGGGAGGCGAGGATCACTACATCGGCGTGCCATTTCTAAGGTCTCTGGCATTTACGAGTACTTGTGAGTTGAAGTGGGAGAGAGTCTTTGGAACTCTCGCAGGCTTCCTCACACAGCGAGGGGCTTTTGACTGCCCGAAACGGCGTGATGTGTCCGCGGGCGAACCAGGAGGCTAGATAACGCTCGTAGCAGCTGGGATTTCTCCAGAACCCGAAGGCCCTTCTGGTAGAGTGTGCCCCCGGGGCGTAGACGAGACGCCGTGTCCAGCACACAACCGCCCCGGCTCCGGATTCCACTGCGCAGAGGGAGAGGCGAGGACGGGCCTCGGCGGCAGAAGAAATCAAAACCTGGACGGGCATGGGCCACGTCGCTGGCTCCCTGGCGGCTACGAGGACGCGGAGTGCGGACTTGAGACACCACGATGGATACTAATAGATGGCCGCATTTTCTCAGTCTGGGGAGGGGTTCCACGAGGGCCGGACCTCTACCCCGAGCTGGCTGAGGACTGAAGCTGATACATGCGACCCGGACCACGGGCGGTTTCACCGCCGGCGTGGCGATTTCAACTACGATTGATGTCATGGGGCTAGTGCCTACGGTCGTAGGGCCGCTGGTGACGTGTGTTGGCCCCGTCCGCGGCCGGGCCTGGCGGGAGGGGCACACCAACCCAGGCCAGCTCGGCTCTAGGACTTGGAGGTGACGTTTCGGTCCCGGCCAGGGCTTCCTGGACGAAACCGAGACGCTCGAGAAGAGCGGCTTCCTTCCTTGGACTTGGACCTTGCACCGAGGATCGTGGATGGACGATTGGTGCTTGGTCGGTGGGCGACCGAGTGCATGAAGACGCGGCGTCCCTGGACCAACGCCGTAGCCGCCGAGTCCCCCTCGACCCTCGTCCCAGTGGCTGGCGTGGCACACAGCCTGTCCCATCCCCTTCATGCGGACGCACCGATCCCCTCATCGGTGCCCGAGGCAATTGTCCACTTTCCCCCCTCTCCCCTCGCAGAGCCCTCTCCTCGCCCCTCGTTGGCCGGGGCCATGGCCGGACCACCCCCCATTACCAAATCCACGGGTGGTCGGCCGGGCGGCCGCCGTGACGGCGGCGGGGATTGGTCTGTTCACGGGTGGCCCGGGGCGAGGTCTCGTCAGCCAACAAGGCGGGAGATGAGGGTGGCGAGCCCCCGGTTGTATCCGGCATCGTTTCGCAAAGAGAAGCCTGGAGGACGAGAGGAGAAGGTCCCATTTACAACGTTCGTCATGGAGGTCCGTAAAGGAATGGACGAGAGCGGAAGTTATCTTCCCTCGTTTCCCCCGAGAAGACTTGGGACGTCATTGGAGGCGGTGCAAAGGCGAAAAAGACAGGCGGGCCCGAACCGCCGGCGGAAAGAATGGCCGCCGGATCTGGAGCTTCCCGGGGTTAGGCCAGCAGTCTCAACGGCCCCTGGCTCTCTGCGCGGGACGATGGCGGAATTAATAGGCCGCGAGAGCCCCAGGTCGCTCGAGTCAGGGCTGCCCAAGACCTTCACGAAGAGTGGCTCAGACGAAGAGCGCCTCTGCAGTGCATCGAGACAAAAGCCAGGGTGCCAAACCGAGCAACCAATCTCCGGGCGATCAGCCCGCGTCTGCGCGATGGCGTCGAAACAGGGCCGAGAACCAGAACACCGCCCGCGAAAAGTCCCCGTCTCGGTTCGTGCCCTCCCAATAAAATACCTCCTTTCCCCCTTCGCCATTAAAACCCCGGCACGCGTCGTGCATGAGCCCATTTCTCGATCGCGATTCGAGGCTCGCTCGAGCAGTGTGGAGTTCCGTCCCTCGTCTCGCGAATCAGGTTCCGCGAATGGTCCCTGACCTGCATCGCACGGACGCACGTCTGGCCCGCGAGCCTCCGTTTGAGTGGCTCCTCCTTTGCGTCACGCTCAGCTTGGTAAGGGAAAAAGCCAAGAAGAGGCTTTCCCACGAAACTGCTTATTCCTTTGCGAACCGGGCAAAAGAAGTAACTCGGTACGTAGTGTACTTTCCCGTTTCTCGTATCTCGCCTGATTGCCCGGAAACCTGCAGCCCGGAAAGGGGGCTCGTCCAACCCTTTTCGGGAGAGCCAGTGACACAGCGGCGCCTTGCTCGCAGATTTCCTTGCGTAACTGGTCTCGTCCCGTGCAGAGGCGAAATCGATCGAGGGCAGGGCCATGGAGGAGAAACATGGAGCGTACATGTATCATCAGTCGCCCGGCGGCGTTGTGTCCCCAACCACGACGGCAGCAGACGACGCAGCGTGTCTGTGGCGGTACCCGGCCGGCGGCCACCCGCCTCGAGCCCGTGGGATGCGAGCACTCTGGGTCGCCCGTGTTCCCTGCGGGCTCGCAGTTTGAAGCCCGGCGACGCGAACGCCATTCGATTGTCGAGCTTCCCGCCGCCCTTGCATGCTGCGCATAAAGCTCGAGCGAGAGATCGCTGCCTCATTGCATGTCTCCTTCCTGTCTCACGTCGCGCCTGCCATTGGCCTCCATTGTAGCCCGTGACGTTTCTCCTGCAGGCCAGCGAACCAGAGGAAAGCCGCAAGTGGAGCTGATGTCTCTTTTCCAAGAGGGCAGTGGGAAGGAACGATCAATTAAATGAAATGCGTCGCCCGGGCCTTAGCGCGGAGGGAGCTGTTCGCCCGCGTACCGGTACGCCGTGGCAGGCCTGCGCAGCTGCCCAAGCCCGTACCGCTTACAGTGGTAGAGGGCGCCCCACTAACGCCCTCTCTACGCGCCGCCGCGCAAAACACGTCAGGCGCCGCGGCGGGGCCCCTGTAGCGGGTACGCACCCCTGCTGCGCGACGGGCTTCGCGCCAGGTCACGGCGACCGCACGCTCAAAAGGGCGGCCGTGGCCCGAAGAGGGGTCTACCGATCTTGGCCTGGCCCTCTCTCTCTCTCTCTCTCTTCTGTCTCGCTTCCCACTCTCTCTGTTTTTGGCGTGTTTCCCTTTTATTCCCATCCGTCCGCTCACTTCTGCCATCCCGCACCGTTTCTTGTCCTTCCCACTTCTCGCCCCTCCTTTGCTGTCACTCGACATTTTTTTTTTCATCTGACAGTTCATCCTTTTGAGGGGTCCCACGAAGTTGTCAACAAACATCGACGCGAAACTTTCGTAAACATCGGGATTGGGCGTCTCGACCTTCGCTTGACGAGGCGAGAGTAGTTTATTTCCTGACGGAGGAGCATCCATTTGGGCTCCCATTGGGCTGCAAGACAGTTCGTTCCTGTATCAGCATCTATCCCGTGACGATGGCCACGATTGCCCGCCAGCCCTTCGCCCCGCTTGACGGGGCTCGTCTCCAGACGCTCACCAGCATCAAGAACCGACAGAATGGTATGTTCGGTGACAGCGTCTCATCCTCATCCTCCTCGTCCATCCATTATGCCCTTCCAACCGTGACGGCGATGGCCCCATGCTATCCGAGGGAGCCCACACATGTCTCCGCCCACTGCTAACACGCCGTAGCCACCCCTCCCGCCGCCTCCAAGCGCAAGGCCTCCGAGCTGGTAGACGACGACTGCGAGAACGTCGACCCCTCCCTCTTCGCCAAGCGAGCTAAGGGCTCCGACGCCTTCAGCTTCGCCAAGGGCTCCGACGCCTTCCCCAGCCTCACCAAGGACGCCCTCAAGCCCTCGCTCTTCCTCTCCAAGCCCAAGTCCACCTCCAACACGCCGCGCCCCCGTGCCCGCCCCGCCCTGAGTGCGAAGTCCTCCATCTCCAAGCTCAACACCTCGGTGCCTCGCCCGCCGCTCTCCGCCCCCGCTGGCCGGTCCCCCACCCGCGGCAAGCGTGCCGGCATCTCCCGCCGCAGGGCGAGCGGCTTCGGGCGCGTCGACCCCCCTTCCTTCAACGTTTCCTCTGCCGTCCCATTCAGCCTCGACGCCGCCCTCAAGGGCACAATCCCCAGCTATGCCTCCCGCTCCGAGACCGCCGCTCCCAGTCCCGCCTCGGCCAGCACCCCCACGTCAGCACCCGCCGAGGACGATGCCCCCTTCATCTCGGGCGCCGAGATGAAGTCGTCCTGGTTCTTCGATATCCACGAGGACACGCCCGACCAGGAGATGACCAACCTCCTGCAGCACTCCACCTGCATCCTCGACATCTCGTCTGACGAGGAGTCCGCCCGCGCGGCGCGCGACGACCGCGGCAAGGAGAACGTGCCGCCCGCGGACGACGTCAGCCAGACCAGCCGCCGGGCCGCCGCCGCGAGGCGCGACGCCGACGAGATGGTGGTCGAGAAGGAGAGGTTCGCCCTCAAGGAGATGGACGTGGGCGAGTTCTACGCCGCGGGGTGCGACGCCTCGTCGGTATTCGTCGTGCCGGCCGACGAGGACGAGGTTCCGAACGAGGCCGAGAAGCCCGCGGCCGAAGCTATTGAGCCTGAGAAGGCCGCGGTTGCGGAGGCCGAGGTGATCACGGAGGTTAGCCTGGAGAAGACGGATACCGTTGAGAGCCCTCTGGAGAGGAAAGACGAGCCTATTCCCGCTGCCCTGCTGGAGCCGATGGAGGGCACGGGCGAGTCCTTTGAGCTCTGGGAGAGCGGCAGCGCGAGGGGCGGGGACGCCCCCTCGCCTGCCCCCGTAGAGGCGTGAGCCCCTTTGAGCTCATTAGGTTTCTGATTTGTATTGGGATACCCGGCTGGCGTCTGGCCGGGGCTGGACAGGAAACATCGTATAGGACTGTTTTGGTATCGGGATGGGACGGCTTGGTTTGATTTTGGAGTTCACCGGACTGGCGTCGACTGGGCGGCGTTTTATGCTTTTCACGTTTGTTTCATGGTCTGTAGGAAACATAATGCTGCAAACATGATTTCACGCTTGATCCGCATCCACGATCCGTGATGATGGTTTCGTATGACCTGGGTATCTTTGCCTATAATGCCTATCCTTCGCCAACCGTAGTCCTTCACACCGAACCTTCGCGCCGTACTCTACTGAGTTTGGACTAGTGTCTACATCATAAAACCGTAGCCTGGGGTTGAACCCCCCGTCCTCAGCTCCCTGGGGTCGTGCCCTTGCCGCTCGAGCTGGATCTCGCGGGAGCCTGCCTTGTCCGCGGCTTCTCGTCCGTGACGAGTCTGTAATCGCGCTGGGGCCGGCGGAGCCTGGGGGCGTTGAGCCCGCTGAGGCCCTTTCGTCGGTGGCTCGGGTAGGGGCGAGGGGGTTCATATAGCCCCTCGATAGTTGTTGCCCTGAGGCGAATCGTCTCACGCTCGAACGAGGCTCATTTCTCGTCTCCCGCGGCGACCCCGGGGACGCCATCCGCGGACGCGTCCAACGGGCTTTCGGCGGGGGGTGTTTCTGGGCCCAGCGCCGGCTCTATCTCTTCCGAGTCGGATCCGCGCATCCCCTGAGCGCCCTCCTGCCCATTCTCGGCGGGGGCTGTCGCCGCGGGTTCCGACGTGGGCTCCTTCGCCCCATCTACCGCTTCCTCGCCGTCGCCTAGCGTCTTCTCACCCCGCGGCCCCTCCGCAGAGTCTAGCGCTGGCTCCTTGGCTTCGGTCACTGCTTCCTTTGGCTCGAGGCTGTCCCGCCCCGCATCGGCCGGTGCGGCCCCCGTTGGGCTCAACGCCGGCTCCTCGACCTCTTTCGCGTCATCGTCCCTCTCCCCACTAGGCTTCTCAGCCTCGAGTATCTCCGTGGAACCCTCCGGCACATCCACCTCTTCCACCTGTGGCTTCGCCTCCCCCCGCTCCTCCTCGGCCTTCAGCGTCTCCGCAGAGCTCAGCTCCGTCCCGTCGAGCGACGGCGCCACGGACCCCTCCCCAACCAGCGTCTCCACCTCAGCCTCCGCCCCCTCCCCGTCCGTCCTCACGAGCTTCGGATCGACGCAGTCGTAGAACAGCATGAAGACGCCGCCCTGCGCCATCACCACGTCCTCGGGCACCTTCCTCACCGTCTCGTCGCTCAGCCGCCACCACGTCGCCCCCTCCTCGTCCTCCACATCATCCTCTGCCTCGGCGGCCTCCTTCGGCTCGTCTAGCGTGGGGGGCGGCCCGGAGGCGGCGTGCTTCCGGTAGCAGATGTAGTGCCCGTTGTTGTGGTGCCCGTAGTGCGTCACCACCGCTCGCAGCTCGTACATCGGCCCCGAGACGAGCGACTGCCTGTTCTCGCCCGCCACCATGCTGGCCCTCGGCTCGAGGTCCCACAGCTCCTCCTCGAAGCCCGAGGCAGCAGCCTCTTTCCTTGGAGCACCGCGGCTGCCGAGACACCACGGGCCCAGGTCAAGCGTGGTGGGGAACTGCACGGCGGCGGGGTTCTTGAAGAGCATCCCCGTCCTCTCGTCGAACACGGACCTGTTGACGTGCACCGCGAGGCTCTTGGGTGGCCTTGCGACGACCGCCTGCTTCGTCTTCAGGACATTCGCCTTGTTCTCGGGCGTAACCTTGCACTTCCCCTTCATCGTCTCGTCATCAAACGTCTCCTCCTCCAGCGCCGTCTCCACCGCCTCAAGCCGGCTCTCCACGCGCTCCAGGTGCTCCGCCGCAGACTCCGTCTGCCTGAACCTCTCAGCAAGCGTCTTCAGGAGGCGCTGCAGCTTCAGCAGTGTGCACCTCGGGCACTCGACGCCATCGATCGCCTCAAGGGCCGTGTAAGCGTCGAGCCGCTCGTAGAGGTCGTGGCCGGGCCTGTTCATGCCGAGATTGATGGTGAGGCAGTTGAAGGGGATGAGGGAGAGGCCCTCCGAGAACCCGCACTGCGTGCAGGCCACGCGCTGGGCGAGGAGGCCCTCGAGGGGGTTCTGGGGCGGTTTCGCAGAGATCTTGGAGGTGATGGAGGTAGAACTGGAGTAGCCGCTGTCGTCGCTGTGCAGGCTCGTGTCGTCTTTGACGGAGTCGACAGAGTCAGTGCTGCTTGAGGGCGAGGCAGCGCCGGCCTTGGAGATCTCCTTGTCGATCTCTTCGAGGATCTTCGAGTAGTACTCCTGCGCATCTTGCTGCGTGAAGGAGCACATGTTCTTGAGAACGGCGGGCGTCCACAGCGTCCGCCCGTTGTTGTCCGCATCCTTGAGGGTCGAGATAAGCTCTTGCAGTGTCTTCGCGGTCTCGAGGCCTTCGGACCGCCCGCGGAGGCTGTTATCCAGATAGGGCGGGATGTGGTCCAGCGACGCAAGACTCTGGAGGATGCTGTTCTGGTAGCACGAGTTGTCGAGGTTGCCCAATCCCGCCGGCTGGTCCTTCGAGGCGCCGAAGCTCAGGAGCCCGCTGCGGAGCGTCCCCGAGGGGAACGACGGCCGGGGGAAGCCGCTCGAGAGCGACCGTATGACGCCCGCGGCCTTGTTGGCCCCCAGCAGCGCCGCCATCTTCTCGCTCTTCTCGGCGTGCGTACTAGGCGGGGCAACGGGCGGCAGGCCGGGGAACATCGGGGGGTTCATCAACTTGTCGACTGAATGTATCAATAAGACGGGTGTGAGGGAGACGACGCAGTCCCACATGAGGTCCACCAGAGACTGCACTCTGCGGGCGAGCGCCGGGTTCCGCAGGAGGTTGAAGACGAGGGTGGCTATGAGGACCACTGCGGTCACGATGGCAGTGAGGGAGGCGCGGTCGAAGAGCTGTCTGCTGGAGTAGAAGTCGAAGGCGCGGGAGAGGTCGGGTTCGTCGGTTCGTAGTCGCGTTCGAGCGTACGGGGAATTCATTATGGAGGTCGGGTCTGTCTGGGCCGAGGGAAGGTGGGATAAAGGGCTGTCGGCTCAGCACGCCGGGTATAGAAGGGCCAAGGTAAAAGAGGTCGCTTAACAGGACGGAACGAGAGACAAAGAACGGTTGGACGGGATTCGAGGTTCGCGGTGATTCGGGTCGGATGGCGGCATCGGCAGGGCCAACTCAGTGGGTACAAACTGAATAGGCGAGCGATTTCCGGAGCCGGGCGCGCAAATACATCACCAAAGTAGACTCGAACGTCGAGACAGAAGCGAAGCGGAAAGGTGAGATAGTCTGAAAGGATGGAGGCTTCAACGCTTGCGAATTCGACGAAGCTCGGAAACGGGAACCTTGGATCTCGAAGATTACGTAATGCGACGTCCCGTGGCCTGTGGAAAGGTGATGACATCCCGCATGCCCCACCAGGCGTTGCCAGCTGTGGAGCCGGCAACACACTTAACGCGCTCTCTCAACCTCGACGCGTCGCGGGGCCGAAGAAGTTCACGACCGCACCAACCAACAACTCCACGCCCGCTTCTGTCCCAAACCAACCACAGAGCTCCCCCATTACCGCCAAAATGGCCGAAGACGCGGCCATTCTTGAGCACTTCTCGCCCAACGCCCCCCTCGAGCCCGATGTCCTCGCCGAGCTGCGGTCCACGGCGGACCTGCACAGCCTCTCGGCCGAGGACCTCTACTACAAATGGGAGTCCTACTGCATACGCCTCGAGGCGGACGCAAGCGCTGTGACACTCTCCACGGTACGCAGCTTCAAGCGGAACACACTGGACGAACTGGAGAAGAGCAACCACGCAAAGGCGGAGCAGAAGAGGGTGGCCGCGACGCCGAGGGGTGCGAAGGCCAAGGGAGGGGATGTCTACAACATGTGCGTTGCTCTGTCCTCGATTGGGGTGGGTGAATGTGAACTGACTGCTCCAGGCTTGACGGGCTAGTCCCCGGGACGCCGGCGACGGGAAAGTCGACTAGGATCGCGAGCGTGAAGAAGGAGACGCCCTCCATGAGCAGGGTCCGCGCCAACATACCCAGCAGCTCTCCCTCCAAGACACCGATCCGCGCAACCCCCTCCAAAGATCCCAACACCCCCGCGTAAGCCCCTTCCCCCTCTCACTCTATCCCTCTAAAGACCACCAGGCTAACAACCCCTAGCCCCGCCCCCTTCAACTCCCGCGCCAACGCCGGCGACGTCCTCGACGTCCTGAACCCGCAGCTCGTCGCCCCCGAACCCCCCCTCGCGCCCCACCCGGACCCGCGCGTGAAGCTCAACTCCCTCTCCGACGTCAAGAAGCTCGCCTACAAGCCCCTCGCCATGAAGCTATCCGAGGCCTCCGGCATCCTCGACGACCGCATCACCGAGTTCATGGACCTCCTCCGGGAGCTCCGCGGGCTGGACGAATCGGAGTTCGGGTCCGCGGCTGCGCAGAGTCCCGACCCCGTCATCGCGGTGGGGCGGGTTGCGAACGATTCGGCGGAGGGGAAGCTGAACCCGGCGAGCCTGGTGCTGGAGACGTCGAGGAGGGTGGGGGGCGGCCTGAGGATCCCTTTGAACATGAAGAAGGTGGCGGGGTATACCGTCTTCCCGGGCCAGATCGTTGCGCTCAGGGGGACCAACGCCTCGGGGTCGGAGTTCGTCGTGGAGGAGGTGATCCCCTTCCCCCTGGCAAACGACGGCGCGTCCCCGCCATCCGTAATCGAGACGCATAGGGCGAGGCTACGTGGCGACCCGGACGCGATGGACGACGACACCGACCCCGCGCCCCTCAGCGTCCTCTTCGCCTCGGGGCCCTACACCCCGGACGACAACCTCGACTACGAGGCCCTCCACGCCATCTGCTCCCAGGCAGCCTCCACCCACGCCGACGCCCTCGTCCTCACGGGGCCCTTCCTCGACACGGAGCACCCCCTCATCGCCACGGGCGACTTCGACCTCCCCGAGGACGCGTCCTACGACCCGGACGCCGCGACCATGACCACCGTCTTCAAGCACCTCGTCTCCCCCGCGCTCGCCGCCCTCGCGGCCTCCAACCCCTCCGTGACCATCATCCTCGTGCCCTCCGTCCGCGACGTCCTCTCCCGGCACGTCTCGTGGCCGCAGGACCTGATACCGCGCAGGGACCTCGGCCTCCCGCGCGCCGCGCGCATCGTGCCCAACCCCATGAACCTGTTCGTCAACGAGATGATCCTGGGCGTCTCGTCGCAGGACGTGCTGTACGAGCTGCGGAGCGAGGAGCTGCTGGCGGGCAACGTGCCGCAGGCGGACCCCGGGGCGAGGCTGAGCAGGTACCTGCTCGAGCAGAGGCACTACTTCCCCGTGTTCCCGCCGGCGGACCGGTCGCGGCTGCCGAAGACGGGGACGGCGGAGGGGCTGGCGCCGGGCGGGGTGCTGGACACGGGGTTCCTGCAGCTCGGTGAGATGGGGGCCGTGAAGCCGGACGTGTTGCTTGTACCGAGCGCGCTGCAGCCGTTTGCGAGAGTGAGTTCTTCCCCCCACTTTCCTTTTCTTTTCTCCCCGGGTTCAACCAACCGTTTCGAAAGGAAGACACGCTAACACAACGAAGGGCGTCGAGAGCGTGCTGGTCATCAACCCGGGCTCCCTCTCCAAGCGCCGCGGCGCGGGCACCTACGCGCGCATGACGCTCTTCCCGCGGGCGCTGACCGGCGAGGAGCGGGTCGCGGACCTGGTGGCGCACCGGGTCCTCTCGCGCGCGAGGGTGGAGATCGTCAAGATCTAGGGAATTACAGGATGGTCTCGGATGTGTTTTTTATTATACAATGGGTAGCTTATTGTCAGCTTTATGAATGGGAGGGGTGGTAATGGAGTATTGGAAGGTCGGCTATCGCGAGTCCACTCTCCGCCGCTTGTCGTGGCGGTCGTCGGGGGATACGCTCCTCTTCCGCCGGTGGCGTTCCCGCGGCGAGCGTGACCGCGAGGGGCTCCGCCGGCGGTGCCTATCCCGGCTCCGGTCCCGACTCCTGTCCCTGTAGCCGCCCCTCTCCCTATCCCTACTCGACCTCCTCTCGCGGCCTTTGTCGCCTCCCTCCCTCTCCTCGCCCCTGTGCCGATCCCCCCTCTCCCACTCGTCCCTCCTGGGCCCCGTCGGCACCCCCAGAGGCACGGCATTCGCCCCCTTGGCCCCGTACTCGTCCCCCCCGCCCCTCGCGTCCGGCCTGAACCTCTCGTCCCCGTCCCACCTGGCCCCGCCCCTCCTGTCAAAGTTCCCCCACGTGCCCGTGTCCTCCGACTTCAGGTCCTTGTACCGCGTCGCCCCCTTCTTCCCGATCTTGCTCATGTCCCTCCGCTGCAGGTACTCGGGCAATTTATCCTTGCTCACCTCGTCCACGAACCTCGCACCCGCGATGTCCCTGTCCAGCAGCCCGGCCCCCTCCGCCTCGTCGCGGTAGAACGCCCCCGAGTGGAAGTACCGCCGCATATACCCCATGTTCCCCTTCTCCCCCCTCTCCTCCTCCTGCCGCCGTATCTTCTCCGCGTCCTCAGCCGCGCGCTCCTCCTCGGTGAGGTTCCGCCTGCGCTCCAGCTCCTCGATCTCGCGCTCGCGCGCCAGCATGGCCTCGCGGTCGCGCTTGTACCGGCGCAGCTTGCGCAGCCGGAAGGCGGCCAGCTCGGCGGGCGGGTCGAGCCCGTCCGCGTCGTCCAGCTCCGCCTCGTCCTCGTCGTCGCCCGAGTCCTCCCAGTGCTTGCGGCCCGCGGCGCGCGCGGCGACGTCGCGCTTCACCTGCTCCTCCACCAGCGCGTTCGCGTCCTCCCTCCTCCGCTCCTCGTCCGCCTCTCTCTCCTCGGCCTCCTTCTCCTGCGCCGACTTGCCGCGCTGGGACTTTGGTATGAACTTGGGCCGCAGCATGAGGCGCGGCCGCTCCTCTTCGCTCTCGCTCTCCTCGCTCTCCTCTTCGCTTTCTTCCTCCGACTCTTCCTCTTCTTCCGCCTCCTCCTCGCTCTCGGTGACGAAGCCCGCCTCGGCGGCCATCTTCTCCATCGCCTCCCGCTCCGCCTTCTGCTTCGCGTCGTCCTTCGCGGCGGGCTTGATGGCCGGCGCGCTGACGACCTTGGGCGGCGCGCGGACCTTCCTCTCGGGCTTCACCTCGGGGGCCTCCTCTTCCGACTCGGAGGAGGACTCGGACTCGGGCATGGCCTTCCCCGGGCGGTGGCGCGCGGGCCGCACCGGGTTGGCCGTCATTCGCGGCGGCATCTCGTCGGATTGTCCCCCCGGTGGCCTTTTTCGTCTGGGTGTTTTTTCCGGCGTCGGTATTCGCGCGCCGTCTAAGGGCGGTCCCGTCGGCGATTCGGGTCCCTTAGGCTGAGGTGTAGGCGAAAGCTAGGTTGCGAGATGTTGAGATGCGGTGGTTCAAGGTGCCGCTTAGCGCATGAGCGCGTCGCCTGCAAGAAAAAGGTTACCAAAGCCAGCGACTCGACATGGCACTGTATCCGTTAATTGCATATCGCTACATCAGCCAACATCACGCCCATCGACAGGAAGACAGCGTCAGTCTCAACCGCTCTGACTACTCGACGCACTATTTTCCGACTTCTGCAGGGTTGTAGCATCCCTTCCATACCCATAATATAATCGGCAGTCCTCAGCCGACTTACAACCCACCCTGAGCGTCTCGGACGCCAGCAGATGGGGACACAACCTTATGTTAGCAAGACATCGCCGAGGACATGGTCCGTCCGGAGAGGTGGCTTGGTTGGCACGTCCTCATGAGCTGACATCAACCCCAGGCCAGAACCTGTATTCTAAATCCCACTAAGGAGGCGGCCCGAGAAGTTATCCAAAGCATCATGAATCCTGTATTCCGTTGCCTGATCTCCTCCTGCAGCACAGATCCCAGAACTGCTAGCCCGGGGCAAGACCGCGCACACGAGGCACATGCAAGGGGACCGTGGCCCGTAGATGTCCGTACTCGAACGTCCGTGACGGTACATAGAAGCCCTGTATTTCCCGGCCGAGTGAGAGACCGAGATCGGGGTAAGTACAGTAGGTGGTCCAGAACGTCGTGGGCCGCCAGGACGGGATGGGTTCAATTGGCCGAAGGATGTTCAGCCAACAACGCGCGAGGGCAGGGGCCAGAAGAGCAAGACGAAGATCCGCTGGTCTGCGGGTGTTTCCGTGACTCGCTCCCGGCCCGCATGCACCTGCCCACCTGGGAATATCCCGCTCCGAACGCCAATAATATCCGTAGCAAAAAAAAAACCAAGGTGATGCAGAGTGTGGGCACTGTCTGAGACTCAATTAACAGGTGTGCAGCGCCAATTATGGCGATGACGTGGGGGATGTCACTCCCCTGGCGGCCGACGCTCGGCCCCTGGCGCCACCGCCATTCACGTCCTACTCGTAGGCGTTCAGTTCATGCGCAGCGGGGTGGTACAGGCGGTCCGTCCGTGCCGTCACCGCCGTGCCTGCTTCCCCGCTATCCGGCACCAAGAGCCGGTGAGAAGTCGAGGTGACTTTCGGGGTACCCTCCCCGCAGCGCTGCAGTGGGGAGGGCCCAGTGTCCACCGTTCACATAGCGAATTGGGTCCATGATACCCTCCGACGGCGGAGATGCTCGGCGAAGCGCGTGGATTTGGCTTCTCGCATTAGGGAACCGTCCTCGGCCCTTTTGTGATCGAACAGATCGACATTGTGTTGTGAGAGAGGCGAGGGCGGCAGGCGTACCTGAGGACCCACCGGGCATGCCCTATCAGAATGTGACGTACTCCCGAGGTACCCCGTAACCGCCGAAATTTCGCACCCAGTTTTTGGAGGGGCAAAGCACCAAGATCGATCTGAGTGGGCATGTTTTCGCAGCTTGCGAACTTTTTTTCATGTCGAGATTTCCCTCTTTCCCTGCAACAACAACAACCCTCAAGAGTCCCTTTGCTCGCCCCGTTGCTGCGGCCCGGAATGGTCAACATCACGCGCTCTACAGCCCTTCTAGAGGACCAATCTTCCTCGACTACTGCTTGACGCCCGAGCAAGCTAGCTTGGCCACGATAAATAGCGCCCAACCCCGAGGCCCTTGACGATCAACCCGACCTTCACCCGCTAGAATCCTTCCAACGTTCTGTCGCCACTGAACATCCACTCGCCCCTAGGCCATCTTCTTCCTTCTCGAATAATCCTCCCCCTCGATAACCTAGACTGCGACCGTATCGCAACCGCATCGAGAGCGCCAGCCCTCGACCAGTCACACGACCACTCCTCACGACTAATCACCGCCAACCACAGACCGGTGTGGCCTTTATGAGCCAGAAGGACATACTTCGATTCCTCTCACAGCCCAAGAAGTACGCCCGCCTTTGTCCTCCACCAGCTCGCACCCCAAGCAACACTACGCCCTGCTCCACTCCAACCCAATCAGGTTACTAACCTCGTACGACAGACCACGATAGCACCCTCAACCTCCGACTCTAACTCCATACATACCAAAGCGGACTACCACCAGTCCACGAACCCTACAGCTCCATCCAGAGCTCCCAGATAGCCTCGTCTGCTGGGCCCGATACTCCGCCATAGGTATCGGTTTCTGCAAGTGAGAGGTCGCACCAGAGCCACAATTCCGTCGTTCAGAGCGGTCTTCCTCCCCCTCCGCGCTCGACCCCCCTAACGTCCCTCACGCGACGTTACGGCTCTCCACCTAGACCATTGCTGCTGGCTACCGCCAGCATCACGCAAGGAACCCTCCTGTGGGCCTGCTCTCTCAAGCGAACACCGCAAGGTTCGTTTGAGCGGCAGCTAGTGCTCCGCGGACCCAAGAATACGTCGCCAGTTCCTGGAGACGCATTCGCAGCTGTGCTCCTGAAAACGCGCAGCTAGGCGCCTGGTCAGCACTGAATCTCGGCAAGATGGCCGCTATCCCGAGCAGCTACACCTTTTCGCCGTCCCAGGCCACGCCGCATCTGACTATCAACCACGATGTGGCCGCCGACCTGGACTCGACCAATGCCTTTGAAGGTGGGTGGCCTTGATCCCCGGCCTGACGCCGACCCGAACGCAGCTGACTTTCCCTAGGCCCCGAGAAGCTCCTGGAGGTCTGGTTCGCGCCGAGCCCCACCGACCTCCCTCCGGGCGCCCGCCCCAACGGCCTGAAGGCCGTGCCCGCCAAGACCTGGGAGGCCATGCTCGACATGGTCAACTGCCAGATCCTCTCCGTCCTGGAGTCCGAGCCCGTCGACGCCTACCTCCTCTCCGAGTCGAGCATGTTCGTCTTCCCGCACAAGCTCGTGCTCAAGACGTGCGGCACCACGACGCTCCTCCTGGGCCTCCAGCGCCTCCTGCACATCGCGGCCGCCGACGCCGGCTTCCCGTTCCACAACGCCAAGTCGGCCGACGAGATCAGCGCCGCCGCCACGCCCTACCGCTTCTTCTACTCGCGCAAGAACTTCCTCTTCCCCGACAAGCAGCGCGGGCCGCACCGCAGCTGGAAGCAGGAGGTCAAGTACCTGGACGACATGATCGACGGCGGCAGCGCCTACATGGTGGGCAAGATGAACGGGGACCACTGGTACCTGTACCTGACGTCGCCGAGCTACGCGCTCACCCCGCCGCGCACCCCCGAGGAGGAGGTGGCGCCCGAGGGCCGGCTCGCCAAGGTCCCGGCCGGCACCACCAGCTTCATCTCGACCGTGCCCGACGACATGAACGACGAGACGCTCGAGATCCTCATGACGGACCTGGACGCGGAGGCGGTGGCGCAGTTCTACCAGCCACACGCGAGTGCGGTCGCGAGTGAGCGGGACGCTGCGGGCCGCGACGTCGAGGACGACACCTTTGACGTGTTCGGCAACGGCATGGACGACGGCGAGGCCAAGGCCGGCGGCGCGGCCCCCGCTACCACCGAGGGCCACGCGCTGGGCACGGTCGTCTCGGAGGCCTCGGGCCTGTCGGACGTCTACCCCAACAGCGTGTACCCGGACGCCCGCATCGACGCCTACATGTTCAGCCCCTGCGGCTTCTCGGCCAACGGGCTGGTGCCCGCCCCGCGGACGCCCGACGGCACGGAGTCGGCCTCGGGCGCGGCGCACTACTTCACCGTGCACGTCACGCCCGAGCCGCACTGCTCCTTCGCGTCCTTCGAGACCAACGTCCCGGGTGGCCCGACGGGCCGCAGCACGGCGGAGATCATCGAGCACGTGGTGGGGATCTTCAAGCCGGGGCGGTTCAGCGTGACGCTGTTCGAGGGCCAGGGCAAGGGCACCAAGGAGACGGTGTACGACCGCGAGGGCGGCGGCGCGGGGGCGCGGAAGAGCAACGTGACGCGGCGGATCGAGCCGGTGGGCGGGTACAGGCGGGTGGAGAGGATTGTGCACGAGTTTGACGATTACGACCTTGTTTTCCGGTACTACGAGCGGGAGGGGTGGAGCGCGGGGAGCGGGACGCGCGTTGGGGAGGAGGAGTAGTTGGGGGTAGGGGATAATTAAGGGGGATAGGATCCGTTGTCGCTCCTTTCAGTTGGGGTTGTCGGGGGTGATGTGGATGGTGGGGTTTCCTTTTGACGCTCGTTTGGGGTAATGGTTATTCGGGTATGCAGTCTCTACTGGAATATGAAATATTTGGTCTGCACTTTATTTTGGGGGGGTTAATCATGGGGTCTTGCGCTGTTTGTGCTTGTGGTGAGGCTGCAATGCTGAGGACAAGTGTAAAACAGAGAATAGGCCACTTGCTCTTATTCTTCTAACTTTGTATCCATCCCAACCTCTAGCCCCTTCCCCTTTCCCCCCTCTCTAACGATAGTGTAACCCCCCGTACCCAAACACCCACACCTCCCACACGGAACCTCAAAAGCCCTGCAGAGGGAGGGATTGGGGAACCGGGAAAGGCGGGCTCACGGCTTGGAAAAGGCAATGACGGCATAGCGGAACGTGCCGGACGCGTAGCCACGGCGCATGGCGCGGAAGGCCTGCAGGAAGGCGACGCCGTCGCGGCCCTGGCTGAAGGCGAAGGCCCAGAGGGAGGGGTTTTGGACTAGGGACCAGGTTATGTCCCTTTTTTGTTAGCACCCTTCTGGTGTAGAGTTACGGGGACCCTACACGTCCTAGGTCTACAGTCGTATAGGTGGGGGGGGAGAGAGGGAGAAGAGGGGAAGGGACGTACCATGTCTGCGCGACGTCCTTGCTTATGTCCTTCGGCCCGCCCAGCACGGAGAAGCCCGCCGCCGCCGCGAGGTCGAGATACCCCTGCTGCGTATGCAGCGGCGGGAGGAGCATCCCATCTTCACCACCAAGTCAGCAAGTCAGCAAACACTCAGATCCACTCCCCATCCATAACGGCTCCCACCGGAACCAACCCGCGGAAAGAGGAAGAAACACACCCTCGATAGCCTTGATGTCCGCATCCCCCTCAACCCCCTCCCCCTTAAACCAGTCCGCAATAACAAGCTTTCCCCCGCTCCCGAGGACCTCGAACGCGTTGCGGAAGAAGTTCTCCTTGCCGGGGATGTGGCTCAGCGCCTCGCTGATCCAGACGACGTCGAACGCGCCCCGCCACCCCCCCTCCTCGCCCATCCTCTCCGCGTCCAGCTCCTGGAACTTCACCCTCCCCTCGCCGAACTTGACGAAGCCCTCCCCGTCCTCCCCCTCCCCTCCCTTCCCGTCCTCAGCTTGGGAGGAGCCGTCCGCGGCTTGGGAGGCGACGGCGTCGCGGGTCAGCTTGGCCGCCATCTCCACCTGCCGCGTGGAGATGGTGATGCCCGTGACGCTGGCGCCCCGCGAGGCGAGGTGCCGCGACGTGCCGCCCAGCCCGCAGCCCACGTCCAGGATCTTCAGGCCCCGCGGGGTGAGGGACGAGGTGGCGAGGAGGAGGTCGATGAGGTTCTGCTGGGCCGTCTCCTTGGACTCGGTCTTCTTGGAGGCGTCGGTCGGCCAGTAGCCGTGGTGGATGTGCTCGCCCCTGCGGGTGTGTTACTTCCGGGGGGCTCTTCATGCTCGCCGCTGGTCTGAGGCGGTGAGGCAGGGGATGGGTAGGAAGGCGTGGAGACGGAGGGGAGGAGGGGACTCACCACAGCTTGAGGTAGTAGTCGCTCGCGAGGTCGTAGTGCGTCTTGATCCTCTCCTTCAGCGCGGCCATTGTCCCGTGCGCGACCCCCATCTCCGTCTCATACTTGCTGCTCAGCTCCGACTCCTCCCCCACATTGGCCGCCATCTTATCTTTAGTGCGAGGTGATCTACACGGCAGCTCTGGTGTTATTTCGGTGGAGGTAACTGACTCGCGAGCTGGTAATTTGACAAGAATACAAGATTGGTCGTGTAAAGATCTAAGGTAATTGTGATCGTGAGGGAGTAAACAGATAAACTGGACTGGTCCAAACGGTTGACGTCTGGGAATCGTCTAAGCGGGGTTAACGCCCCGCCGATCCAGCCCCATCCAGCCATCTAGCCCTGAACAGACGTCAACCCGCACCAAATGCAACCCCGTGTAACCAAGCATTCCCCAAAACCCGCATCGATCCCCTTCCACCCCAACCAACACGGCCCAGGTCCAAATCAGTGCCACTCCGCATCAATCGCCTCCCACCCCTCCAAGAACCCCCTAAAGAACTTGACGCCCAGCCCCGGGTCAAGGCTCCCCGTCGTCGCCCTCACCGAGTGCATGCTCAGCTGCGGCAGCCCCAGGTCCGCCGCCTTGACCCCCATCGCGCTGCTCAGCATCGGCCCCACCGTCCCGCCGCTCCGCGAGTCGTTCCGGATCTGGAACACCTGCGTCTCGCACCCGTTCCGCTCCGCCACGCGCCGCAGGATCGCCGTGCTCACCGCGTCCGTCGTCATGTGCCCGTTGGGGTCCGAGCACAGCGCCACGCCCACGTTGAGCCGCGGCACGTGCTCGTCCAGGTAGTGGCCCAGGAAGTTGGGGTTCCCCGCGTGCGTCACGTCCGCCGACGCCAGGAACGAGCGCGCGTACGTCTGCCCCACCACGCCCGGCCCGAACGGCGCGCCCGCGTCGGCGCACAGCGCCTCGACCGCGCGCTCCACCACGAGCGGTAGGAAGTTGCCCTTGGCGCCCTGCCTCAGCAGCGAGCCGATCTCCTCGTTGTCGAACAGCGCCACCAGCTGGATGTAGCTGGCCTCGTCGTCGTCGTCCGACGAGATGAGCGACATGAGCGCCGGCCACGAGCAGAGCTTGTCGTCGATGCGCGGGCCGAAGATGAACTCCTTCTCCAGGCCGCCCGTCTGCGCGGGCTGCGAGTCGAAGAGCTCGAGGTCCCAGTTGAGGATGGTGCCGTAGTCCGAGACGCCGAGCTCCCTTGCGATGAGCTTGGCGAGGCGCGGGGGCTGCGTGTTGATGAAGGAGCCGGCGGGCCCGAGAGGGTCCGTGGGGATCTTGTCCTCGAGGCCGATGACGGGTACGGCCTCGGTCTCCTTGTTGTTGTGGCCCATCATGCCGACGCCAAAGTGCGGTGCGAGCGTGGGAACGCGCGCGACTGTACGAGGTTAGCTGCGAGCCTTGGGCCCGGGACTAGGTGACTCACTCGGCCAGTCGAGCTTCGTCAGCCTGACGGAGGTCTTGCCCGTCTCGGGGTCCTTCACGACCACGCGGCCGCCGATGCTCAGGTCGCGGTCCCACCACGTCTGGTTCAGGGCGCCGGCGTAGGGCGCGACGCCCAGCTGCACGTACCCGGCCTTGTTGGGCTTGGTGCTCACGGGCTTCAGGCGCGCGGTCAGGGCGTCGATGTGGCCGGCCACCATGGCGGCGCCCGCGCCGGGCTCGTAGGCCTTGCCGACCTTGAACGCGATGAGCGACGAGCCGTTGCGCGTGACGTAGTACTTGCCCCCGGGCTTCACCTGGCCGGCCCACTGGTCCCTCGCGGGGAGCTGTTCCCCACCGTCAGCACACCTCGAATGTCCCTCGCCTCAACCCCGCACCCCCAAACCATAAACAAGCTCCGGGACCATACCTCGGTGAAGCCCGCATCCTGCAGCTTCTTCTCAAAGTACTCCACGGCGTGGAACACGGTCGGGTTCTCCGTCAGGAAGTCGCAGAAGGCCTTGGTGAAGGCCTCGGGCTTCCCCTCGGCCGCGGCGCACAGCAGGCACACGCCGGGGTAGGCGCAGAACACCTGCTGGCGCTGGAGGTCGGACAGGGCCGAGGCGCAGCGCGCGCACACCACGCGCTGCGGGTAGGGGCGGGCCTCGATTCCCGAGACCAGGTAGGCCCTCTGCTCGCGGGAGAGCGGCGGCGGCGAGGAGGCGGTGGAGGTAGAGGCGGACGGCGGCGGGGTGCCGCGGACGCGGAGGGAGAAGTCGGGGGCGCGCATCGTGGGGATGGAGCGGTTGGTCATTGTTTTGCTGGGTTCAATTGAGTTTGGTGGTGGCGACGGGTGGGAATGGGGAGGCGGAGAGGGAGTGGGAGTGGGAGTGGGAGAGGCGGAGATGGCTGGTGATAAGACGGAGCTTGGGGGACGGAGCTCTGTTATTGGCGGGAGCTGCCTGATGACGTGCCTGACTAGGAGGGTCGGCTCAATGAGGGTATGCAGGTACCGAGTCCGGCACAGGTCTGGGCGGCTGACACCTCTATTCCTGCAACTCCCCGCTAACTGGGCTACATACACATACAGGGTGCACGGGCTCCCCCACCCGGTGTCCACCGATTCCTGACTGTCGCCTCTCCATCACACACCATGCTGACAGCTATCACTCAAAGCTCTGGATCACCTCCACCAGCGGCTCGAACCAGCACGCAGCCAGCGCCTCGTTCCCCGCGTCGTTGGGATGCACCCCGTCGCCCGTCATAACGTCCGTGTCGAACCCAGTCCAGCAGTCCACCACGCCAACGGGACTCTCCTCCGTCGACAGGCCCGGCGCCCACTCTACCACCGCCTCGTTGAGCGCGACGGTGCGGTCCGCGCACTCGGGGCACGTGGGCGGGTTGACGGGGATGATCTGCGCGAACTGTCCATTGCGTTAGCAACCAACCCCCTCGCACCCGCGGACGACGGGAACCTACCAGGATCTTCATCGCCGGGTTACTCTCCCTCATGTCCCCCACAAGGCTCTCCAGCGCGGCGACGATCTCGTCCGCGGATATCGCGCTCCAGACGTCGTTGGTCCCCAGGTGCACCATCACCACGTCGGGCCCCGCGCTCTCGAGCCAGCCCGCAAGCAGGCCCTCGGCGGCGATGTTGGTCGCCAGGAAGCCGCCGTGGCCCTCGTTCTCGCCGTCGTACTCGAAGCCGCAGCCCTGCCCGGGGAGGGTGCCGACGAAGTCCGTGTTGGTGACGCCCGCCTCCTGGAGGTCCTGCCAGAGGAGGGCGCGCCAGCAGCCCTGCGGTGTGTTAGTGATTCATTCTCCTGAAGGGGAGGTCCTCACAAGGACACGGTCCTCTAATTCCTCCCTCCCTGTGTAAATTCGTAGGTATAAATGTGTGGTGAATTATAGGGATGACAAAAGAAGTGTATGAAGGGAGGAACGTACTGGGCTGCCGGTGATGGAGTCGCCCAGCGCCATGATCTTGACGGCCTCCTGCGCCGCCGCAACCGCCAGCCCCCCAAGTAACGGCAACATCGCCAATCTCATCCTGTCCGATTATTCACTCACTCTTACAAGTCGCGAAATCTCACGATACCCACAAGACAAGAGCCCTTCAGAAGTCTGTTCTTCCAGGCCTGTCCCTACAAGTCCTCGCCTGTGTGCGCCGCAGGATATATATACCCCCTAGCGCTCTTGCCTCCCTCCGCCCGCCTATTTAGGAGCGACCCCATTTGGGGGCGATTTAATATACAGGCAAGTTAAGCCAGCCCACGATTCCCCGTGGCGCGATATTATTTCACCGCGGCGGATACCACCCCATCCGGAGGGTCCCCCAGGAACGAATCTCTGGCGCATGGATCCACCATTTCCCTTCCCCACACCCGGCCCCATTTTCTGGGTGGAGTCGCCGGTATTGAGGCGGAGGGACGGCCTCCGCGCTCCCCATCCCGAAAAAGCACCGGGATATTGCTATGTATATGTGCTCCCCAAGTCGTTGTGATGCACCCTGTCGCCCGTCACGGTGTCCACGTCGAAGCCCGTCCAGCAACGCTAACAAGACTCTCGTCTGTTAAAAAAAAATCCGTGAAGATACTTGGCCCGCAGGCTACCACTATCTCGACCTCACTGGTCCCTCGGGCACACCGTCACCCCAAGTTCGCGTGCGTCGACACCATGGCGTTGGGCAAGTCAAGTCTGTCATGTACGAATAAGCAGCCGCCTCTCAAAGCGTCACCAGATCCGTCGAGCCGTCCGACGCCGCTGCCCCGTGGATCTCATCCCAGAGCTCTGAGCTGAGAGAAGCGTTTATCCGCTCCCCGAGGCCACTTACGTGTAGAATCAACGCCGCAACGAAGTGGGTGCGAAGAAGCTCCGGGTGAGGCAGCGGAACCATCGGTTCCCGAGACCGCAAAACAACAGTGTCTGGAAGGTCGAGAGGAATGGCGATGGCGAAGTATCGGATGCGGTAGAGGTTGGCGTGCTCGTGCTGTTGTTGCAAAGGTCAGCGGCGAGTTTCGTCGCGGAAGGAGGGAGTGACTGGGGGAATCTCTAAACGCACCGACGGTTCCAGGGCGAATTCCATGTTATCAAACATGTCGTGGACGAGAGAATCGGCAGTAAATGCATTCTCTGGTTTGTTGATGGTATTGGGACAAATTAGCCCCTCAAGGGCCGGGAAGTAACGGTAGAGCGCCCACCAGATGGTGGATTTCTTCTCTACCTGAACTCGCCAGATAAAAATGAAAGTCAGTCTCTGTCTTGAACGGTAAGAGGCTAAACGCCACGCACCTCGGTTGCATCATGCTCATCGAGCTTCCTAAGCCCGAAGGGAATCACATGCGCGCATTGGGTCAAGGCTAGTCCTTGGCCCGTCTGAGGGACGCGGCCATCAACCACAGACTTCTTATCCGGAAGACCGGACAATGCACAGCGGTAGCCGTCTCGCCGCAGGCAAAGTGACTTGAGAGGCACTTGGCGGCTTCCCAAGGACGTCTCCACGAGGGCCATCAGCGTCTGAATCTCGGCGGCAGCGTCAGGGCTCGGAGATGGGCAAATGGAATGGGGCGAGTGCCTCAGTCGCACTGGGAGTTGTGGAGCGGTTAGTGCGGCTTCATTTCCATCGGATATTCGCCATGTTTGCGGCCGGGGGAGCATAATCATACAAGGCTTGAGAACAGTCTCGATAAAAAAGTGACCCAGTTGCCTGAGTCTCTCCCAGTCCTCGCCCAGGGCGACAATCTCCCTCATCATCGTCATTCTGCCCTTCATAGGGAGATGGGCCGAGGCAGCTTGCAGAACCTCGCGGGTGGCGTCCTGCTCCGAGGCAGACGGGTACCTCGCGAGGAGAGACGACGACAGCTCGCAGAGATCCGCCAGGTCGGTGGCGTGGGACGTGGTCGAGGAGAGCCCATCGTCGGTAAGGCTAAGTGGGTGCGGGGGTATCTGGCCCGGACTCTCCATGGTCTGGCTGTTTCAATGCCGTGCGGACGTGGAATACGGGGCGTTGATGAAACTCCTGGTCGAGGAGATGGGATGGGTCGGTTTTCAAACATTATCAGGAAGCTGTCAAAGAAAGAGTCACGTATTAAGCTATCGGCGTGAGGGTCGGATGACCCCCAACTGGGGAAGGCACGGTCGGTTGACCCTCCTACCCCCACTACTGTGATCTCAAGCTAAACTTAGAAGGACCGGTCGTCCTACGATCAATTCGCTTTCCTTGCACAAAACACAGGCGGTGTTTGGATTGCCCCAAGATATATGCCCCCAACTCTCCCCTAGCCATCCCCCATGCATCTGTTTGTTCGGAACCTTGCCGCGATACCACCCCACCCACCGGCGCACGCATCTCTGTCCTTCCCCACATTCCGTCCCACTTAAGCCCGGCAGGGTCCCCCGGTACCGACGCGGCGGCGGCGGCGGCGGCCTCGGTGCCGGGGCTTGGGGGCGGGCCGGTAGGCAGCGGGGGGCGGGCGAAGCGCACTGGTTATGGAGATTTAGCGAGATTCTTGTTGGACTTCTTCTTCTTCTTCTCCTTCTTCTCCTTCTTCTTCTTTTTCTTCTTTTTCCTCTTCTTCTTCTGGTGTTTTCATAAAACAAGGGGGTCACCATACTAGGCCTCAAAACAGCATCACCAAAGAACCGCGCCAGCTGCCCCAACCCCTCCCAGCCCCCCCCCCAGTGCCGCAACCTCCCCCGCCATCGTCGCCCTGCCCCCCGCGGGTAGGAACTCCAGCGCGGCGCGCAGGATTTCCCTCTCGTGCTCGGAGGCGGGCGGGCAGCCGAGGAGCGCCGGCGGAAGCTCGTCGAGGTCCTTGGCCGGGGGCAGCGCCGCGCCGGCGAGGCGGGGCGGGTATGGGGAGATCGGGCCTGGACGCTGCATTGTGTGCTGGTGTGAACATGGTGTTGGCGGAGTGAAGCTGCAGGGACTGCGAGCCTCCGCTGTGGTGTGCAACGCACAGGTCATACGATTAACCAGAAGGCTACCCGCCACTCAGAACCCTATCAAGACCACACCTTCCGAACAGACCAACCCTATGCACAGGTCAAGAAATATACACACACATACACACACACACACACACATACACATCCCTACTCAGCCGCCGCAATGTGGTCCGCCACCATGCACTGGTACTCCTCGCTCCCGCTCCCGTAGTACACCGCGTACCCGTCGTCGTGCGTCTGCCCGTAGCTCAGCGTCTCGCCCCACTGCCAGAACTGGTCGCCCGCGATGCCCTCCGTCTCCAGCATCTTGGCCTGCCACGGCCCCGAGATGTTGCACTTGTCCGACGTGGCGCCGTCTGCTCTTGTCAGCTTCCTCCATCTCCATTCGATAGTGCCGTGGGAAGCTTTGGATGGTTTTGGAAGGGGGAACTTACACTCCTCGAACAGACAGGGCTTGCCCGCGGCCACGCAGGCCGCGCCGTGCGCCTCGATCCACGCGAGCGGGAACTCCACCTCGTCAACGCCCCCTACACACGTTAGTCCCCTTCCGCCACAAAACCTCACGGGTGGACTCACAGCTCTCGGGGTACATGTGGAACGTCCCAAAGTCCAGCGTCTCAATCTCCAGGTTCTTCGCAAAGTCCGTCCCCTCGCCCAGCTGGAACGGGTAGCTGTCCCCGCCGTCGATCCCCATCCCCTCGTCCCCGAGCGTCACCATGTGGTCCGGGTCCAGCTCCTTGATGTACTCCGACGTGCTCTTCGCCCAGTCGTAGATGACGCTCGTGTCGCACCCGTTGCACCTGGGCTCGTTGGCCAGCTCCCACGCGAAGATGGCGCTGGACCCCTTGAAGCGGCCCACCAGCGTCTCGATGTACGTCCGGTACTGCGCCTGCGCCGCCTCGTTGGTGTACCACTCCTCCTTCGTGCCCCCGAACGCCGCTATGTAGGCGCTCATCCCGCCGTAGTCATCCCAGTTGTTCACAAAGTTGAGGATCAGCTTGACCCCGTGCGTCTCCGCCGCCGCCACCACTGCGTCCAGCCTCTGCAGCCCGTTGGCCCCCTCGTTGATCTGCGAGCCGTCCGCGCTCAGCAGCTGGAACCATACGTCGTCCGTCTCGGCGTTGACGTCGTTGAAGCCCCACACGCGAAAGATCTTGGAGCCCGACTCGGCAAAGTTGGCCATGGTCTGCTCGACGTCCGCGTCGTTGGTGAGCATGGAGATCCAGTACGAGTTGCTGCCCACAAAGTACTTGGTCTCGCCGTCGATGGTGAAAGAGGTGCCACTGGTGGACGGCGCCGATGACTCCTGCCGGGCGGAGGGCGCGGCGTGCGCCGGGCCCGCGAGGGCGCCGAGGAGGAGGGCGGAGGTCTTCATCTTGGAGAATATATCTAGCCGGCTGCGGGAGGTTTTCTGCGCTGGTGTCTGGACCGTGGCTGTCTGGATGGCGGTGAGCTTGGAGCCGGAGGGCGCATCTTTATATCCTTCTGATTAGAAAACGCCCGTGTTAGTCGAAAATTAAGGCACACCCGCCCCTTCTCCAATGGGGTGACATCGTGCCTGGCGGACACGATCGAAATAGATTGATCCGCGCCGGAAAAGGCTGGGTGCCCTGGTTAAATGACGTACACCCCTCCCGAAGCGGAGCGCGCCGATATATGAAGGCGGACCCACGCCCTCCGAGTCCGTTACCACGTCGAATCCCGGACCCAGAAGCCACCAATGCCGATGGTTTGGCGACATGGTCAGTTGATCGAGAGAACGCGGTCCATCGCGGTCAAGACCCTTCCGCCGTCCCTAAACGTCGATAAGGTCAAGGTCGGCACCACTCCGCCAAGCTCCCCGACAGGGCGCTGCTTTGCCGCAGCCCCAACCCCGACCCCGCACGGAAGGATCAGCGCGCTCCGGTCGCTCGGTCGCACCGACGCATCGTGCACGCTCCGGCGCTTCCTCCTCCATAGGAAGCGGGTCCAGAAGTCCCGCCCTCGGGCGTCGAGGTCCGTCTGGTCGAGCGGCTCGAGGTGGCAGGTGGGCTGCTCGGAGGACGAGAGTCCGAAGAGGGCGACGAATTGGCTGTCCTCCCTCTCTGCGTCGGCAGATTTGAGATTGACGTGGAGGGCGCCCGACGCGTCCATTGTTCGGCCGCCGGAGACGACGACGCTGAATTGGTGGGTGTGGAAGCCCCATAGCGATCCGTTCTTCTTCGGCGGCGGTGCCCCCGTTGCGGGGTCATGCTTTTCGTTCCCCGGGTGGTGGACGATCGCCATCGGCGGATAGTGCGATACGATTCCCAGGTTACTCGTGCCCCGATACTCGTTGAAGGCGATGCTCAGAGACCGCTCCCAAGGTCCGGTGGTTGGCTGCAGCGGTGAGGCGAGTTCTTCCGCCTCTTGGCCGAGTTGCAGATACATGTGGCGCGGTCTGAACCGGCTCATAAACATGTTCGGGACGCACACCGGTCCTCTTCCCGGTGTCCTCACTGCCCTCATCGGCGTGTCGTACGAGTCACCAGCAGACGTGATCGTAAGCCAGATGCAGACCATAACACCGCCGTCCACGCTGCTTCGCCGTCTGCCCCAGCTGCTCCGGGACGAACCCCGCGACCCAGACGAGGTCAAGCTGCTTGCAGAGACGTTGGTGTATATCCAGGCGAGGACATCCCGTCCCGCTTCGTGCTGATAGCCGGCACCGCCCTCCGGATGGTCGGGGTCATCCGTATCGATCGGAAGGGTGACGGAGATCCCGCGGCCGGTGATGAGTGGCGGATCGAACATGTACTGGTGAATGGGGAACGAAGTAGACCTCGAGTTCCACTGGTGGGGTCGGACGTCTTCCCACGAGAGCGCTCCCACATCAGCGAGGATCATCGACTCGGCGTCGTCGAACTCGAAGGCAGTGGATGGGAGGTGGGAAACTAGGTCGGGTCTATTGAAGACAGCGGCATTCGGCGCGAGAACATTCGTGCTGGGCGAGTTGATGCAAGGAGACCACGCCAGCAGGCTAAAGTCTTCCGACTGCGTCAGGATCTCCCGCTGCAGCCGTTCAAACGCCCGCGTGCCCTCCCCGTAGAGAGTCGGCATGTTGATATCAAACAGGCCCAGGAGGCAGTAGGCTTCATCCTCTTGCTTCGTCGTCCGCCGACCAGCGGCCCAGCTCAGCCGCTCAGCCGCCGTGTAGTTCCTCGGAGATCCACCGCGGAGGACATCCACAGGGACGCCCGTGGCCGGGGATATTATGTCCTCCAGGCTCAACTTGGTGCCAATCTCCGTCCAGTCCGAGGTGTAGAATTCCACGTACTTGGGCGCGATGAGCTCCTGCAGCGTCCATCCCCGCTCAAACCACCGGCTGTCCGTCAGCCGGAAGCGAGGCACGTCGGCCAAGTACACGAAGCACACGGCGGAGCGCTGATACCACCCGTACATGGAGTTTATAGCCTCGGAGACCTCGGCCGTCGAGGACTGGTCGATGCAGCACGTGTCGATCCACACCCAGTCGTAACCCGCGAGGATCGCCTGCTCGCAGAACCCCTCGACCTTGGCGAAGCCCCTGAGCTGGCATGCTGCCGCCAGGCCATCGCGCATGTGCTGGAAGGTGACCTCCTCGGCGTCCCAGGTGTGAGAAAGGATGGCGTACGGGGGCGCCACCCGCGGGAACTCCTCCAGGGTGTACGATGTCGTGTTGAGGAGGCGCATCTTGGATGTCCGCGTTCTTCGCAGGCGCGCCGTTATCACGTCAACTCGGGTGGTGGAGGATGATCGGCGTCTTTATCCCAATGACGTGCGGACGTCTCAGTTATACCCAAATGCAGAAAAGAGGCGTCTCCAGCAAAAAGCAACGGAGCTGACGAAATTTCAGAAGCCGAAAGTCGCAAAAGCAGCGCTACGCAAAAAAGCAAGCAGAAGGCTTGAAAAGCAGGATCGACAGCTGGATAAAAGCAAAGCACGAGAGAACCCCCTCTCCCAAGCCGGAGAAGCCGTGTCTCGGGAATCAATGTTCCAAATACTTTTCGTCTGGGTGACGCATGGCGGGGGCAAGGACGAGCACACACACCCTCAGCACAGGCCCAGGGCGGGACCAAAGATGCCTTGGCCACTCTGTGTAACCTGCAGGCTGCAAGGGTTCACACGAAAACAGACCAACAGATGGCGCAGGTTCGACAGAATGGGTGTTTGGGGCCATGCTGATGGCCCTCCTTCGGCAGAAGACGATCGCCTCGAGCAGGGTTTCGGCGGTGGAGGAGGCCGTTTTAGTGGGCTGGTGGGGTTTGTCACGGCGCCAAGATGCCGGGGCGCGGGCCACCGTCTATCGCGGGGGCGGGGCGGCGGAATTTGGCGGCTGTCAGTGGAGGACGGCGATGAATTTTGATGGTTGGGGGGTGGTTGGACGCAGGTGAGGCAAACGCTTCACCGCACGATGCACGTCAGGCCTCGGACCCACGCTGGTCGGGGATTCGACTTGATATGGGCTGGGAATACTTTTACTTTGGGCTTCAATGGTGATCTGCAGCGCTCGTGCTCCGGGGAAGGACGATCGCTCTTGCCGTGCTTTTTTACGTGTACCTCGTACTGTGATATTTCTGCTTTGCACTTTCCTCTGCTGGCTGGCGCCTCCCCAATATCCCAACGCCTCCTTCCCAATTGGGTGCTGGACTCATGCGCAAGGCAAGATCAATCGTCGGTGTCGCGACGCACCTGCTCAACTCAACCTACACTCAAGAGCAACATTTGTCTATATAGTAGCAATGTGTCGTCCTCGAGCTCGGGCCTCGCCGAACTGCAGTGTCAAATGAAAGACCCGATAATGGAATCTTCAACTCCACCAGACGTCCCTGCTTCCCCACTCCAGCATCAAAATAGCTTATTCGCATCTTAATATCTGGCCCGCCGCTCAAGCATTCTGGGCCCACGCGGCACACTCACCCACGGTCGCCGTGCCGCACCCAGACTTCCTCGCATAACGCCTGGGCCCGAACGCACGGCTTGGGCCTCCCGGCCACTTTATCCGCGATCCATCAATCACACTCTGTCTCCTGGTTCTGGGCCGGGTAAAGTGTTTGGCCTTCCATTGGTATGCGGTGGTGCCCCGATAGGGCAACCGAAAGTCGTATTCTCCTTTCCGCGACGGAATCCTCCCGGCGGTATCCTCCCGAAAGCTCCGGCGCAGTTGACGGTTCGGAAGCGCGCTGCCGGCGAGTAAACATGGCGCGCGTTGATAAAAGGCCCGCGTAGGACGGCGACCTCCCGGGCGTGTCCTGTCATGCTCGCGACCGAGTTGCTGCCGTCCAATCTTGTTTTCCCCCGTCTCCTGGGAAATCCGCGCCAGGCAGAAGCACAGCCAAAATGGGGGTTCGAAGCATCTGGGCGCTCGTCGCCTCAGCCTCGCTGGCCATGGGCCAAGAGACATACGAGGAGGAGCTGCCACAAGTTAACCAGGCCGGGCTCACCATCCTCTCGTACAATGACCTGACGAGTAAGTGGGCTCATTGCGTTTGACACTCAGGACTGACTGTCCTGTGCAGACAAGCCCGCCGAGGATTCAGCTGCGGTTCTCGTCCACGCGCCGACCGACTACGCGGCCTTCACGAGCACCTGCGAGCTCCTCGACGAGTCCCCGTGGAACTCGGCAGCCCCGTTCGAGAACGGCCTGAACAGCTCTCTCTCGTACCAGGTTTACCTGGAGAACTTCTCCTCTGACCAGCTTTTCTGGGTTGGCAAGGGCTCGGAGGAAAGCGACTCCTGTCAAGCCATAGGGGCCGACGGCAAGGTCTCCGAGGTGGACTGCGACGAGGAGCTCCCGGGCCTGTGCACCCAGAATGCCCCTGTATCCACGTCCGAGACCAGCGACCAAGCCACCGACTACCACATCGACCACCCGGTCGGGGATCACGTCTACACTGGCTTCCGAGACCACTTTGTCTTCAAGTTCCGCGGCATTCGCTTCGCCCAGCCGCTCCGCTTCGAGTACGCCACCCTGTACGAGCCCGACGACACGGAGCCAATCCCTGCTCTCAAAGCCGGCGCCGACTGTCTCCAACCCATAGGAGAAGTGGAGGAGGGCATGAGCGAGGACTGCCACTTTCTCAATGTCTGGACGCCCACTCTCCCCCCGGCCGAGGGTGTTCCGAAAGACAAGCTCAAACCCGTCATGTTCTATATCTACGGCGGTGGCTTCACGAGCGGATCGGGCAAGAACACCAACACGGACGGCACGAACCTGGCCTCGCGTGGTGATGTAGTATCCATCTCCATCAACTACCGCGTCAGCACCCTCGGATTCCTCAACCTCAACGACGGCGTCCACGACGGAAACTACGCCTTCTCGGATATGATTACCGCCCTGGAGTGGGTAAAGCAGAACGTCGAGGCCTTTGGCGGCGATCCATCTAGGGTGACCATCTTCGGCGAGTCGGCCGGCGCGGCGGCCGTCCGCGCGCTCCTGGCCTCGCCCAAGGCGCAGGGCCTGTTCAACGGTGCGATAAGCCAGTCGGGACCGATGGGGATGTATCCCGATACTGAGCACGGGTACGGTGCCTACTACAGCAGTCTCGAGTACGAGTACGACAAATCGACCCTCCCGGTACTGGAAGAGACGGGGTGTGCCGATGCGGAAGACGTCGTCAAATGTCTCCAGGAGTTCAACGCCACGGAGCTCGTCAACCTCAATTCCGTCGCGGCGACTCCCGTGCGGGACGGCGTGTACATGCCCTTCCTCCACCTACCGCTCGACGGCAGCGGGCTCACGGGCGACGTCGTCTTCATGACGGGGACCAACCGCGACGAGCTGGGCGTCGACGTGCCGCCTTTCGAGGACGGCGCCACCTTCGAGGACGCCCGGACGTTTGTGGAGGGGATGTGGGGCGTGGACCCCTCCCCGTTCCTCGAGTCGGGCCTGTTCCCCCTGCCGGAGGACCCGTCGCCGGAAGACCTCGTCAAGTGGGTGGTGAGGGTGGCCACGGACGGGCTGTACACGTGCATGGAGGCCGCCACGAACCACGCCGCGGCGAAGAACGGGGCCTTCCAGGAGCTCTACGCCTTTGAGTTCAACAGGACGTACAACCCGCAGGGGTACACACAGCCGCACTGCGACGCCCCGGCCACCGAGGAGTTCCCGGACGGGGACCCCGCGCAGGAGTACCTGAAGTGCCACGTCGGCGAGCAGATGCTTGTGTTTGGGACGCTCCTCCGCGCGGGGCTCCCGGACAGGGACGGGCTGGACGTGGCCTTCATGCAGCTGGTGGTGGACTACTGGAGCGCGTTCGGCTGGAAGAGGGACCCGAACCCCGACGCCGAGTACCTCAAGGCGAGGGGGTACCACGGGACGCTGGCGCAGGTGGAGGGCGTGGGCGCGTGGAAGGCTGCCGGCGCGGAGGAGGCGAACCTGATGGGGCTGCAGTGGGACGGGGGCCATCGTGAGCTGAGGGAGGTGGAGCAGTGTCAGGCCTTTGGGATTCCGTTGGACTTTTGGCTGACCGCGGAGGCGGATGAGTGAGGTGTTCCCTAGAGCTGGTATGACTATAGAAGGGTCTATATATCGTGTGTAATTAGTTCGCGTCTGGGCTGGGCGCAAGGCTCCCGAGCACCCTCGTCCCAGACTCGGGGGTAGGTAGGTATTATAAAGAGATATACCTATTTGATATTTTTCACCAAGGTGTCCGGAATTTCGCGTCGCTTCTCATAAGGGATGATGGGCGGGCTGCTTGTGAGCTATTCCTCTGGCGTTTTGTCGGGGGTGGTCTCGATTTTTCGGATGAGTTTTTGACTTATATGCTGACTTGCACGCTGACATTCTCTGGAGGAGCTCCGGCTCGTGGAATAGACTACCCACGCCGCCCGTTGCCCCAACACGGCAACCTCGAGGTATTTTCTGCCCCGATTTACCGGGATTCTTCGCAGCGGGCACGCGCTTGTGTGGGGTGGCATCGGGGGAGGGAAGCTGGTGCCGTAGCCGTCCCTTTCCACGCCTTTTGACCTGCCCACCAAGCGCGAACGGGATGGGGGGCTATACGACCTACTCCGCCAACCTAACGAGGCCGGTCGTGTCTGATGAAACCGGGAGAAAAGAGGCGGTGCCCTGCGAGCCCGGCGCCACGTCCGGCCCTCTTGTGTTTATGGTCCTCTGAGTGGCCGCTTCTGCTCGATGTGCATTGCGAGCCAGCCAACCACTCCCGCGCAAACCTGCACATTCATGTGGCTGAGCAAGCCGGTGAAAAAAAGAGGCGCCAGGCACACTGACGCGCTGAAGAAAGTCGAACGTTCTTCTCGCCTTGCCCCGCACTCCTCACTTTGTTCCCTCCACCATCGAGTCCCCAGACCTGGCCGATATCCTGATGCGTTGCTCCCTCGATTTAGAAGGCCGATGGGGTTCGAACCGACTTTCGGGTCTGTTGGCGACTTTATCGCCATCGGGCTGCTAATCAAGGACGTTGTCTGCGCGCTCGACGACGCGCGCGGGTCGTCGAAACAATACCAGGACACCATAAAAGGGCTCGATGGCCTCAGGAACGCACTTGACCAAGTCCAACGGGCCGTTCAGGCCTCGAGTCGCCATGACGTCCTTACGGAGCTGAACGAGGCGATTACTTCGCTCACCGCCGACATCAAGGGCTGCCTCGAGGGGTTCCTGGCGAGGATCCAGAAGTACGAGAAGAGTCTTGGGCCTTGTGGCTCCGGGAATCGCGCGAAGGATTTCGCGAGGAAGATACAGTGGAAGCTGGGGGAGGAGGAAGTCGCCGCGTTCCATGCCGATGTTGATCGGCACACGAGATCGCTCCAGCTCTTGCTGGACACCACAGCTTTGTACGACACCTCCCTGTTCGCGTCTCAGCCCCTCCTTCTGTGAATTGTTGTTGCCGTATCTGACCCATTACAGACAAGTACTCGGACGAAACCACGAGGCGCTCGAGCGCCTGGTCGCCAGCGAGCACGAGGAGACCCGGGCCGCCGCCCGCCGGAACCTGCATTATCTCCAAACGTTCCTGGGATACATCTGCGCAGGGATCACGGCGCGCCTCGATGCCGTTGCAAGCCTGGGCGCAGAGCTAAAGAGGTTCATCTTCCAGATCTTGTTCTTCGTTGTGATGATATCTACCGAGCTTCGCGGTCTGCGCGACGTTGTTATGCGACTTGAACGACCTCTTAGCGAAGAGATTTTCACGCTGGAGGATGCCATGGGTTTCGTGTTCCCTATCCACCTCCGGACGATTACATCTTGGGATGTCTTAGAGTACGTCCTCCGGGGCATATTCAAGGGGCGCACGGGGGCGAGGCGGGTTCTGCGGGGGATGTATGTCCTCCGCGAGCGGGGCACGTACCGGCAGCTCAGCCAGGCTCTTCCCTGGGAGAGGGCGTTCAAGCCACACCAGAGGGTCGACATGAGCCTCCTGTGTCGGGAGCCTACGTTGAGGTTGTCGAGCTGTCCGCGGTGCAACGCTGTCACGGCTAGTGGCCTTTCCGCTGAAGTGCAATGGTGAGTCGAAAGTTAACCCAGTTGTGTTCCGGTTACTTACGGAACCTTAGTGAGAACTGCAGCATGCGCTTCAGACGGGTCGTGGAGATCGTGAAGGTCAAGCAGGAATACTCGGAGCCGTCTTCGACAAGTCAACAAGATGATCTAGAACGATCCATACACAGCGGAATCTCCTATGAAGGACATGACGCACTTCTTCTCCCGAGGAGGCGTGAGAAAAGGCAAGGGGGAAACGGGGCACCTCCCAGTGATGGCGATGGCCCCGACTCCGACGAGGAGGATATCACTGAGTTGGCGAGAGTAGTGCTGGCGTCTAAGAAAAGACAGGGGAGACTCACATGTCCTTTCTACGAGGATGACCCATTGAGTTACGAGCACTCTTTCGAGTGCGTTAGTGGGTTTTTCCGACCACTCCACCTCTAGTAAGTCGCCTCACCAGTCACACCATTGTTCTCGACTACTGTCTAAAACATTTTCGACCTCTACAGCGAGCACGTCCTCCGCATGCATAAAACGAAGCTCTCGTGTACACGATGCCGGAAGCAGCTTGGCGCTGATGAAGACCTTGAACACCACCGTGTCCGGATCGATACACATGGAACGCCAGTCAATAGGGGGGGGTCGAAGATAGCCGGCGAATGCCCCATCCCCGTCGTGGAGCTCGAGGGGACGGGACTCAAGAACAGAAAGGCGTCGAGGGGTTTAAGCCATCAGTCCGGTGGATATCTGAGGACACCACCATCCTTTACCATTATAAGTAAAGGCGTTGAACTCTGCAGTATCCGGATCGATATACCTGGAACTCCAGTCAATTGGGAGGGATCGAGGACAGCTGGCGAATACCCCATCTCCGTCGTGGAGCTCGAGAGGACGGGACTGAAGAACAGAGCGATGTCGACGGGTTTACGCCAGCAGTCCGGTGGAGATCTGACGACACCACCATCCCTTACCATTATAAATTACTAAAGCAGCCCGGCCTGCGGGCCGGACCGTGATATAGACTATGACCCAACGTCACTGCGCGATACAGGCCGTTTCCATGTGCAAGGTCGAATTTACGCATGTATCAGCCGAGACGTTCTTCTCATACGACAGAAGCTAGAATAACGTATTGAACTAATAAGAGCGCATGTACTGCCTACACGAGAGAATGTGCAGGCGTCCCTGGGACCGCAGATGGGGCCTCCGGCTCCCGTGCTTTACACAGCTCAACAGCATTTCCCTCCCTGCGCCACGAAGCTATCCGGACAGCGGAAGCCCTCACGCGGGACCGCGGAGCTGTCCGGAAAACAGCAGCCTTTCCTGGGCACCGTAGAGTTATCTGGACTACAACAGCCCGCCCATAGCACTGCAGAGCTACCCGGAAGGGGGAAGAACCCTCCTGGTACGGCAAAGTTATCCGGACAGCACCTGCTGGAGTTGTCTGCCACACCGACGTCTGCGACACAACCCCCTCGCGCCACCGCGGCCTCTTTGGCACAATATATCCCGCAACAACACTCCGCCGCGGCACAGGCGCGCGCAAGCCCCCCGATATCCACGACAGCAGAGCTACCCACGCTCGTCCCGCAGGAGGAGCTATCTACGCAGACCTCACCCAACACCGCTACCGCAACACCAGCGGCGTCTCACCCCTTCCCCCAGCACTTCCTCTCTACTCAGAAAAAGACGGCTCCTCATGTGGCGAAAGAGCCGACAGCGAGGTTCTGCAGGTACTGCGGCGCCGCTCTGGACCCTACCAGTCGGCTCTGCGGGCAATGCGGTGTTTGAGGTTAGTGGACGGCGGGTTTACATGTAGGATCATCCAGCTAGTATGTATATATATCTTAATTGTATTGTCTAGAATCTTTTGTGAAGGGAAGCGACTGGCACCTTCTTGCTCGCCCGATGCAATGCTCGGGGCTATCGAGATGCGGCCGTAAAAGAAGGGGATGAGCCGAAGGTCTGTAGAGGAAGAGAAAATTACTATTGCCAACTATTCTTACGGATTACTTTCTACACCGGCCTTTGAGGCTTCAGGCTTCTCCCCCTTCCGTGAGACGTGGCTCCAGAGCCTTCTTCCTGATGTACTCTTCGTACCCGCCGCTGTACTTTCCCACCAAACGTTTCATCTCCTCCATCGCTCTAAGTCGCCACTTCATCTTAGCCACAAGAGGAGAGGCCGACAGGGGAGGGCAGGCTACGTACAGGTGTCTGATTTGCTTGTTTTCGGGCCAGCAGATTGACGTGGCGAGATCGTTCTTCCTAAGGCTCACGGGTTAGCCGCGGACGTTCCCCTGAAAAGAGAGGGAATAAGGACAGAGGGGATTTACATCGCGTACAGCGCGCGAAGGTCGTCCTCTTCATCCGTCGGCTGCGTCGGCTCCGTTGGCTTTACGAGCTGGGAGTAGGCGCGAATGTGGTCGCTGTTCGTTTGATATCTTGCCGCCCTCCACATGGAGAAATCATCTTAATGATGGGCCGAGTCATTAGCACCTGCAAGATAATTGGCAAAGGGAAGGAAGAGACTTTAAGTATTGGTGGGCTCACACTCGTAATGGCCATAGAAACAACAGGGGTCGTAGAGGACTGGCTTTTTGGTCTTGTTATCGATCGAGATGTTGCCGTGCCAGAGGTCCCCATGAACAAGAACAGGCTTGATGCTCCGCCCGCCTGTTTCCAGGGGCCGGATAAGCCGTGGTATCACCTTGCTAAGAATCTCACCACTGAGCTCCTCCAGCTCTCCATCCGGCCCGTGGACCGCCAGTTCTGCCGCCATAATATCCCTCGTCGCCCGCGCGAACCACTCCTCCCACGTGTCGCACCACTCGTTATCGACAACATGCTTCCCCTGGAAGGTGGCGCACGGATACCCGAACTTCTCACCAGGAGATGCCTTCTGGTGCATCTTGGCGACTACCTCAACTAGATCGGTGGTCCCGGGGAGCTCGTCCTGCATGTCGCGGAACTCGGCAACGAAGAAGGAGCGGGAGGAGTTTCCCGCGCAGAGGCCGTAGCCGACGGGGACGGGCACGTTGTCCGGTATGACCTCGCGTAGCTGCGTGGTGCTCTGGAACTCCGCGCGGGCGATGTCTAGGGCGTGTGGGGCATGGTACACCTTTGCGAAGTAGGACTTCTCCTGGCCGGACGGGAGGGTGACGTCGACCTTGCTGCTGATGGCCCAGAAGCTGGCTTTGTACGTGGAGACCCATTTAATGGTCACGCCTTCCGGGAGGGCTGCGTGTAATAGTATGGTCTCCGTCAGTAGATCCACGCTGGGACTACATGTGAGAAAGATGGCAGGTAGGTGTTGGAGAAGTCGTAGCAGCCCTACGCCAAGTACGGCTTGCCAGAGACGAAGGGTGCTCTAATTTACCTTTTAGAATGTTGGCATCAAGCTCCACGCCCTGGTACCTCTCATTCTCGGGGATTGTCGGCGCCTCGAACGCCGGATCGATCCAGACCATGACTCTAGCTTGTAAGTGGGTGGAGTACTGCAGTGTAGGCGTAGGCAATGATTCCACCTATTGGACGATGTTATCCTAAAAGGGGCCTATATCTAGTACGAATGGACCGATCCAAGACTAGAAGCTTTCTACGGAATATGGGGTGGAGCGGGCGGGTGTTGGAGAGGGTGCGCGAGCTCGGCGGTTACACACCATTCCAGGGGATTGCCCCGGGGGCATGGCCGGATTCTGAGGCCTCCGGATCTGGTAGCTTTTGAATATTAATCAACCGGAGTAACCGAAGTGGCACAATTCTCCCATTTATGAGCTATGGTTTATGAAGGCATCCGACCGCGCATATACCTAATCGTCTTCATGGGTCCTCCTGCGCGGGCTGCCACCACGCCAAACCCGGCTGGCAGCGGAGGCGATCCAGCGAACCCATCGTCAAGCCATACACACTCCCTAATTGAACTCTGGAATATCAACGGGACCTGGATACGCATTATAGGTTGAAGCCGCGTTTAAGCGCAGTAAAGTTTTGGCGTTATTTAAGAAGGACTGGGAAGGCACTCTCTCTTCTTTGCCCATGTCATCTCGGCACCAACCAACCGTTAATTCGCCAGTTCGACGACGATCTTCCCGACGTGCTTCCCACTCTCAAGCCGACGATACGCCTCCTGGAACTCCGCAAACGGATAAACCCGATCGATAACCGGCTTCAACTTGTGCATCTCCATCGCCTTTAGCATATCCTCGAAGTCCGTCCGCGACCCTACCGCCGACCCGCCGATCTTAAGAGACCGCTTGAGTATATCGATCGGGGGCAGCCCGCCGCCAAACCCGCTCGCGAACCCAATCAAGGCGATGTCCCCGCCGACCTTCGTCGCAGCCGCAGACTTGACAATCGTCTTCTCGCCGGCGATATCGAGGAGCTTGTCTACACCCTGGCCGTTGGTGAGTGCGAGGACCTCAGAGTCCCAGTCCGGGTGGGTACTATAGTTCACGACGGCCTCGGCGCCCAGCTCCCTCAGCTTAGCAGCCTTCTCGTCCGACGACGTGATGGCCAGGACGCGAGCGCCGAACAGCCTGGCGATCTGGAGCGCGAAGAGCGAGACGCCGCCCGTCCCCTGGACCAGCACGGTCTGCCCCGGCCGGAGGGGGGAGTGCATGTTGAGCGCCGTCCACGCCGTGACGGCGGCGCAGGGCAGCGACGCCGCCTCGACGTACGACATGTAGCCCGGCACGCGGACGAGCGCGTCCTCGTAGTACACGGCGTACTCGGCCAGCAGCCCGTCGAGGCGGAACCCGACGCTGCTCTTGGAATACTCGTGGAGATAGGGGCCACCGACCCAGGCCGCGGCGCAGTTAACGGCGACGCGGTCGCCCTCCTTCACCAGCGTCACGTCGCTCCCGACGGCGACGACCTCGCCGGCGCCGTCCGACAAGGGCACGACGTCATCCTTGGTTGGGGCGGGGTACTGCCCCTTGACCATGGCGAGGTCGCGGTAGTTTAGCGAGGCGGCGCATACCCGGATGAGGACCTCATGGCGGCCCGGGTTTGGCAGGGGCTCGTGGCGCACCTCGAGAGTCGCCTTGTTGCCCTGCTGTACGGCTCGGACGGCTTTCATTTGAGACATGGCTGGGGTTCGGTCCGTGTCGGTGCGGTTATGGTTGTGTATGACTAGTTGAGAATCTCAAGTGGTAATATAAAAAGGGCGGCGAGGAAGATGTGAGGACGGGATATACGCTCCTGGACCTGCCAAGATACTCGATCACCAGTCCCGGACGTCATTGCAGAAGATTTATAATAGGCTCTATGAGGTTACACTTGGCGCTTGCGGAGTTCCGCCGAACAACAAGCAGACGTTAGTTCTGTTGTAACGGCTTCTTGCAAATCAACTTTACTGGCAAATCATACCACCGCATCAACTCCACAGTTCTCTTTGCGTCCACCTAAAATCCGTGATCTAAGATGCCAACATCCCAGAGTGGGCCTGATAGGTTCGCATCCCGCTGCAAGCTAATCTGCAGATCTAGCCAAGAATCTGGACATGCCTGCGAACCGCTGCGATGGACGCGGTTGGCGACAGCTGCGCTCTTCGTCGAAATTAGTCAGCAGCTGTCCATCAGTCGGTGTGCTGTCTGGGCGGCCCGATGGCCGGGACCGAGTCCATCATCGCCCATCATGAGCTCGCACATTGAAAGTGTTGCCATCAGCAGACTTGTCCTGCTCGAGGGTCAAGTACGCGTGTTCCATTGTGCAGGATTTTACACACTGTAATTCGACACACGTACGCAAAGAAGGCCATACCAGCCCATCAATCTGGTCCACTCTTACACGTCGGTATTCAAAGAGGCAGGCCCAAGGGCAGCAGTCGCCTGTAAGCAAACCCCACGGACCACCCAGGACCGGGAGGATTCAGCTGGGGCTGACGGGATCTTCGCGCTCCGGCGTCCGCCATTCGACGTGCTCAATCCCTGACGGCCCTGGACGGCCACGTCCGCAGCCCATCTGCAGAGCGGTGAGGGACATGACCAGCTGGGCAGCATCAGGCTCCGCGCCCACGGAAGCGGGATAATCCGTCCGCCCTCGCACACCTGGGATCTCACCGACGTGGCGCGGCTGCGACGCCTTCCGCTGCGCGACCTGCATGCACGGCACTCCTCCCCGCCCGCGGTGGTTGGCTGGCGGCGAGGGAGGGTGGGGATATGGCGCCCCAAGGCTCGCGCTGCAGTCCGCGTCTGGAAGGCCGCTTTCGGAAGGACGGAGCAGAATTGGGGGGGACAGGGACAGGGACAGCTGAATAGGGCGGTCCAGAACAAATGTTACCCCGCCGGCGCCGCGAACTATTTGGCCCCAGCTCCAGGTCCAGCTCCCAATGGCGGGGTCGCCGCCAGGCCAGTGGCGGCGAGGAGCTTCACCACGTTGTCCCACATAAGTCCAGCACACAACGGGCCGCCATGCGTTCTTGCACGACGTGGACATCATGGGTCCTCGGCTCTTCCACGCGAGGGCCGGAAGCTCTTTTGAATCTCCATACCTTGGGGGCTCGACCTCGGTTCCGGAGCGCCCGATATCTCGCGGCGGGGTGGAGCTCGCCCTGTGGGGACGGAGCTCAGGGCCCCGACAATGCGATTCCGCCAAGAGAAAACGGCCCATTAACTGGTGCTACCGAAAAGGGAAAAATCGAGAACCGCCGATCCTGACCGAGATGCTCCATATTACCGGCCGTCAGATGTCGTTGCCAATAGAAATGCGCCATCCTCCGGTCTGGGGCCTGCTGGGCGGAGGCGACTGACAATCGTGATCAATTGCTGCAGGTCTGATGTGGCCCATCACACAGCGTGCGTCCAGAAACGGAATCTGCCTCGCGATGACGACGCCTTGGGCGGACAAGGGACAGAAACCAATCCCTCCCCATCCAAATCTCGGCCCACCGGCAGCCCGGCAGCCATCAAGACTCTGACTAAAAGGTCCCTTCCTATCGCCACCGTCCTTAGCCGGCCTTGGCCCTCTTGGCTCGTCCGTCCCGTTATCCGCGATGGCCTCACCCCGTTCCCCACTGGCGTTCCTCGGTTCCTGCGTCGGCCGAGCGAGACAAGGGGGGACGATCGCTCGGGGGGGCCAGAAACGGGGGTGTCTGTCAGACGGCGCGAAACGACTCGTCAACAACGGAGGGACGTGTATCTTTTTTTTTGGAGCAAATCGCATGATGGCCAGTCATTTTTCCGACCGGGGGTGTGTGTGCGGCGAGCGCGACTCTGACGGGCGACAACGAGAGCATGCAGCCTCTTGCGTCCAAGGAAACCATCTCCTCCCCCGCAGCGAATCGGGCTTTTCCACTGGCTGGGAAGCGAACGTCTGCCCGATCGGGAAAGTGTGGGCGGAAAGCGGGGATGCTTGGCCAAGGCGAATGGGACGCCGGCAGCAAATGGGTGGAAGGGGACGAGGAACGGGGAGTTGCAAACAGCCCGAGAAGGGCAGGGCGCTCAGATCGCAGCAGGGCCCCTTCAGTGTCTTGGCTGCTGCCATGCACGCTGGCTGGGCAAGTGCCGCTAGCGAGCATCCCATCCCTGCGCAGGGCGCCCGGGCCAATGATCCCGCTCTGCTGACGCATGAACCTCCGTTGCTCCAATCCTTCCACCGTCACCCACGTTGCATCGGCCACGCATGCTTCCTTTCCCAGCCCAGCACCAACAGCCCCGCGGAGCAGGGAAAAAAAAGAAGGCCAGAACCAAACTCCGTGACCGACGGGAACCTGGGGGTTATGAAAGTCTATACTGGTAATAACGACGTAAACCCGCAGGCCGAGAAGTAATCTCGGTTTGCCAAGGAAGCGAAGGAGAGAGAAATAGCCCCACCCCGCAAAGCCCGCGGCGCAAACCCGGAGCGTTTCTTTCGATGTGCCTCGCCCTTGGCGCCACCAAGGACCCAGACAGGGATTGGAGACCGCCGAAGCCGCGCTGGGAAACGCAGGCGATGCAACGTGGGACGGCGTCATCATGTTCGAGGCTCTCGGGTTCAGCTTCTGGGTGACCATCTGCCCACTATCGGCCAAGCCTCCCACTCCGCAAATAGTCGCCATTGGCCGCCTCTTCACCTTTTTTTATTGAAAGCTCAACACCGCTCGGTACATACAAGTAGTGCTTCCCACCCCAATTCCCTCCCCAACCCCACGTTTCCTGAAATCCTGAAAATCAAAAGAGGAATCGACTCCTGCGAAGCCCCGTAGTACCTCTGTCGATCCCCGGTTCCTCTCCCAACCGTTGCCCCCCCCCCGGGGAATAGAGATCATCGCAGGAAAAGCGACAATCAGCAGCAGGGCGCGCGTCCCCTCTCGAACAGCTGGCGAGAAACGAGAGACAGGCGCTGTCTCGGGAGAATTGGTCGGTCCGGAAAGGAGTGGATTGCGAAGGCGCCTAATCGAGCAACCCTTTCCCGCTTTGTCTGAGACGCGCCCGCCCCGTCACGAGGGGAAGCTCGTTCGCCCCCTTTATTCAACTTGAGGCAGCATCCCCAGTTCCCGACAAAGGGGCCCAATATATACGTTTATTCCCGAATCGAGGGAAAGGCGAGCACTCGACGGACTCGGGTTCAGAAGCGTCGTCCGAAAGGTCCATCCAGGTCCCACGTTGCCATCGGGACGGACCCGCCTGCCGCCAGTTTTTTTCTTGCTCCGCCTGATGGGGCACCGCCGCGGCGCTAACTCCCGCTGAATCCCGTGTACACAGGCGGCCGCAACCACAGCCCAGCGCCCATCCCCAGCTGTCCCTCTCAGCTGTGCCCAGCGCCCTTCGTTGCACGACTTCCCCCGCCGTGATCCCCTGCTGAACGGCATTTTTTCACCAAAACCCCCGGAGACCCCGAGAAAAAAAACCCTCGCCCTCGATCCTCAGCCCATCCTCCTGTCCGACAACTTCCAGATCGAGATAAAAAAGCAACATAAACCGTCGACCGGTTCTCCCGCGAAGCGACGCACGAAACCGCATTAGCGCCCCCCTCCGCAAGGGTCTCCCCAACCTTCCGAAAACAACTCGAGATCGTCGGGGGGTGAGGGGAACGGCAGATCCAACAACAGACGGACAGGAACCCCACAAGCCGAGGGCGACGCAAAAGCCCGCAGCGAATGATGCTGGACCCTCAGACCAGGCGTGGGCCCATCGGCTCCGCCGACGCATACCACACGCACTCGCGCACCCGCACGACCTCGTCCAGCGTCTTTCCCTCCCCAACCTCCCAGCCGGGCCAGCAGCACAGGCAGTACCGCCAGCAGCCGCCCCAACAACAGCAGCGACAACCCCAGCAGCAGCAGTACGCCTTCGAGAGGCACCACCACTACCAGCCGCAGCACCAGCCGCGGCCTCGAAGCCACCAGCCGGGCGCGCACCTCGCAGACCGCTCCTCCACGATGAACACCTTCTCGACCTCCTCGACGGGCGGGCCGCCGCCCGCGGCCTACCAGTCGCCCACGGCCGACATACGCCGGTCGTCGTCCTCGCGGTCGGGCGACCAGCCGACCAGCTACGTAGCCGCGCTGCGGCGCCAGAAGGGCACGGTGTGGTGCGACCGCGCGCAGCCCGAGGACCCGGCCATGGCGGCGCAGCTCCGGGCGGCCAAGATGCGGGCGACGCGGACGATGGCGGCGGGCTCGAACCGGCCGAACGCCGGGTCGCGCAACAGCTCCGGGCGGGCCGGCACGGGCATCAGCACGACGGGCAAGGTGGCGGCCAAGATCCGGCACCACGGCAAGCCGGCGGTGGTGGGCTACGCGCCCGGCGAGCACCACGTGGGCGTGGGCGGCGTGCCGCCGCGGCTGAGCGCCACCGAGGTGGAGGGCGAGAGCACGGACGACGAGGACGGCGGCCGGGGCGCGCACCCGCACCACCGGCGGACGGGCAGCAGCGGGCGGAGCAGCACGGGCTCCGGCCGGCGGCCCGTCCCCTACCGCACGTCGGGCCCGCCCGGCTCGCAGCGCGGCACGCCCTCGCGGCAGGGCAGCATCGCGGAGAGCGTGGCGGAGCGGCCGACGCCGCTGGTGGTGGTCGGGGCGCCGTCGGACGCGGCCAGCGGGCGCGCCCAGAGCATCAAGGAGGAGGAGGGCGGCCACGCGGCGAGCGTGAAGAGCGGGAGCAGCGCGGAGAGGGGCGATAATGTGGGGGACCTGGAGGGCGACCCGGCCGTGGCGAGCAACTCGCGGCTGGCGGCGGGGACGTCGAGGGAGAAGGGGGGCCTGGAGAGGAGGGGGAGCGTGGACGAGAGGACGATGACGCTCTCTGCCGGGAGGCTGTTCATCGCGAACCCGGACTGAGGTTGCCGGAGGAAGCATTGGCCATGGGGCATTACGGGTATCATGGGGGCACGACTGTGCTCATTCGACTCCATTCGCCGGCCACGACTCCCGTCCCAGCACCACCTCGCCTCCACCATCTCGACACTGCATCGCATCTCTTATCTACGACACTACACGGCGCCCCCGACGGGCACCGAGGAACATTGGGAAGGCAAAAACGAGCTAGGACCGCTGCATATCTTGTTTCGACCGAGTCTGTTGGGTTCCCTTTCAAAAGATACCCGTTCGTTTATCACAGGGAGAGAAGAAGAAATACGAAGATGTTTTTTTGTTGCAATGAAGGTGGTCTACTGGTTCTGATGTCATGATGGGACGGCCCAGGAGGTGCCGTGCCCTCGGTGAGATACAACGTAGCAGTAAGCCGCCTTCCTCGTGGCGAAGGGCGAAAGGGGCGCGATCGTCGCTCCTGCCGATCCAAGCATCTCGACGGGAGGACTCCCACGCTGCGCTCCTGCAGTGCCGCTGCCGTGCTCCCTCCGTCACATGACGTAATTAATATCCACAGCTATCCGGAGGAGATCAGGCAAGTTCCTTACGTAAGCAGGGCATTCCCCACTTAAAGAGCTGCCTGCATCCCAGCCAATGGTAGGAATAAGAATAATGGGTCCACGCGCGACACGAGAAGGGCGCGTTAATGGCCTTTCGAAAGGGGACTGGCGCGTTGACCTGGCCTCAGCTCCCAATCCGGGCACATGAATCAACGGCCGGGTTGACTTCGCTTGACATTGTTCCAATTGCGGCCGGATAGCATTCTCAATGACCACGACTGATTTCCACAACCCGCACCGTTGACGGAATCGCCTCGCCACACATTTTATCGCCCTGCTCGACGACGCCTTCCTCGAACGTAACCCTCACGCCGACCGCCAGGGACCCCGTGTCAAAGTTTATCCCCGAAAGGGTCGCCCCCACCGATTGAGGCTTGAGCGGGAGATATTCCGATGCCGCTGCTGGAGATGTCGCCAAATGTGCAGGAGGCGGAGGGGGGCAGGAAGCGGAGCCATGACGAGTACGCCGACGAGGTGCCCGTGAAGGCGAATGGCGTCGACACCGCCAACCCACCGAACCGTGAGCACACCCCCGTCTCCCCATCCACGCTGCGTCTTCAACGGACGGCTAACTCTACTGTTGCACCAGCCGTCCTCACACGCCTCGGCATCGGCAGGGACTCACCAGACGAGAGCCTCTCCTCCCTCACAGACGGGACCGCCACGCCCCCGAGGGCATCACCCTCCCCGAACCCAGCCCAGCCCAACCCCCCCACCACGACCGACAGCTCCCAAAAGACCGACCAGCCCGCCGCGAAGCGGAAGCGCCTGACCGCCGCCGAAAAGGCCGCCAAGGCCGACGAGGAAGCGAAGAAGAAGAAGGAGAGGGAGGAGGCGCGCCAGCAGAAGCTCGCCGAGAAGGCGCGCGTGGAGAAGGAGAAGGCGGCGGCCAAGGCGGCGAGGCAGGCCGAGAAGGCAAAGAAGGAAGAGGCGGAGCAGGAGGCCAAGGCGGCGAAGCAGCAGGAGCGGGACGAGAAGCGGAGGAAGAAGGAGGAGGAGGAGAGGAGGGCGGTGGAGGAGAAGCAGAAGAAGGAGAGGAGCCAGCTGAGGCTGCAGTCGTTCTTCAAGAAGCCGAGCACGCCGAAGAAGGCGGCGGCCGTCGGAGCCGCCGCGGCGTCACCGGCGCCGGGGAACGAAGCTGACGCGAGCCCGAGCGCCGCGGGCTCGGCGAAGAAGCAGAGGACACAGTACGAGCGGATGTTCCAGCCGTTCTTCGTAAAGGAGCACGTGCGCGTGGCGCGGAGCCGGCCGTGGCTGGACGACGAGGCGGCGGAGGCCAAGGCGCGGATCCTCGACGAGTACGTCGGCGGCGAGCGGCCCGCGGCGGACGTGGTGCCGTTCCGGCCGCTCGAGGCGCTGCAGGTGGCCTCCCGGCCGCGGCGGGAGGGGAGGGCGCACCCGCCGGTGCGCGGCATCATGGAGCGGCTCCAGAAGAGCCCCTCCGCGCTGGCCGAGCTGCGGCGGATACCCACCAAGCTGATCTGCTTCCGGCAGGACGTGCGGCCGCCGTACTGCGGGACGCTGACGGCGGTGCCGCACCGGCTGGGGCCGGGGGCGCTGGCGCGCGCGGCGAGGAGGCCGGCCGGCAGGGTCCTGGAGCTGCTCTACGACTACGACTCGGAGGGGGAGTGGCAGGACGACGAGCCCGGGGACGACCTCGACGACATGGACGACGACGAGGAGGACCTGGATGACGAGGATGATATGGACGGGTTCCTGGACGACTCGGAGGATGCGGGGGTCGCGCGGCGGATATTCGCCAACTCGATGGAGCCGGTGGCTACGGGGCCGTGCTGGGAGGGTGGCGGGGTGAATCCTGACCTGAAGCCGTACCGGATGGAGGTGATACTGGGTATGTCCCCTCTCCCTTATCCCTTTCGAATAGCATTCGCTAACACACCAACCAGAGAGCATAAACCCCGACGCCGGCATAGACCCCTTCTCGAAATCCTACTGGTCCCCTCCCCGCAAGCCCAAGATGGCCCCGCCCCCAGCCCGCAGCAATGCCTTCGAGGCCCTCAAGCCGAACGAGGCCGGCGCGGCGGCCAAGGCGCCGCAGATCACGAGGCCGGAGCTGATCCCGGAGTTCAAGAGGGCGGTGGTGGCGAACCAGAAGCTGAGCAAGATGGCGATCGTGGAGGTGCTGGGGCTGCAGTTCGAGGGGCTGAGCAAGGCGGAGACGAGGGGGATGCTGGAGCATGTTGCTGAGAAGGGGGGGAGGGGGAAGGTTTGGGTGTTGAGGGATGGGGTTTGAGGGTGTGTGCTTGGGCGGGGGTGTGAGGTTTTGAGGTGGAGGAGGGGGGAATGTGAGGTTTTGAAGAGGGGAGCTTTGGAAGCTTTGAAGGCGTGGCTGTGAGCTTTGGAGGATGAATGTGGAGAGGTGTCAAGGGGCGAGGAGGAAGGTGATCACGGAGATGTTACGAGGTGTATCTGTTTAGATCGGGGGAGGTGTTTAGTACATATCCGGCCTGTTTACGTTAGGCGCACGGCGTTAGGTGGCAGACCATTTCTACCGTCAATTCTCTAGAAACGCGGTCATCTTATGAAGGGAGGGGGCATGCGGGGTGTCTGCTACACATCTTTATAACAGACAATAGTGGAATTCGAAGCTATTTCTGTGCTTTTGCTGGTCTGTCCTACGTGTGAGGAATATGTGAGGAATATGTGAAGAATGGGGGAAGGATATGTGAAGAGTATGTGAAGAATGGGGCACTGGGCTGGAAGGAGGGGGAGGCTTGGATGTGATGGGTTCGAGGCGAGGGGACTGGGATATGTGATATGTGATGACTATGTGATTTGCGGTGGTGATGTGAATGGGAGGGCGGGCTTCAGGGCCTGGGAGCTTGGGTGCTTGGGAAGAGCTTGGGCAGGGGTATGAAATCTGCAGTCTCGCGGGGGTGTCTTCCCTGGTACACTCACGTTTTGCCCCCATGGCGCCTGGCATTTCGTCTGACGAGTGGCAAGTGGGTCGAGGAGACCCGCGATACTGTTGGCCTTCGACCGTTGCGCGTTTGCTCACAGGCTTAGCCCAAGGCCTGGCTGAGCGACATGCCGGCGTGGAGAGCTTGGTGCCCACCACGACCCCAAGCTGAAGACTTTGTTGCGCAGTCGTGTGACCTGCTGGCCCTCCCGTGAACTAGCCCCCTCCACAAGCACGCCCAGCGTCTCATGGACCAAACATGGCCGAGGCCTCCTGTGTCAACCGCGGGCCCTACTGACTTTGCTCATCCGCCTCACAGCCGGGGCGGACGGGGGAAGCGGCGTCATCTACAAGGTGGATGGTGTTTCCTACGGGACCCAAGACAAAGGGCCCAACTACGCCTGTCGCACAAGACTCGAGACGAGTCAAAACAGTTTTGCACAGGCGAGACCCGGGGCCTCGGTAAGGAGGAGAGTCCCAATAAAACCAGTACAACGCTCCCCTCCCAAACCCACCGCCGGCCCTTCGGAAGGTGTTTGCAAGCTCGCGTGATTTGTCCCCTCCAAGCGTCGCTCCGTGGCACTTATGCAGCCGTGGCATGTGCCCCCATCACGTAGCACGGGCGACCCGGTGGAAGCTGTTTTGAGGGAAACACAGCATGGCGTTGGTGGGATTGGGGAGATGCAACTGGACTGCCGAGACCTGTGCTGTCCGCTTCGGGGTGGTCCCGGGGAGAGCAAACGGTGCGACGAGGCCATTTGTCCAGGGTTCCGATGGTTGCACGGGGTGGCCATGCGCGCTCGTCGCCGGGCAGCCGCTTCTCGAGGCCGGCGCGCCGGGTTGGTCACTGCGTCCGATGTCGCGCATGCAGAGGAAGCCCGTGGCGTCGCCGATCCGGAAAACATTCCGTCCCAGCCAGTCCCAGGCCGCCCCAAAAAGCAAACATACATCAGCTCCCCTCGAACATCCAACGTTCGAGAAGCGAGAGACGCGGGTTGGTCCCGCGTCTCAGCCCTCTCGGCGGGAGATCAGCCCTCAGACATGTGACGGCAAAAGGCGCGTGGCGCCGTCCAGCACGAGTTACGGCGGGTCAAGCCGCCGCCCCTCGTTCCGGGCTGAAGCGTGGCATTAAGCTTTGGACCGGCGGGTGGGGTTCCTGGGCTAGGGCGCCCGGTCCGGACTGTGGAATTTCCATCTCTTTATTTAAATCAAGGTTTGCAGGGCGTCGATGGCCGCAACATCGTCGAGAGTGAAGGTAATTAGATGTGAACGTGTTAGTGGGTGTGGGGGAAGGTGCGGCTCAAGGCCAGGCGACGCATGTCTCGTACGAGCCTCTTTGGGAAGGAGGGCACGGGGGCACCTGCGGGACTTCTGCGGGCGCCTTCCTCGAGCTGGCATCCTTTCTTGACGCAATCCGCAATTGTACCTCTTAACGGGCCAGACTGGTTCCTCCTGGCCCAGCTGTTTGCGTCTACTCGGTACTGTGTCTCGGCCTAAGACAGTGGCTCGCACGCTGACGAGCCCAGACACCATCAGATTCATCAATATCCGGGTAGAAGCAAGCCCCGTTTACCGTCGCCCCTCATCTCCACTCTCCTCGCTCGCCAAACGAAAACGGAAAACTGCACAAACTTTGCATGAGAGCAGCCCGCATCCATCCCGCCATGTCGCCAACCCGCCCGCCTCGGCACGCACTTCCGATCGCGTCACCGGCGGAGCCTCCCTCCCAGCGCTGGGCGCGCCCCAATCCGGCTTAGTGCTCGGTGGGGGCATCTTCTGAACCTGGGCCTCGAGCGGGCGCCCCGAGCCAATCGACTCGCCCGGCGCCATCAGTTCTGGCCGTCCAGGGCTTTCCCTGGAAGTGGATGGGCTGAGATTATCTCCCCTTTTGCCCCCGTTGTTTTTTTTCTGGGCCGTCCAATTCTCCACCCACGTGCGTCTGGAAACATCGTCGTTTTGAGGTCACTAGCGGTTTTGCTCCAGTTCTCTGTCTCTTCCTTTGCCGGTCCAATTCGTTCCCCTCTGCGCCATGTAGTTTATTCCACGCTGTCAGCGATTAAGCTTCCCTGTACCCCTGTTTACCTACTCGCCTGCCCCTTCCTACCCCAGGGGCAGCTCCATGTTTGACGCTTCTGCTCGCCCGATTCCCTCGCGCCGAGACCGAGGATGAAGTTCGCTAAGCAGCTCGACCAGGACCTCGTCCCGGGTACGCACTCCCTGTCTCCCCAGCCCGTTCCAGCACTCGACTAACATGCCCAGAATGGAGGATCAAGTACCTCAACTACAAGGCCGGCAAGAAGCACATCAAGGCCGTGTCCAAGGCCATCTACCGCGCCTCCAACTCCCCGCACTCCCTCCACCGCCCCGTCGGCAACCCGGGCTCCGCCCTCGCCCCCTACACCTCCCAGGGCGCCGCCGACGAGCCCGCCGCGCCGCACAGGACCCCCAGCCGCCCCGTCGCACGACCGATCCCCGCCCCGACCGAGAGCGACCGCCTCACGCCCGCCGGGTCCGGCCACGGACTGCACTATGGGAGCTTCGTGCTGACCCCGCCCGCGCTCCCGACCGAGGAAGACGAGGAGACCAACGTCTTCGAGCTGCCCGACCCCGCCCTCAACCCCAACCCCGCCCCGCCGTCGACCACGCGCTTGAATAAGAGATCCAGGGCGAAGAGCGTCCTCACGAGCGGGTCGTGGCGCGCCTCGCCCGCGCGCAACGGCCCGTCCCCCTCGGGCGCCGCCACGCCGCCGCACGCCCTGCAGCGGCTGTTCAGCGGCTCGTCGATGCGCGGGAACCGGAACCGCTCGCACGCCGACATCTCGCTGCAGAGCATCGACGTCGTGCGCGAGAGGCAGAGCGAGTTCTTTGCCTTTCTGGACTCGGAGCTCGCCAAGGTCGAGAAGTTCTACCGCTCAAAGGAGGACCAGGCCGGCGCGCGGCTCGACGTCCTGCGCGAGCAGCTGCACGTGATGCGCAACTGCAGGATACAGGAGATGGCCGAGGCCAAGGAGCGGGCCAGGCACAAGGGCCCGCCGGAGGAGGACGAGGGCAAGAGGGACACCCTGCTGAACGGCTCGCGCTGGATACACCCGCTCAAGGACAGGGTCTTCACGCCCGGCCCGAACTCCAAGGCCATGCAGAAGATGCCCATGACGCCGGCGCTGGGCGAGCCCGGCGCCTCGCGCGACGCGCGCAGGGACTACATCCGGCAGGCCGAGAACACCATCCCCTACCGCACGGCGAAGCGCAAGCTCAAGCTCGCGCTGCAGGAGTTCTACCGCGGGCTGGAGCTGCTCAAGTCGTACGCGCTGCTCAACCGGACCGCCTTCCGCAAGCTGAACAAGAAGTACGACAAGGCGGTGCGCGCGCGGCCGCCGTACCGCTACCTGAACGAGAAAGTCAACACGGCCTACTTCGTCACGAGCGACGTGCTGGACGGGTACATCCAGACGGTGGAGGACCTGTACGCGCGCTACTTCGAGAAGAACAACCGCAAGGTGGCGGTCGGGAAGCTGCGGAGTCTGACGCAGAGGCGGGGCGACAACTCGGCGAGCGCGTTCCGGAACGGGGTGCTCATCGGCACGGGGCTGGTCTTTGCGCTGCAGGGGCTGAGCTTTGCTGTGAAGATCCTGAGGGGCGACGAGGACGACGAGGTGCGGGTGAGGACGGGGTACCTGCTGCAGATCTACGCTGGGTACTTCCTCATGCTGTACCTCTTCATCCTGTTCTGCCTCGACTGCCGGCTGTGGCGGAAGAGCAAGGTCAACTACCCCTTCATCTTCGAGTTCGACCCGCGCCACCACCTGGACTGGCGCCAGCTGGCCGAGTTCCCGAGCTTCTTCACGTTCGTGTTTGGGCTGTTCATGTGGCTGAACTTTAGCCGGTACGGGAGCGAGGACATGTACCTCTGGTATCCGGTGGTGCTGATTGTGTTTTCGGTGCTGGTGATCCTCTTGCCTGCGCCGGTGTTGCGGAGTCGCAGCCGGAGCTGGTTCGCGTATTCTCATGTGAGTTTGTCCTCGGGAATGTGCTGGTCTTGAATGGGACTGACTGTTGCAGTGGCGGCTGTTGCTCGCAGGATTCTACCCCGTCGAGTTCAGGGACTTCTTCCTGGGCGACATGTACTGCTCCCTAACCTACGCCACCTGCGTGAGTCCACCCCCCCCTTCCCACACCTCCCTCAAACCAACACTAACCATACCAGAACGTCGAGCTCCTCTTCTGCCTCTACGCGCACTCGTGGGAGAACCCCTCGCAGTGCAACTCCAACTCGTCGCGCCTCCTCGGCTTCCTCTCGGCCCTGCCGCCCATCTGGCGCTTCCTGCAGTGCCTCCGCCGCTACCGCGACACGCGCAACGTCTTCCCGCACCTCGTCAACGGCGGCAAGTACACCATGTCCATCGTGGCCGCCATGACGCTGTCGCTGTACCGGATCTCGCCGGGCAAGGGCACCATGGGGGCGTTCATCCTGTTCTCGGCGATCAACGCCGTCTACTGCTGTGAGTTTCTCAAAACCCGTTTGGAATTGGATGGGGCTAATGACAACAGCCATCTGGGACCTGTTCATGGACTTTTCGCTCCTGCAGCCGCGCTCGCCCAAGCGGTTCCTCCGGCCCATCACGGCCATCAAGTCGCACCTCACGTACTACACCATCATGACGGTGGACCCGGTCCTCCGCTTCTCGTGGATCATCCTGGCCATCTTCACGCACAACACGCAGCACTCGACCGTCATCTCCTTCGTGGTGGCGCTGCTCGAGGCGACGCGCCGCGGCATGTGGGCGCTCATCCGCGTGGAGAACGAGCACTGCGCCAACGTGGGCATGTACAAGGCCAGCCGGGACGTGCCCCTGCCCTACGTCTTTGAGGAGGAGGAGAGCGAGGCGGGCGGCGGAGATGAAGAGGATGGTGGTGCTGGTGGTGGTGCGGAGGGGACGGGTCTGAGCAGGATCCTGGCGCACGCGCACACGCAGGACTTTGAGAAGAGGAGGCGGCCGGGGGTCGAGGGGATGGAGGAGGAGGCGGAGGAGGCGAGGGACCAGAGCGAGGAAGAGGAGGGAGAGGGGTCCGGGTCGATCAGCGAGGACGAGGGGGTGAAGATCCCGTAGGAGGGTTATTCGTCTTCGGGGCTGGAGTGAGGTGGAGGTTATACCAGGCGTTTTTCTTTTTCTTTGGTAAAGGGTGGTGAGAAGGCTTTGTTGAAGAGTTAAAAGCATGGCATATAGAGTATATTAATGCTGGCATTGTGGTGTGTGCAGGCCTTTGTTCCTGTGCTGAGCCGTCATGGTGAACTTGGTATGCCCTGTGGATTCTGTGCTGGAGGCTTCGCTCCCTCTCTCTTTTTGCTGCTTTGCTTCAAAGGTCTCATCGACATTTTAATCCTCTGCGAAAAGGTGAGGGAAGGAAGACATGGGATTTTATTGGTGGTTCTGGCTGGATGGTTTGGGAAGGTGGGGCACTTGGATGCTTTGGAGATGGGAAGGAGCCTGGCTGATGGCGGGGTCATCCCAATTGAAGCAAAGATAAAAATGAAAATGGTGGGGTTCCAGCTGCTCCCACCTGCCACGCTTCTTTTTTTCCCCTGCTGGCCCCTCCAACTGGAAGGTGCTGCTGAAGGAAGGCACCACCAGCCTTATCATGAACCCCTCCAAAATGACCCCTCCAAAATGGTCCCTCCAAAATAATCCCAACGCGTCACCTCTCACAACACAACCTTCTCACACACCCACAACCTGCAATCGTCAAAGCAGAGCACCAAATAGTGAAGCCCAGTGTCACATCTCTCACAAGACAATTTTCTTACCAGGGCACACCCTACAATCGTCAAAGCAAAGCACCAATTGGTAAACCCAGCATCACCTTGTCCACACACACCCACAACCCGCCATCGTCAAGCAGAGCACCAGACTGGTGCCCACGGCAGGATGAGTCTCGAAACGCTGCCTAGTGAACTTATTGGGAAAATCCTCGACCTCGTATGTTTCCTCTTCCTCCCTCTCCCCATGCCTCCCACCTCGATGGTCTTGTGAGCTAACGCGCCCCCCAGACCGACTGGTCCGCCTGCGAGGCGTTCTCCCGGACCTCGCGGCGGAACCACGGGCTCGCCACCCCGAGCCTCCGGCGGGAGGTCGTCCTCCTCTCGCAGAACGGGCGGACCCTGCGCCCGCAGCACGCGGAGGTCGGCGCGTGCCTCGGCGAGGCGTCGTCCGTGGTGGTGGTGTCGCCCGACCCGGACGAGTCGGTCGGCGGCAACATCCGCGGGCGGTGCCCCGCCTGCAACATGAAGGACAACGGGCGGGACGGCGAGAGCGGCGAGGCCCTCATCCACCGGGCGTTGGAGGCGTGTCGGACCGGCCGCCTGAAGAAGTTTACGTACGTTGCCCGCGCCTTCCCTGTTTGTCGATCGGACTTTTGCTGACATTTTCTGGCGTGGCGATAGGTGGCTGGTGGGAGTCTGTGTTCAGGAGGAGCTCCTGGGGTCGAACGGCGTCCTCCCGACGCGTCAGTTCAACCTCGAGGAGCTCCGGCTGGTGACGTGTTACCACCGCCTGGGCATCCGCTGCCAGACGCGGCGGCTCGACCTGATGCCCTTCTCGAGGCTGCACACCCTCTCGTGGACGGGCATCCACCGCTCGCAGTTCGGGGTCGTCGAGTCCGCCCTCGCCACGCTCGCCGGCCAGCTCGTCAACCTCGAGCTGGACTACCTCAGCTCGACCGCCAACCGCGACGCCGAGGTCGACCAGACCGTCGAGCCGGGCTACCTCACGCCCTTCTTCCTCAGCCTCCGGAGGGGCCGGAACGTGGCCTTCCCCAAGTTGGAGAGCATCTCGCTCACGAACATCATCGTGGAGACCACCGAGGGCAGCCAGCTGGGCGCCGCGCTCAATCTTCACCGCCTAAAGTCCTTCACGATGAAGCAATGCCCCGGCTGGAAGACACTCCTCGCCGGCATGCAGAACGCGGTCTCCGAGGGCCCGTTTCCGCTTCTATCGCTCGAAATCCACTCGTTCCCGCGCGAGGACGACAACGACAGCGCCGTTGGCGAGGTTCTTGCCCAGGCCCTCCGCCTGTGTCCCGACCTGGAGGAGCTGCGCTTCTATAAGGTGAGCGGCACGGCCTCCTTCCCGGACGTCGGGGTGCTGCAGCAGAACATGCAGCTGCCGAAGCTGAGGCGCCTGGTCATGCACGAGGGGAGCCCTCTGACGGGCAGCCTGGGGTACTGGCAGCCGCCGCCGGACATTGTGGAGAAGTTCGGCCTGGAGTTTGCGAATCGGAACGTGCTCAAGCACTGCAAGATTGAGTTTCTGGGGCACGCCGGCCCAATTGATGAAGTGGTGAGTCTTCCTTTCTATTATTTCTACCTTTTGATTTCAATCGCCCCAACCACGAAGCTAACGCTGGACACGCAGAAAACGCTGCTCGACGATATGACGCAGCCCGAGGCCCTCTCAAATCTGAAGGTGCTTCACGTCCGCCAGGACCACGAGGAGGTTTCTGACTTCCAGAGCCGCGCGCTCGGCCGCGCTATCCGCGACGTAGGCGCGATGGGGACCTCACAACTGTGGCGCATGCTCACGCCCGAGGCCTACGAGTTCGCCACCTGGGCCTTCACGACGCCTAAGCTCCCCTCGCTGGAGCTCCTCGCGTTCGGCGACTTTGGCACGTTCGACCGGCGCTTCCGCCTCATGCTCTGCCGGTCGGCCGTCTCGCAGGAGCACTTCCGCGCCGTGCGGGAGAAGGACGCCCACATCGTGCGGCTGCTGGACGAGCACGTCGACGCGCTGGTCGTGGGGCCGAGCTACTCGCGGCCTTACCTGCGGTCCTCCGGGGCCAGCCTCGCGGGCAACGTGTGGAGGGCGGGGCTGGGGAGGAGGCTCGCGAGGGAGTCTGGGAGGCGCACGCCGACGAGGCCGCGGGAGTTGGAGGGTGAGTAAATTGGGGTGGTGGATGGATTTGTTTTTCAGTCTCGTTTTAGAAATAATGCCTAATACCCCGTTTTCTCTTCTAGGTCCTTTCAGCTTCATGATCAACTCGAGCGGGAGGCGGATCCTCGTCTCGCCGGTCCCCGAGGAGGAGGAGGGTGAGGACGAGGAGATGCTCTTTTGGTGAGAACTGGGTAGGAGTCTGCCCTCGTTTGGTTTCTTTTGACGTTTCTTTGAGGTTTCTCTTGAGGTTTTCTTTCCTTTGAGGTTCTTCCCTTTCCCTGGTTTTCCATTTTCGTTTGTTTGGCCGGGAAGATCCCGGGTATCACGGCACGCCGATTCGATGATTTTGGCATCCGTATGGGTAAGGTCACGGTCTGTGACCATGAGCTCTTTCCATTTTTTCCGTTTGTTTTTCTTTTGGTCGAGATTCGCGCGTTTCGACGCGTCCATTGTTGAGCGACTCTGCCTGCTTTGGGGTCCTCGCGACATCACGAGTTCTTCAGGGTATGAAGTCATGAAGACATGAAGCCATGAAGACATGTCCTCCTCGCGACACGAATGAACGACCTCGAGATACGAAGACATGGCCTCGTCAAGGCACGAAGACACGATATCCTCACGACACGAAGACACGATGTCACGATATCCTCACGACACGAAGACACGATGTCCTCACGACACGAAGGCATGAGCTCCCGAGATACGAAGACATGAGCTCCCGAGACACGAAGGCACGAACCCGTCAATGCACGAAGACACGACCTCGTCAATGTATGAAGACACGAGCCCCCACGACACGAATACACGATCTCACGACACGAAGACGGAACAGAAAGTTTCCTTTCCCCATAACGAACATGACGCGACGCGCCCTTGGGAAGTTTCATTCTTTCCTATAACCTCTTATGACACCGCTGGGAAGTATCCGCGGTTCCCCATTGACTCATCTCCGCATCACCCCATCATTCAACTGCGAGCTAGCATGGCTCCTTCCCGCGAACCCTTTCCCACCACATCACGACCCAAGCACTCGCAACACCTGAAGACATCCCTCCATGCGTACTTTCGCTAGCACATCATGACCCAGCACCTCAGCACGACGAACTGATATCCTCACGGACTCGCGATATTTTCACGACATCACATCCATCTTCTTTGGGCCTTGTCGGAGGCCGATTGCTTGGGTCCTCGGACCCGATTTTTGAGCGGGCCATGCCCTAGAAGTTTCGACGTGTCTCATTTGTTTTTCTCTCGAGCGAGGGCACAGGAAGTATCCGTTATTTCGAAGGGAAGGTGATAAAGGGGACGAAAGGAGGAAGGGACGAAGGGAGGCGGGAGAAGTGGGTGGTTCGCCCCGGATGTAGTGCCAAGCGGCGGGCAGGTCGTAGGGTCATGAACAGGCTTTCTTCCACATTATTGATACCCCTCTTGATCAAGTATTTTATTCCAATGAACTTTCGCCCATGTGTGCATCCCATGTCGCTCATTCAGGCCCGGCCTGCTTCACGGGACTCCTGTCGGGGCTTACCCTACTCTCGAAGGCCACGCTGCGGAGGTAGCTCATGAAGTCGGGGTACACGCGCTGGCCCTCGGGGCTGGCGAAGCCCTGCACGTAGACGCAGTATTGCATCCCCTCGTACGCCTCCTTACTACCATACCGATTCACAATCTCCGTGTCGATGCGCTCCTTCTCCTCGTCGCTCACCTTGCCACGCACCTCCTCCACCCTCTCCCTCGCCGCGTCGAGCGTCTCTTTCGGTACCACCCACACGTACTCCGTCCCCTGCCCGTCGTGCTCGTAGACCGCTATCCCGCCGGACCTGCAGAGCCCGACCCTGAGGCCGTAGCCCCACTCGCCCTCGTCCACGCCCCGCGGCCGCCTGGGCTCCACGCTGAAGTCGGGCAGGAGGGTGAAGCCGTACTCGTCCATGTACTCGTCGTCCTCCAGGAAGACGTCGTCCAGGGGGGGAAACCTGGTTGCGCGGTTGCCGGGGGTGGTCTTTACGGGGTGGCACCCATCTGAGATCCGGAACAGCTCGCGCAGCTCGGCGGGGAGGGACCGGCCCATTTCGTCTTCTTTTAAGCGGATGGCTTCTTCTGTGGCGGGCTGTTTGAGGATGGTGCTTGGGGCGGAGGCCTCGGCTTCTTCACCGAAGTAGAAGTCCTTGGGGTCAAACTCCGGGTCGGAAAAGGTGTTCCTGTCAATCTCCTCCAGGAGCCGGCGGACGCTCCAGCCTCTGTAGAGCTCCCCCGGCAGGACGGGCCCGTCCCCCAGCCTCCTCTCGAGCGTGTCGCGCACGAACCCCGCGTAGGTCCTCAAAGCGGCCTCGTCCAGGCGCATGGCGCGCCGCAGCCCGCCGCGCAGGAACCACGCCCACGCGGCGGGGACGCCGTGGAGGAACGCCGCCTGCGTATTCGCGTGGATGCGCGCGCCCGTCTCCTCGAGTAGGCTCTGTGCCTCCGCGTCTTTGCCCAGCGTGGAGGACGTGTGCAGCAGCACGGTCAGCGCGGCGGAGAGCTCGAGGGCCTTGTGCCCCGTCGTCGCGTGCGCGTGCTCTTGCCCTCTGAGCCTGGCGGCATGCCTTTGGAGAGCCGCGTAGCGCTCCTCGGTGATGTTCTCCAGGTCATAGTCTTTGCCGTCGTCGTGGAGGTAGCTGACCGGGAACTTCATGGTAGTCCGCGCCAGGGCGGTTACGTCGTCGGCGGCGGGGCTGTCCGCGAAGGGGGAGGGCAGGTCTTTGTTGGCGTGGTAGAAGAAATGTATCGCGGCGTCTTGGGCCCACTGGCGCCCCGGCCGGAGACCGTGGGAGTGAAGCAGTGCGATGATGGCGTGCGCCTCGGGGGCGAGGCCGAGCATCGCGAGGTGCAGGGCCTGGCGGAAGCCCTCGAGGCCGGCGGCGCGGGGGGAGGGCTCGCCGAGGATGGCGGCCTCGTAGAAGCCCTGGAGGAAGCCGGTGCCCATGGCCGGGGTTGGAGTGGTGTGGGAAAGAAGACGGTATGTCTGGAGTGCGGTGGTTTCTTGGGGAATATTTGCAGGACGTTGGCCTGGCGGGGTTTACGGCCGTTGCGGGGGTTAGGCTGCACCGCCACCGGCCCGGAAGCGGGGCCGCGCAATACCCCACCCATCCGGGACAGACCGAACCACTCCGAGAGGCTTCTGCCTGCGTCACCAACCCGGCGCACAGGCAACCAAGCTGGAAGGCCTCATCCAAGAGGCGTGCCGGGGGGGGGGAGTTTGACCTCAGGTCCGGCAGGACGAACGCGAGGGGGCGGCGCGAGCTGCACGTCGCGGGGGTGCTGTTCGAGCCGTGGCGTGCGGGGGAGATGGGGCCGGAGCTGCGGGCGATGGTGGAGTGTAGCCACAGGGCGAGCGCCGAGGCGGGCGTGACGGCCCCTTGTGCTGCGGACAAGGAGATTAGGGCGTGCCGGCCTGTGATGGATAGCTGGGCGAGGTGGACTGGTCTCGGGGTGGATTATAGGTTTCCGTAGGGCTTCCCCTTTCCGCGGGTGGACGGGGTCATGGGACCGGGCCGGTGAAGCCAACGGAGCCGAAATGGAGTCTGCTATCGTGCGTTTATAGCTGGCCTAATAAGTTCCTTAGGCGTCCGGGCGATGACGTGTGGCTGCATCCTCCAGCATCGCATCAACTCTCTGGTTTCTGGTGGCCATCGTCGACTAGCGAGCGCCACCGTAAAGATGTGTTGATGTTGCCTCCCGTTTACCAACATGCGTTGATATGCGCTTCCCTAGGGATAGGGTCGAACTACTCGGTACGATGTGAAACCCATTGGCCCAATCTTTCGGAAATAGTACAAGAACGGGGTACAGAGTGGAGCGAGACCCCGGCGGCTTGGCCCGTCGTATGCTGTCCCGGGCACTAGCATTTCTGTGGAGGAGACTGTGTTTCTTAAAGGAATCTTGCAACTCGGGGAGCTTAGCGGACCATACGGTGGAGCCGGCACCGAGGTTTAGCTTGGATACCGTCTTGAACCTGCTCCGGATGTGTCGGGTGGAAAATGTTCAGGCCGTGGCCGGAGAGAAGCTCCTCGTCGACGGGCTCGCCGAGGATAGAAGTCCCGGGGAACGCAGTAGGGGATGAAGTTGAAAATGTCCGGCTTCGGAATCGGCTGGGAGTTTTCGCCAGAGAGCGCGTGTTCCTGCCATGGCTGGTAAGCTCGCAGCCGTGTCCTCGAGCGGATCTCATGTGCTCGGGAAAGACCCCCTGGACCTGGGACCAGGAACGAAAACGAGTTGAAGATTCACAAGCGCTCGCCCCTTGCAAGTCGCTTATCTTATCTAGTCGCGCTCCAACGGGTTTCACTGGCGGGGCACTTGCAGGGGGCAGTTGGTCAAGCATCACATAATGCTCAGTGGTGTTCATGAACGAAATAACCGGAATAAAAAGACGAACCAAGAGCTATGCGTCAAGGGTTAGCGCCGCCCTATCCTCGAAAGTCAGAAGGGATACCTATGAAATACAAGTCCACGACGACCTTTTATACGTCTACGCAGTCTCTAGTTGCAAAGTGGCTCCGAGCCAAGAAAAGCAAACCCGTTGCTTCCAGCAAGTCGCAACGGAACCCACAGCAAGAACCACGCCCAGCCCAATAAAAGCAGCACCAAAATACCCACCATTTACGCGGTGCATTATGAAGGCCAAATGACGTAGCCACGCCTCGGAGCAACGGGCTCGTCTGGAGCCCGAAAATGCGCCACCGCGAAAAATAGAACGGCGCCAAGGCCTTGGGTAGCGCGGCTTGAGCCACAACGGCTCCGCTTCCCACGCTACGCAGTCCTTCCGGACGCCCCGGACACCTCGTGGGAGCCTTCTATATCGGGCAAGGCGGCCCCGTTTGCATGTGAAGGAAGGGACCCTTTCTTTTCCTGCGCCTTTTCCTCTTCTCCTCTCCTCCAGAATTGACAGATATTGTAGACTCACGACCATTACCTTCTGTTTTCGTCTTGACCGGATTGGGTCTCTGAACACGTTTCCTGTATTTCCCCTTCGATCCCGCCCCCGAATTGCCCCTTCCGGGTGTCCCGCCCTCGCCACCCAGCCCAACCACCAACCTCACCACACCGCCAACCCCACGAACAGACCAGCAGACGAACACCTCAAATGCCGTCCCTAAACCCCATCCCCTCGTTTCCCCCCTCCAACGGGCCCCACCCCGTCGGCACCCTCGATGTCGAGATCCCCGTCGCCGACCTCCCGCAGCCATGCGCCCGCCCGGACGGCGCGGAGCACGTCGCCACGGTGCAGTTCCGCGCCTTCTACCCGGCCTCCCCGGACGGGTCTAGGAAGGGCAAGAGGCCGACGTGGCTGCCCGCGCCGCAGCGGGAGCACATCGCGGGCTACTCCAAGTTCGCCGGCGCCAACTCCTTCCTAGCCGGCTCCCTCTCGTAAGCATCCATCCCTCCCTTTCCTAAACTCATGCCCCCGGGAGAACACGGGAGAACATGAAATACTGACCGGACAGCTTCCTCCTCCGCCACCTCCACTACACCTCCATCCCCGCCACGAAGAACGCGCCCCTCCTCCCCGGCCCGCTCCCCACCGTCCTCTTCTCCCACGGCCTGGGCGGCTCGCGCAACGCCTACTCGCACATCGCCCTCCTCCTCGCCTCGCACGGCGCCCTCGTCCTCTGCCCCGAGCACCGCGACGGCTCCGCCGTGACCTCGCTCGTCCGCGACCCGACCGACCCCAAGCGGCCCTCCGCGGTCGTGCCCTACCGCCGCATCTCGCACGACGTGAGCCCCGAGATGTACGAGGCGCGCGAAGGGCAGCTGCGCATCCGGCTCTGGGAGATGGGGCTCGTGTACGAGGCGCTGGTGAGGCTCAACGAGGGCGAGGCGGTGAAGAACCTGAACGCCTCGACGGTGGGGCTGGAGGTGCTGAAGGGGGCGATGGACCTAAGGCCCGGGAAGCTCGTGTTCGCGGGCCACAGCTTCGGGAGCGCGACGGTCGTGCAGCTCCTGAAGTCGACGCACCACGCCGACGCGCTCAAGATGGACAAGCCGCTCTTCCGCCCCACCGGCTCCAAGCTGGTCTCGCAGATCACGACCTCGTCGCCCGCCATCCTCCTCGACCTCTGGGCGACGCCCGTGCTCGGCCCCAACTCCGCCGCCCTCCTCCGCCTGCCGATGCCCTGCTACGACGGGCCCCTGGGGGGACGGGCCGTCCTCGCCGTGCTCAGCGAGGCGTTCTACAAGTGGGAGCCGCACCTCAAGATGACGGCGCGCATTCTCTCGCCGGCCCCGGGCTCCGAGCGCCTCACGAAGGAGTCGTACCTGAAAGATGGGAAGGAGGTCCCCGGGGCGCACCTGTTCTACGTGCCCCGCTCGGCGCACCTGAGCCAGTCCGACTTTGGCGTCCTCTTCCCGTGGCTCGTGCGCCGCGCGCTGGGCGTCGCCGACCCGGGCCGCGTCACGCGCCTCAACCTGCGCTCCATGCTGCAGTTCCTCCGGCAGAACGGTGTCGCAGTGGGCCGGACCTCCAAGGCGGACCTCGCCGAGGGTCCGGACGCGTCCAAGGATCTGGAGGATGACCCGGCGATCTTGGAGAGGGAGGGGATCGAGGGGTGGGCGTGGATAGACGCCGTGGGGCTGTTCTCGGAGGGTGGGAACGGAGTGGCGGCGGTGGAGGAGGGCGAGGCGGGCATGGAGAGCGAGATCGAGCCCGGGGTGGACGGGGCGGTTGTCGAGGCGTCGCGCGAGAAGGTCGACGGGCAGGAGATGCCCATGCCGCAGGTGGACAAGATCGCCGTAGCGTAGACCGTTCTCTCCCCAACTGCATGTAGAACTTAGAAACATAGGCGAAGCGGCGTTCAGCGAGGGACTAGATAAAAAGACACGTTGTTTTTTCCATTGCTACAGTACAGAAACTGAAAAGGGATCTGTCTGTCGCTTGAGCCCAGGGCGAAGTTGATCCGCCCCGGGACGCCGTACCCAGCACCACAACACCGGGTATCCATGTTGAACTCTCGAACGCCACCGCACCGCTAACTCACACGCATACACGATTTACGGCTCGCCCCAGATCTCGTCCGCAATCTGCCGCACAAGCCCCAGCTTCGCCTTCTCGTCCTCCAGACTAAGCGGGTACCCGCTCTCATGCGTGCTAAACCCGCACTGCGGGCTAACACAAACCCTCCTCAGCGCCTCCTCTCTGCTCTCCCCGCTCCCCGCCGCAATAACATCCGCCGCCTGGTACACCCTCTCCTTGACCGCCTCCTTGTCCTCCAGCTCCCTCACCTTGGTGCTGATGACGCCGAGGACCACGTTCTTGTCCTTGGGCAGGAACTTGAGCGGCTCGAAGCCGCCGGCGCGCGCGGTGTCGTACTCGAGGTAGAAGGTGTTGACGGCGAGGTTCTCGAAGAGCTTCTGGGCGATCACGTCGTAGGCGCCCTCGGCGAAGTGGCGGCCGCCGATGAAGTTGCCGCGGCAGAGGTGGATGCCGGTGTGCAGGTCGGCGGGCAGGCCGGCGAGGGTGTCGTTGTAGAGGGCGATGTAGGCGTCGAAGAGGTCCTCGACGGTGCCGGTGTTGTCCGGGTCGGCGGCCCAGCCGTCGCGGAACTTTTGCGAGCAGAAGTCTGGGGGCGCTTAGTATGCGTTTTGAGGGGGGGGAATGGACGGGAGAAAGGAAAAAAAAAGGGGGGAGGGGGTGCTTACAGGCCATGCCGGGGTCGTCGAACTGCACGTTGCGCAGGCCAGCGTCGTACAGCTGCTGCAGCTCCGCCTTGTAAACCTTGGCCACGTCCTTGAAGTACTCCTCATCGCTCCCGTACGCCTCGGGCGTGTAGGCCCTCCCCTGCTTATACCGCATATGGAACCACGCGGGCGTGATCATGGTCAGCTTGACGTCGCCCCACTCGCTCTCGGGCAGCACGCCCTGGATGAGCCTCAGCTCGTGCAGGTTCGACACCGACCTCGCCGGGTCGTGGCCCAGCTTGCCCCCCGCGATGACGCTGTCGCCGGGCATGACCTTGCGGTCCTGCTCGATCAGGCTGACGACGTCCGGGTGGTACAGGCGGAACATGGCGGCCTCGGCGTCCTGCAGGCGCGCGGTGCCGGCGAACTCGTCCCACGTCAGCCCCCAGAAGCGCGTGCGCGTGAACTCGCCGTCCGTCACGGCGCGGAGCCCGGCGGCGCGCTGCAGGGCCACCACGTCGGCCACGGCCTGGCGCTCGACGGCGGGGAGGCCGGCCGCCTCGGCGGAGAGGCCCTCGGCGCGGATCTTCTCGCGGACGTCGAGGAGGGCCTGGGGGCGGAGGAGGGAGCCCATGTGCTCGGCCCGGAAGGGGGGAGCTTGGTGGAGGCGGGAGGACATTGTGTGTGTGTGTGTGGGCGGGGGTGAGTAGCTGTGTGGTTGTGTGTGTGTGGTTGTATGAGAAGGGGTAGCTAGGAGAGAGAGAGTTTGTGTTTGTGGGAGTGCGCGGTGGCCGAAGCGATGGGCTGAGCGGCTACAAGTTTGAGCGGGGTTCCCAGAGGCCTTTTCAACGGGCGCTCGACGGGCTGGAGCTTGCTGACCGACGGCTGAGTGAGGCCGGATCTGCGGGTGGCAGGGGAGGGGAATGCGGGGTGCATTCGGGACTTGCTCAGCACACACAGCGCTGCGGGGTAAAAAATGTGAGGCCGCGGATTTCTGGTGCCTCAGTTCGCCCATGTGCTGTGCTGTGCTGCTTGGCGGGGTAAAAAATCCCACGCCGAACCTCTGTATTAGTGGGGCTGCCCCTCGACGAGAGCACAGAGTACGTACCCCTTCCCTTCTCGTTGCCCGCTGCTCGGACGAGCTTCGGACACGGCAGCAGCTCGCTCAAAAACCTGTATTCCTGCCCCTCTGGAGACGATGGCCCCCACCCACGGAATACCGCACAGCAGCTTAGCCGTTATACCCATCCGGGCCGCACTCCTTGGCGAGGGCCCGCGTGCGTTCGCCCGCACTCCCACGCGGCTTGTCGGCGGTCCGCCTGGCTCCGACTTACATGCTAGCGTGAACACGCTGCGAGGATCCCAACTGCCGTGGAGCAGGAGAGAGTTACTTGGCGGTGTCGTAGCCGCGCAGCGTCGGTTGCCATTTCTGGCACCCGGGGCTTGGAACGCCAGCTTGGGTTCGCTCGGCATTGGGAGGGTCCGAGCGCGATGGCTCCGGCGCCAGCCAGCTCCGCGTGTTTTCCAGGACTACCTACCTGCAGAATCGTGGTCGGGAGCGATTTCGTCGCCTCCATCATTAACTGGATCGCTCTCTAAAACCAGCTCCGAACATAACCCATTCATCGCGCAAATCGTTGTGAAATCCAGGGAAGGCAACAGACGCCCCATACGTAGATCTCCCAGCCGCGCCATCTCCCACGCGCATCAGCATGAACCCCGGATTTCGGAGAATTTTCCCAAGCGCCTCCCGCCAACACATCTCACCTTCGTAGATACCCTGCAAGCATTGCTATAAACTCATGGAAGAAAATCCCACCGGGACCGCCGAGAGCCGCTCACGTTATATAGACTGTGTAACCAGCCGCATAAACCCCCCTGCCAGCCCTCTCGCCACCGCGTTTGATCCGCCGCCCCGGGACCGCCAGCCCGCCCCCGATCGGCGTCCGATCGCCGCCGCTGCAACGGGAGCCCGGGATATCCGTGGCGGAATATTCCGTGCGCACCGCGCCACCCCCGGTGACACCACCCACCACCATCCCCTGCATTGAACAAGGCCTCTTTTCATCTAGAAGGGGAATGTTGTTCGTCACACCGAGTTCCAGAAGCCTCCCCCCTGCGAACCGTCCCTTCTTCCTCATGGCTCGCAGGGCGCATGCGCAGGGCTGCCCCAACGCCCCGGGTCGTCTCACGTCATGGATCCGACGAAAGTCCTCCTCCGCACACCGGGCTGGGCCAGCGAGGATCGCATTACGCCGGATCTCCGCCTCGTCGTTTCGCGGGTAATTCGCCCCCGCCAATCCTCCTGCCCATCCCATGAAGCGCCCTGCACATCTCGCCTGGCCTTAGATACTCGGCTCGACCATCCCCGGCCTTCCCCAGGTTTTCCCTCCCCTCTTCCCGCCCCACATCAGTCAAAGCTTCTTCTTCCGCACTCTCGCTTCCCGACTTTTTTACTTTCGTTTCGATTTCCTTTTCGTTAATCTCTCTTATTAGATCGCATAACTTCTTTGCTGGCGGGCCAGAGTGGCCGCGTTGACGTGAACACATTCTCCTTTTCCACACACACACACACACACACACACAATGGACTTACAGCTGCCAGAGGACGTCTTCCCGGCTCTCACGCCGGAGGAGGTTGCCGCGCTGCCACATGACGACCTGGGGCCGACCGTGCTCGGCACGTCCTGGGCCCTCGTGGCCGTGGCCCTCGTCTTCATCTCCCTGCGCATCTACTGCAAGATCACAAGACACAAGGCCATCTGGTGGGACGACCACTTCCTAATAGTCTCCTGGGTAATTCGCCCCGCCCCCGTCCCTCGCGAAAATACCACCGCAAACCAAGGTTGTCTAACGAACTCTCAGGTCCTCCTCGCAGCGTCGACCGGCCTGATGACCCAGCTCGTCCGCCTCGGCTACGGCAAGCACATCTGGGACATACCCCTCGAGAACTTCCTCCTCCGCATGCCCCTCATCATCAACATCGCCGCCACCTTCGCCATCCTGGCCTCCGCCTGGAGCAAGACCTCGTTCGCCATCACCCTGCTGCGCATCAGCCAGGGCTGGGTGCGCGCCCTGGTGTGGTGCATCATCGGGAGCATGAACGTGCTGCTGGGCCTCAGCGCGCTGTTCAACTGGATCCAGTGCTCACCCGTGCAGAAGAGCTGGGACCGCACGGTGGAGGGGACGTGCTACGGGACGGGGCCGATAGTTGACTACCTCATGGTCTCGACCGGTATGATCTTCCTCCTTTTCCCCCGATGGTTTGTTTGGCGTACCAGTAGCTAATAGGAGGCTGTAGGGTACTCTGCCGCGATGGACTTTGTGCTGGCGCTTCTCCCGTGGAAGCTCGTCTGGCCTCTGAACATGCGCAAGAAGGAGAAGATCGGGGCCATCGTCGCCATGAGCATGGGCGTCTTCGCGGGCATAACGGGCATCATCAAGCTCGTCCAGACCCCTCGCATAAAGGAGGGCGACGTCTGTAAGTCTGCCCCTGCCTCCCAACTAGACCCCACTCTCTCAACACACGACTGACCTGGCAGACCACGGCGTCGTCCTCATCATCTGGAGCACCGCCGAGTCCGCCGTAACGATGATGGCCGCCAGCGTCCCCATCCTCCGCACCCTCCTCCGCCAGACCTCCGAGTCCGCGAACAAGCCCCTCGCCGCCACCACGGTCCGGCGCACCGGCACCGCCGAGACCTTCTCCGCGGGCAGCAAGAACACCGTCGTCATCGAGTCCAACCGGAGCAGCTCCGACAGGAGCATCTCGTTCTGGGGGATGCTGGGGGACGACGAGAAGGAGGGCGGCCACGCGAGGGAGGGGAGCGGGCAGATCTGGAGGGTCAACGAGGTGGCGGTCGAGTATGAGGCGCGGCGGACGCCGAATGTATGAGCCTGTGTGGAGTTGTGTTTCCGGGATTGGACTTTGGCTTTCTTACCATCTTTTGGCGTCTACACTCTCATTTGCATTTCCCGGACGCACTTTTTCTTCTTTTTTTCTTCGGTCTTTACATTTGTTTGGTACGCTCTGTACGAGGGGATATGATCATGGCTAGGAATATTGGCTCGGATATGGCGCAAGGAAAACTGCGGGATAGGGGCTCCCCTCGGATCAATTTGCTTGTATGAGACTGCGTTGGAAGGGTTGGTTTACCGGGTTCGCCATGTACGAAGAACTGAACGATGCAATGGACGCGAGTTACACTGTTCCCAGCATTATCCTCGTTATTGACGCTATCCTGATCGGAAGGTTCTAAAGTAGCATATTTGTTCGTCCATAAACAGCAGCCGTAGATCATCCCAAATGCAAGGCACCAGGCTAGCGCCTGTTTTCCGGGATTGATTACAAGTAAGAAGTGAAGGATCGAGCTTGGCGCGGGACGAGAGAAATGAGTCACCCGGCCAACCAGGAGAGTCATCCCTCGAAACCGAAAACGAGATAGCGAATCGGGCATAAAGATGAGAGCTACGCGTGCGCCGGCCAGTACCATCTTCAGTTGCCCGTTTCCGAGAAAACCCAGCGGCGGCTCGAACTCTGCAAAAGCGCAAGCGCTTCTTCTCCATGGACCCCGCACAGGACAGTGCCCGACGGCTGGACATCCTCGACCTCCCAGAGGATGTCCTTCGCGACATATTTGAATATTTCACCCATCAGGGCCTCTACAACGATGACGGCGAGGTCCTCTGGTACTACCCTCCGTTCTTCGACGAGCACGACGACTGGAAGGTAGTGCAGAACATACGACTGGTGTGCCGCCGCTTCTGCGAGGTTGCGTCACCGCTGCTGGCCCCCGTGCTCTACGCGCACATAAGCTCCGAGTCGCTCCGCCGCATCGACGGCCTCACGCGGAATCCCCTGATTGCCAGAGGCGTGCGCCTAGTCCACCTGTCCCTCGAATATCGCCCGAGGGAGGTCGCACTGGACTTCAATCTCTATACGAAACGGCAGCTCGAGAAGATAAGACAGCTCGGGGATCGCTGCATCTGGTATACCGAGTTAGTGATCCCCGAGGAAATGTCCGACGAGGAGCGGAAAGTAGACGAGGCTCTCGCCGTGTACGGCAACATCTCGTACGCATTGTACGATCCTTCTGGGCTGGAGGACGGAGATTCGGGCCCCCAGCCTGACGACGAGGTCCTTAAATTTCGGACGCTTGCTCGGCCCTGGTTCGAGGAATACAGGCAGGAGCACGAGGACCAATACCGACTGCTCACGGATGGATCCTTCGCGGCTGGCCTGGCCGCCTCTATCGGCCGTATGACTGCGCTGCGAGCAGTCTCCGTCGTTGACCGGTTCAGGATTTGCGTTGGCGATTACACTAGCATGTCGGATGTGACCGTCATAGCGAACGACATGGAGAAGCTACGTCAGTTAATGGTGGCGGCAGAGGACTGGAGCGTAATCGAGGAGATGAGCCCAACGCCCGAACTCCTACCTGCGAGACTGCTGTGGGAGTTGCCAATCGCCATAGACGAGGGGGGGCACCAGCTGCGAGAGCTGTCAATATCCGCCATGCCCCTGGAAACTAACTTCGAAAAGCTGTGCCCAGGCGGCCAGAACGAGACCCAGGCAGGGTGGGATCGTCTTCGGTCCGCGTTCCGGTGCCTTCGAAGAGTACAGGTTGGAGGAGGAGGAGGGAACATGTCTTCCGGATGCATACGAAACCAGCATATTCCGGCCGAGCAGCGGGCCCATGTAGACAATTATATCGGCGCGCTCCTATCCGGCCCGTGCTTGGAATGGGTGGACATCGACCTTGGTCCCCTGAAGCTCCACACCGGCAGGCCCAGAAGCGGGATCAGCCCCAGTGACAAGGCGTACCGCTTCGGCCAGGTGTTGGCCCCGGTGTGTTGCGCGAGACTGAGGACCCTGCACCTCAGCGACGTCGCACTGCGCCAGGAAGAGCTCGAAGGCTTCTTCAGAGGCCTGGGCGGCCGGCTGGAGACGGTCTCCTTGTACGAGGTCGCCGTACTAGATGGGGGCTGGGGGCGCCCGCTAGACGTGCTGCGCGAAAAGATTCTGGGCCGGCGCTCGTCTGGCGAGTGCTCCGTGGACCTCGAGTTCCTCCACGGGGGCGGGTTCGATTTGGTGCCTGGTTATGACAGCGATAGCGACGGCGATATGGTCGATACCATGGCCGGGGCGCTTCATCAGCAAGCAGAGAAGTACGTGTCAGGGACAGAGGGCATGGCTAACCCTGTTGCAGAGCTGGAGGCTGGATTGTAACATTAATATGATCGAGTGCGTTCTGCTATTCGGGGTGTTTGACCCATCTATGCCATAGCAATATCTCCTTGAAACTTTGCCCCAAAGTACAACGCCACTCGTCAGGATCTCTGTATGCCTTGGGGCCGCGCTGCTAGCGTGGAGAACGCCTATACGCTAGGTGACGTTCAGGGACGAGTGCATGAGGGAGAAACGTGGTTGAGAAATTTAGAGAGATTATCGTCGAGTGTTTAGACGGTATTGCGGAAGGTTCCTAGCGCCGATGGTCGACTTCCGGACGACAGATCATCCTGGCCAGTGCTTGCTAGACAGGTGAGCCGTGCTCGAAGATAACGCTTAAGAGCATGACTGGTGTCATCGATGCCGCATATCCGAGTGCAATGAACTGAGAATATGTCTGCTGGATCACCTTGTCGAAAAGCACCAGTTCTGAGCATATGATAAGTGTGCCTAACCAGCACAGTAGATGGTAGTAATATTACATATGTTAAGGATCCGTCAAAAGGCGTTTCAAGGCACGCATATAGCTAGGCATAATATAGCCTCCGCAAAACGTTTCGCCGATCTCGACGGCCAGTATAGACCAAGCCTTGACACGACGTGCTAATAATTTAGCAACTACTATATGGTACTGCTATTTCCTCTTCAGATGCTTGCGTAATCGGCGTTCTTCGGGAGATCTCTGAGATAATCCGCTGTGTGCCCGCTGCTGAGCCTATATTACCTTGGAAGACAGACAACGTTTTGTTTTGTAGCCCGGGGGCTTTTCGAATTTACACAGGCTCCCTTGACGTTACCAGTTTGTGTTTCCCTTCCTATCCTGACTCGTATTGGTTAACATTTGGCTTTTCGCAATCATACTAGACACTCTCAAGCTTGCGCGTCTTATCTGTCTCGCATCCTTTCCAGTAGCGTTTGCCGTACACCCCTACCTTCCTTTCCAGCTCTGTCCCAGAGCGCTCCATATACGCAAAGAACAATCCAGCTTAGTCTCACAGAATATGTCGTGCTCAATGGCACCGTCCAAGCCCTTGCCCCTACAAAGAAGAACTGCACGCCTGAATTGGGCTCCCGTCTCCTTCAGCGGGTAGTATCAGCCGGTATGTGGCCATCCATTGTATCCTTGCGACTCGACGTACTGGTATAGGCATACTACGGGGATTTTGGAGAGGTGGAAGGTGCTGGTTACGGCAGATACTACCCGGACTCGGCGTCTGCATTCCTGGGCGAGGATATCCCGCTTCAGATTTCTCACATGTGGACTGCCGAAAGTCCTTCCCTGCAGTCCTCTATCCATTCCCCACAGCAGCGGCCGGACGAGATAAGAATCAAGGAATCAAGTTTTCGTGATTGGCATGGATCCACCACTGTCCTGGTCTCATAGGGCGAGGTCGTAGATCTGCTCTTCGAGATCATTTTGAGCCGCCGCGGATCCGGCGGCTGAATGCTGGGCGTCGGTTGTTTCGAATGACGCAAGTCGGAGATATAGCAAGACCGCCGATCACCCTGCCGGGGAGAAAAGCGATCCCGTCCCGATCCATTCTGGCACTCGATGATCAGGGCAGCGATATTAAATCGGTCCCGGCACTTACCGCATTCGGAATTCGGCACAGGGGAGAGAGTAGACCCCCACATACGAGAGCCGCTGCCCCTGGAGGGATCGTCGGCCTTCGCCAGCCTGTATATATACTTGACAGGATGCCATCATGGCCCACGCAGCACCGTCCAGGCACGCGCTCTCACTCCGCCCCACGGTCCCTAATAGTGCCATCCCCGCCTCCCGCCCAAAATGCACGCCTCGGTCCTACTCCCCCTCCTAGCCGCGGTGGCCACCGCCCTGTATAGCCGGCCCGACAAACCCATCGTCCTCGAGCAGTCAGGGGGGTTTAACATCGGCGGAAAGGTCATCGCGGACCCTGACGACCCGAGCCAGACCCTCACATGCGATCACGGCTACACGGAGTACTTCATCCCTTGGGAGGCGCGCGAGACAAGCCTTGTCATGTGGCACAGCTCTAGTGCCCAGGTCTGGCAGAACCGTTGGGACGGCGGTGAGGGGTTCAAGGATAAATTCCTACGCCGCGGCTACCCTGTCTATATCTGGGATGGGCCTCGTGTTGGCCGAGCTGGCTGGAGCTGCGAAGCCTTTACCTACAAGCCTAGCTACCGCGATTCGGGCAACTTTGTGGCCTGGAACTTTGGCCCCGAGCCTGGCGTCTGGTGGGATGACGCACAGTTCCCTACCGAGGACCGCGACTACCGCCTGCAGCAAGCCAATGGTGCCCGGTATATAGAATTCGACAACATGGAGAGCGTGCAGATCCAGTCAGACGCTGCAGCGCTATCGGCAGACTCCGGCATCAACGGCGATATTGTCTACCTGACAAACTCTGCAGCTGGGCTACGTGCTATGCTGACCACCGTCAAGAGCAACTCCACCAACATCAGGGGCATCGTTGCCTATGAGTCGGTTGGCCTCGTTTTCCCCGAACGATCTGGGGTCGAACAGGGCACTGGCGGGTTTGGGCCTGTCGTTGTCCCAGATGAGGAGTTTAAAAAACTTGCAAACCTAGACGAGATCCAGCTGGTGTTTGGCGATCATAGAGCAGAGGATTTCCCTGGGGTTCTGGAGGCGAGGCAGGTGGTGGAGCTAATAAACGAGGACGGAGGGAACGCGAAGGTCGTGATGCTCGGAGACGACGAGGGGCTAGAAGGGAGCTCGCACATACCGTTTGCCGATATGGACAACGAGCAGGTTGCGGGACTCCTGGATGACTTCCTAGAGAGGAACGGTCTGGACGGATATTGAATGCTGCTTTGGGAAAGTTGTATATAGAAGGACGCTACGATCGCACAATGTCTCGCGTCTACTGGATTGATAATGGAAGCCGCTGTGGACATCTATGTAAAAGAAAGACGGGGCAGTTACTATAAAATATATTTATGCTGTGAAATCCAAAGACGCACATACGAAGACTAACGAGGCCAGATGAGAACTCGATCAGCTTGTCGACAATACACTCACGATTAGTGTCCTCCCGACCAGAATGTTCTAAGAGTGGCAGGTTCGTTCTTCCGGAACAGGAGCCCCGGGTCATGTCAAATGCAGGACTCCGGCTCGAACCGGTGTTCCGGGATTACCGGCCCGAGCCGCCGCGCGCCAGATCGTGTTTAGTATGGTCTGAGCCATGGTTGCGATGTGATATCGTAACACCTCGTCGCACGCTAAATCGGACCCTGGGCCATCCTATTTTGGGCATCGAACAGAGAAGTGGTGATAGAACTTCTAGTCCTTTTCAGTAGTGGTTTTATAGTCTTACCGCGATAGGCGAATATATTGTGCTTCGTCCAATTCCACTGCATTCTGCCCGGCTTGAACAGCCCCTATATGGACATTTTGCCTCCACTACGACTCTTCTCCTGCTAAAGCTAATCCCTTTTCCCCCCTCGCCAGTCCTTCGTCCGAACTGCGTCCGCCCCTGTTAGCAGCTGATGTACACTAGGCATCCCACATTCTCCTTGGTACCGGGCCCTCTTGCTGTCGTCCTATCCTTGGGCCTTGAAACGCTAACATAGAAACTTTATATCATCCATCGTTGTGGCTGTGCCCAGTGCCGAGTCATCTCCATCGTTATTTTTAGATCGTGTTACTAGACATAGGCTTTGTCCGACAAAATTAGGTCCTTCTGTCTACACGTCCATATACCATATGTCGTGCTCGCTGTCTATGAAATTCAGCAGCATATTTTACATCGGAATGCCTCAGCCATGACACACTTCATTCTGGAGGAAAATGCACAGAGACCACTATGGGTAAGTTAACATTCCTGTATGTCTTTGATATGCAACTGGAGCACAACATGCGCAGGGGCGCTGTTTTGTGGGAATGGTTTTGATCTTATAATAGACCGAGAGTGGATTCTTGTCCAAACTGCTAAGCTTTCAAATGACGTATTCGTGCATACAGATATCCTGTGCATATGTACATACAGTATGCAGTCGAGTCCGCTCCACGCGATAATGGCCCCGAACAGCGCGAGAAACTCTGAAAGCGGTAGACGGTCCTGCAAAGGAACACGTCCTGGGTTGCACTTCGTTTGAAGGAAGCACGTATGAAACCCTTGTCTGGTTCAAGAACGCCTCTCCCATTGGGCGCGGCTAAAACGGCACGAAAGCTTCCGATGAAGGTAACCTCAAGCTTCAAGGGAGTAATGATTGCCGCTAGGACCATGTGAAGGTACGGCGGGCTGAGGGCCAGCCACCAGTAAGCGGACAGGGTTTTGTAATTTCCAAGCCACGTTCGCATATTCCCGGAAATCTTCCGCAGTCCCTCCGTCTCACTACGTACGTAAGTGGTACGCTGCAAATCCACAGGGTGACATTTGCGCGAATCCAAAGCACACCGGTGTCACCCAAAACCTTACCCGGTGCAAAGGCCCTTGCGGATATTATCTTGCCGTTGGAACCCCACGCTTTACTTGTCCAAACTGCCATCGCAACCTCTCGTCGGTTCTAGAGCGTCCCAACTGCGCGACTCATGATTGCATTCCCCGCTGCAGCGCCCTTCGCGGGCAAGATGTTCAGCCATGTCCTCCCCAGCCTCCTCACCGTCCTGCTTCTCTACATCTCCAGGGTAATCTACATCGCCTTCTTCTCGCCCGCATCACGCATTCCCGGGCCCATGCTGGCACGGTTCACGCGGCTATGGGAGTTCAACGCACTTCGCCACGGCGACTTCGAACACACAAACGTGAAGCTGCATGAAAAATACGGTACGCGCTGGCAGCAGTGGGGCCGAAAACCCCACGGCATTCCGACTAGAGCCCTCTCCCGCCTAACATTGCTACCCTAGGCGCCGTCGTCCGGATCGCTCCGAACCGATTCAGCGTGGATGGCCTGGACGCGGTCAAGACCATCCTGGGACATGGCAGAGCCTTCCCGAAATCAGCCTTCTACTCGACGTTCGGCATGCCCAACAAGTCCAACCTGTTCTCCGAGCCGACGAACGCGAAGCATGCGACGATGAGGCGGCATCTTTCCATGTTATACTCGACATCGACGCTGCTGTCTTATGAGATCTTTATCGACTCCTGCACGCGTACACTCGTTAAGAAGTTCCGCGAGTTTGCTGAGGCGGGGAAGAGAGTGCATATGCCTGATTTCATGCAATATTACGCCTTTGACGTGGTCTCGGAGATGACGGTCAGTACCCCAGCCATACCTTTCGTGCCCACTCTACTACATTAGCGCCCTGTACGGGGTTCCTAGCTAATGCACCTCGGATAGGTTGGCCGTAACTTTGGTATGATGGAAGAAGAAGGCGATACCAGGGGCGTCATCGACGCAATTGACGGCGGGAACATCTACGCCGCCCATGTAGGCCTTGTCCCCGAGGTACACCAGTGGGTCGGCCTTGCCTCCAGGATCTTCCGGCTCGAGCCGCCCTTCCAGGCCGTTTCAGACTTTATCGGACTACAAATCGAGGCCAGAGAAAAGGTCAGGGAAGCAAGAGGAAACAGCAATGACGGCGCTGAGAGGCAGGACTTCCTGGAGAAGCTTCTCGACCTGGAGGCGTCTGGGAAGAACACCAGGGAAGACACGTGGACCGCTTGCACGCAGAACATCGCCGCGGGGTCCGACACGACGAGCATAGCCCTGTCGAGCGTGGTTTACTATCTCTTAAAGCACCCTCGCGCGCTGGAGAAGCTGCGGCGGGAGCTCGGGCATGCCGAGGCGGCGCGGCTCGCGTCCAGGCCCATCACGTTCAAGGAGGCGCAGGGGCTTCCTTACCTCCAGGCCGTTATCATGGAGACCATGAGGATACACCCTGCCGTAGGGCAGCCCATGACTCGCACCGTGCCGGAGGGGGGAGCAACTATTGGCGGCTATCACTTCAACGAAGGCGTACGTATACGTGGCAGAATTATACACCGGCGGCATCTTTGGGTGGAGGCTAACTGGGAGATGCCTACAGGCTGAGGTCGGCGTTAATCCGTGGGTGATCCATTACAACAAGAAAATCTACGGGGAGGATGCCGCAGAGTTCCGCCCCGAAAGGTGGTTGTGCGAGCCTGCCGAGCGAAAAGTTCTGGACCAGAACTTCCTTGCCGTGAGTCTACACCAACCCCTCCCCTTCCCTTTTCAGTTTTACCCCCCAGAGACCGTCATAATGTTGAGAGGTACACCGCTTACAACCCCACCCGCTCTCAAGTTCGGATCGGGTCCTCGCACATGCCTTGGCAAAAACATCAGCATGCTTGAGCTTTCCAAGGTGATTCCGGAGATTGTGCGTCACTTCGACTTTGAGCTGGTAACCCCCGGCGGCGAGTGGGAGACCAGCAACAGGTGGTTCGTGAAATCTTCGTATGAATGCCTGATTTCCGAGAGGAGGGAGGGTTGAGGGGGAGCATTGCTATTTCCCACCATCTGAAAGTATTGAGCGGGTAGGAGAAGAGATTTGGACCTCTACGGGTGATTTCGCGGGGGTTGGAGTTATCATGGTAGAAGCTATTAGACGCCGGATAGCGGCGGTAGGTGTCGACTGAAGAAGATACTGCTTTGTTTGGTTCGTCGAATGGTGGTCTCGTCGCACCTTGCTCAATCCTGAAGGTGAATAGCATGAACGCGTGTCATATCCAGAGGAGCCGTGAAGGGATAACCGCCACGTATCGCTGAAATCGAGAACAACATGAATTCGGTCGAGAGAAGGCTTCACTATGCGTATAGAATCGAGCAGGATCCCGCGCACGAGATTGATCGGGTGGATTCTGGCCTGAAGGCCAGCGGATGGCCGCGCGCAGGTCGTGTGCAGTTTCAGTCGCTGACGCTCAGCCATCGTCCCGGCCTGGATCCGGCACTCAGGGACGTCACGCTGGATATTAAGCCTGGCGAGAAGTTGGTGTTGTGGGGCGCACTGGTGCTCGAAAGACTACTTGTAAGTGCCTTTTGTGATCTCGCCACTTTCCTCCCCGTCATTAGCCAAGACTCTGTCCTCCTGGCTGGAACTATCCGGTACAACCAAGACCCCTGCGAGAAGTACGACGGCGACTGGCTGCACTAGTGCTTGCGAAGGGCCGGACTTGCCGGTGATCAGCCGCACACCGACGGAGCTAGAGGCCAGGCAGTCTATTCAAGGGGGCTCTGCGATGTCTGGGTAATACAGGCTTGTTCGGTCGTATCGACTTTCGTAATAAACTACCCTCAGATATCTTTCTACAGCAGCTAGTGTACTATTCTATTCGTGCCCTGAACGGTTTTCTTCCGTCACAGTGGTACCATTGCGTGAAGAAGCAGTTGAAATGGGGGTGAAAATGGGGGCTGTGACAAGAGCGCAACTGGAGGCGAATGTCGCTGTAGGACGAAGCAGTGTGAACAATTTCCGCCGAGAATTAAGCTTACAGGGACAGGTACTGCCCTACAAGTCTTCATGCAAGAACAACTGGGGTCGGTAATTTCGCTACGTAAAAACGGGGAATACGAATGCTTGGTTCTCTTGGCAACGGCCAACTTGGCCAGAAACGGATCTGATAAGCCGGCCGCCCTTCGCGTGGTCAGCAGCCGATGTCGGCATGCCCCGGAAGCCAGTTCTTATCAGATCCTTCCGAGGGTCGTACTGGAGGCCGTAATAGGCTATGATTGTCCCTGGGCATGCATATCAGGTGCTGCCAAGTCGCGTGGGGGGTGTTCTGACCGCGGTTAGCGTCTGGGCCGTCATACCAATAGTTCTTTTGCTGCGTCCACCCCCGTCACAACGAGCGGGGAACTCCGGACGAAGCCAGACCCTGAAAATCTAAAAGAGAAGACGTAGAAAAAGGCCTGCGAGACTCGCTGGAAGCCCACTTGGCCGTTCTTTCTTCGTTTCCTGAACCTAGAACCCAAGCTGCCTGCGTCCACTTGGCTCACATCCACTACCCTGGGATCTTACTTCACCTCCCCTGGCTGCTGTATTTTCTAGGGCGTGAGACCCAACGCTTGCCCGGCTACAAACGACATGACGGCGTCGCCCGGGGCTCACGGTACTGGCCAGCCCAAGACCACCGACATGAGCCATGAAACGATTGATGGCGCCGGAAAAGCCGACAATGGTTCCACAACTGAAGCCCAGCAGCAAAAGCCGCCCGTCGCCACGGAAGACGGGGACCACAGCAGAATCGGCGTCAGCAAGGTCGAGGCCTTCAACAAGGTCCTGTACCAGTCCGGCAAGTCCGGCAAGGTGCTCCTCTGGCTCCTGGGCGCCTCCATCGGCCTAACCATGTTCGCCTACGCGCTCGACCAGGGCATCACGACCGCCATCTTCACCACCATGGCCAGCTCCACCTTCGGGCAGCACAGCTCGCTCGCCGCCGTCTCCACCGCCAGCCAGGTCATCCGCGCCATCAGCAAGCCCTTCATCGGCAAGCTGGCCGACATCACCTCGCGCCCCACCACCTACGCCGTCATCCTCGTCTTCTACGTCGTCGGCTTCGTCGTCGCGGCCAGCGCGGGCACCTTTGCGGCCTACACGGTGGGCATCTGCTTCACCGCCGTCGGCAAGTCCGGGCTCGACCTGCTGAGCGACATCATCGTCGGCGACCTGACGCCGCTGCAGTGGCGAGGCTTCTTCGGCTCTGCTATAGCGCTCCCCTTTATCGTTACCGTCCCCGTCAGCGGCTTCATCGCCGAAGCCTTTGTCGACAACTGGCGGTGGGGCTTGGGCATGTTTGCCATTCTCGTGCCAATCTTGCTCCTGCCGGCCATCTTTACGCTGTACTCGATGCAGCGGCGGGGGGAGAAGGCGGGCATGGTCACCATGGCGGCTTCGAAGCGCCTGAGGACCGGGGCTGAGGGTGACTCTGAGGATCCTACCAAGTCAGTCGGTTTCACCTTTTGGGTCAAACTCCTTTATGAGGGCCTGGTCGATATCGACATCATCGGGCTCATCATCCTAGGGGCGGCCTTCTCTCTCATCTTGCTGCCCTTCACCCTCGCAGAGAACGCAGATGGAGGTTGGGCCAACGCAAGAATCATTGCCATGCTCGTGGTCGGCGTCGTCCTACTTGTCGCCTTTGTCCTCTTCGAGAGGTACCTTGCTTCGAAGCCGATCATGACAAGGCGTATTCTCAATAACCGCACGTTCCTCGTCGCGGCCACTATCTACACCTTCAACCAGATGGCCTCGTCAACACGTTCCACCTATTTCTCCTCGTACATCTACATCATCAAGGAGTGGACGACTTACGAGTGGACCATATTCCTGGGCATCACAACTATGGGGCTCTGCATCGTTGGACCCATCGTTGGTCTTATCCAGAGGCGCACGCACAGATACAAGTCGCTAATGGTCTTCGGTGCAGCGGCCAGGCTGATTGGGTACGGATTAATAGTACAGGGCGACGGCAAAATGGTCCAAGGAACCGCCCGCTTGGTCGCCGCGCAGTTGATATACTGCCTGGGCTCCTTCAACGTCGTCGGCGTTCGCGTGGGCAGCCAGGCCTCGGTGCCGCACGAGGACATGGCCTCGATCATTTCCCTGCTCACGCTGTGGTCCACCTTGGGCTCTTCCGTTGGCAGCGCCATCTCGTCAGCCATTTGGACGAATGAGATGCTCAACCGCATGTACAAGGAGATGCCCGGAGTCGACGAAGAGACGGTCCGGGAGCTCTACGGGAGTATCAGGGCGCTGCGCACTGGATATGACTTCGACGACCCGGTCAGGCAAGGCGCCATCCGTGCGTATTCCTATGTCAATGGCCACATCGCCACTACCTCCCTTGTCCTGGCTGCCGTGCCCCTGATCGCATCCTTCTTCATGCCAAACTACTACCTAGGCGAGCAGCAGAACGCCGTCACGAACACGGGCCTGGATGGTGAGAGGGTTGATATACCTCAAGGATCGTCGAGCAATCACGGAAATTCCGGTGACCAGCCGAGACCATTCTATCGCAGGCTTCTCAATGCGTATTATAAAGACGCATAGTTCAACATCACGTCGAGTGGGAGTGGATCGCTGGGCACTAAGCATCCTGAGATGGAAATAAGCTCTCTGGTGTAGTGCGCTGGTGACGGTGCTATTGTTCGGTTCGGGGTTAGCAATTAGTTATTATTGGCTAGCACCAACGTCTGCTAGTAGCGAGTGGCCAAACGAGTTTCCATTGCAAAGGCTAGGGCGATAAAAAGATTTAACTACAAGGGCGACTCTTAAACAGTCCCAACCATTACCTGTCTAGCTCCGCCCAGACGGCCCCCGAGACGCGCGACTCGCCCTCGCCTCAACCGCCGCCATGAGGTCCCAGTATGCGTAGTCATCCATGCACGACGTCCCCTCTTTCCGCTCAAACCGCCAACGGCCTGGACGAACGCGCCTGGAATCGGTGTAGGACAGCCACGGGGAGGGGCCCGTCCCGATGTCGTACTTGATGTACTGCAGCCGGCGGGACTGGGCGACCCCGATGCCCGTGCCGTGAAGCCACCTCCCCGCCGCCCTGCCTTTCTCGTTGTCATTGGAGATGGACGAGCCGTCGGACTCGTCGGAATCGTGCGTCTTGTCGGGCTGCTCTTCGTCGTGCGTCTCGCCGGGCTTCTCGTCGTCGTGCGTCTCGCCGGGCTGATCGTCCTCGTGCGTTTCGTCGGGCTTCTTATCTTTGTCTGTCTCGTCGATATCCACGTCCTCCCATCGCTCACCGGCTCCCTCATCTTCCCGTGTCTCGCTGGGTTCTTTTTCCCCGTCCGCGTCGTTGAGATCCTCATTCTCGTCCGCATCGTTGGGCTCTTCGTCCCCGTCCCCGTACGTCTCGTTGGGCTCTTCCACCACGTCCACGTCAGCCTCGTTGGGCTGCTCCTCTTCGTCCATCTCGTCCGACTCCTCGTCCTCATCCGACTCGTTGGACTCCTCATCATCGTCAGTCCCGACAGACATCCGTTCCACGAACACATCGTCAGAAGGCGCGGGGCAGGCGAAGCTGCGGTGCGTCTTTTGAGAAGCGCGGTACGCGAGCACCTCCCTCCTGACGCCTCTATACTCGGCGTCGCCCTCCATCGCCTCGATGGTGTCCCTAGGCGCCCCGTTCCAGCCGCTGCCGCAGCCCATGCGGAACACCCTAAGCGAGCCCATGATCTCAGCCCAGCGCGAGAGGACGTGGTGCCACCGCATGGGGTACTCGACCCTCTTGACGTTCCACGCATGCTGCAGGACGACCTCGGGGAGCGGGTACCCCGGGTCGCTGCTGCTGAACGGATGCTGCTGCCTGGCCTTGTAAAGGACGGGGCAGTCGTCCAGGTAGAGCTCCTCGAGCCGGCCGCCGCCGACGGACGCGACCCAGTCGGCCTGCCACTCGTGCGAGAAGACGTAGTTCCCGAGCGCCAGCACCCTCAGCCGCGGGAGGGCCACCCTACGGAAGTCCATCTTTGGGAACCAGCCCCAGTAGTCCCGGTAGTACAGCGAGAGCACCTGCAGCTTGTCGGCCACAGGGGGGGCAAGCCACGACCCGGGGAGCCCGCCGAAGAAGGAATACTTCTCCTCGAAGTAGGTCGCGTTCTCGGGTGAGGCGTCGTCCTCCTCGGTGGCGACGTAGAGCTTCAGGTCGACCAGGCTGGGGAGGGCGAGGACCGCCTCCCAGGCGGCGGAGAGGCGCGGCTCGTGGTAGTCGGCCAGGTTCGCGATTGTCAGCTCCCTAAGCTTTATGACCTGGCCCGAGGTGGCGCCCTCATCGGGGTTAGGATGCAGGGGCTTCCGGTCCTTCACGTCCGCCTCATTCTCCGTGCTCTCGTCAATTTGTTCCATGCTTTCATCGACATCCTCCCCCTCGCCAGTGTCGATGCGTTTCTGGCGCTCCTTGGTCCACATACCCGCCACGCAGTGGCATACGGTATCGAGAACCCTGTGCCGAAAGTCCCAGGTCTCCTCGATATCGTAGCCAGGCCGGTCGTCGACATTCCCGCAGAACTCGCTGAAGCGCAGGTGGAGCGCCTTGAGCCCCCCAAAGAAGCGCAAGTACGGCAGGCTCTCCAAAAAGGCCACCGGAACCTCGTAGTTATTGTTGGCGTGGTATTCGAAATCGGGGCCGATCCACGTGTCAATGGTCAGCTCGCGGACGAGGTCGCGCAGCTCGGGGGAGCGGGCCACCTTCGCGAACCGCTCCACCGAGGTGCCGAACGCCTCCAGGGTCAGGCTCTTGTATGCCCAGCGCCGGGCGATGCTGCCGACGGAGCGCGAGACGAGGCTCAGCTGGAACAGGGTCGGCTTGGACATGTGCGAGCATATCTGGTCCCAGATGTCGGTGGACAGCTCGGGCGGGCTGGCGGGGCGCTCTCCGGTGCTTGGGGCGGCCATGGTGAGAAGTCGGGGATTCAAAGTCCAGAAGAGGCAGGAGTTGGGATGGTTCAACGGAGAACCGTAGTCGGCTGAAGTTGGGCTCAGCCGGCGGTGCAGGGTCTAGGCTACTTTTATGTCAGACTGGAGCGCCTGCAGCCAGCAGCTCAGATCCGCTCTGCTGCCTGGACTGCCTGCTGTCCCGCCCAGCACCACACGTGCATCAATTAACCCGCGCCCACCACGGCGGAACACAACTGCCGACCCTGCTCTCTGCCTCATTTCATCCATGTCCCAGCGCTTCAAAACCTCTCAATCCACTTCACATATTTAGTTCGTATGCCAACACGATTTACACTATTATCCACGACGGTCGGGGAGGAATACTCGTATGAGCTACAGATAAACCTGTCTGTTTGCGACGTCTCCTACTTTCTCGGGATCTGCGCGGTATTATTCAACCGCAAGCTACGTATAACGGCCTAGGCCGAGGACACCAGAGAGATTCCCAGAGTAGCCAGAGAGCGGTCCCTTGTCAAGGCTCATAGGTCGATTGCGTTCTTAGCTTTGGCTACAGGATGTCATCTTTTCTATAAAAGAGGTACATCGGGGTGTAGGTCCTACGTGAACGAAAGCCACGGTACAAATTACCCGGGCAAGACGACTCGGAGATGTGGGTGTCCGAATAGCCTGAAGGCGCCTGAGGGCCTCATCTCTTGTCCAGCGCTCGGGTTTTCGAAACACGCTCACCCAATCCCATTGTAAAGTCACGATCCACCCCGCAGAGGACCTTGCCCCTGGGCCTAATTATACGCTAATCGCTCTTTTCACCACACTGTTGTCAATAGAGTTCCAACTAGTCGAAGGACGACATGACGTTAAGGCGACATCATTTCAGTGGGCGGCGTGCCCAAAGCCGTACCGAATCCCGCACGAAGCGCTATAACGAGAACATCAACCCCAGCCACCAGAAAAAGCGTCTCATGGGCAAACGATAAGATGCACCCACACCCAATGGCCGCCACGCCCAACATACAAGACACCACAGGACGATAGTGTTGTCGCCGCACCTCTGATGGTCCACTAAATTCCAAGCAGCAATTGGGCCTAGCCCGCGGACCAGGCGCGCCACGTCTCCCTGCCCCAGCCCTACTCAGACACCGTCCCTGGACCACCCCGGGCACTAAGCATGCCCGCAACCAGAATCCTCAGCAAACCCTGGAGCGGCGTGTCGTCCATCAAGATGCCGGGAACACAGCACCGGCATGGGGAGAAGCCCCACTGGAGGATAAGCGCCCGCCGAGAGGCAGAGCTCTCGTCCCACGACGACTGGAAGGAGGGCCAGATCTACGCCCTTAACAAGCGCCACCGCGCGGGGACCTCCGTGAGCCTCGGCCAGCGCATCCAGCAGATGACCTGGTCCTGGTTCACCCTCACCATGAGCACCGGCGGCCTCGCCCTCCTCCTCAACAAGACGCCCCACCAGTTCCGCGGGCTCAACATCATCGGCCGCGTCCTCTTCGTCTTCAACCTCGTCCTCTTTGTCTGCGTGGTGGCCTGTCTGGCCTACCGCTTCGCCAAGAACAGGCGCGCATTTTCAGCGAGTCTGCTGCACCCGAACGAGTCCCTGTTCTTCCCGTGCTTCCTCCTCTCAGTGGCTACGATATTGTCCGGATCTGCAAGCTACGGGGCGCCCCGCGCGGGACCCTGGCTCACCGAGGTCTTGTATGTCCTCTTCTGGGTCTACGCGGCCGTGTCGATGGTCTCGGCGATCGTGCAGTACTCGCTGCTCTTCAACGGCGCGCACCTGCCGGTGCACTCCATGACGCCGACGTGGATCCTGCCCATCTTCCCGGCCATGCTGCTCGGCACGATGGCGGCTTCCATAGCGCCGCTGCAGGGGCCCGCGCGCGCCATGACGGTGTGCGTCGCTGGCATCACGGCGCAGGGCCTGGGCTGGACGGTCTCCAGCCTCATCTACCCCATATACCTCGTCCGGCTGATGCAAGACGGCCTTCCCGCCCCGGGTATGCGCCCCGTCATGTTCATAGCCGTTGGTCCACCGGGCTTCACCGCCTTGGCCATGATTGGGATCGCGCGGGCCCTGCCGCCTGAGGCTGCTTACTTCACGGAGAACCCTAACGCCCGGGAGACGCTGCAGACGGTGGCCACCTGGCTCAGCATCTGGATATGGACCTTCGGCTTCTGGTTCTTCAGCCTGGCCGTCGTCGCCGTCCTGTCATCCGTGTACATGAGGAGGCTGGAGTTCACCATGGTGTGGTGGGCCCTGGTCTTCCCCAACGTCGGGTTCGCGATAAGCACAGGTGACATTGGCCAGGAGCTGGGGAGCGAGGGGGTGCAGTGGGTTGCGAGCGGCATGGCTATCTGTGTTGTGGCCGTATGGCTGGTTGCTTTTGTCGCACTGATATGGGCGATGGTCCGGCGTAGAGTGCTATGGCCGCGGATGCGCGAGCCGGAGTGACGGGAGTATATAGGTACACGGGAGAGGTATTCAGATGCCATGCGCACAATAGGAATCAGCTGGACCCGAGTCAGAACCCCGTTGTAATGTCATACCCAACCATACCCAACCACTCTATGTGCAAGGTGATTAACATGAGGAGGTTATTTTGCGGAGGGTGCGAGGGGTAGTTGTCCGTACCAGCCGTGGTGCCGTTTCGCTTCTTATATCCACTATGCCTACGAAGTAGCATCGTCGACATGATTACGGAAGACCTCATCGACTCTGGAACCCAGGATGAGCGGTGCACCTGTGTCCTCGCCAGCCCGTGCGAGCCACATCTTGGCCACTTCACAGAGCAGTGACATCCAGCTTAGGCGGCCGGAGACGCATCTTCCGTGCTTCATGTTTGCTATTGTAAGAGGCATAGTATTCCACTTTACGTACCAACACGGGAAGGCTTCGAATGATTTGTAACAAGCCACGCCACCAAAGTCACAGAGGTGCGGCTAGCCAAACGAAACAAGGTTCAACTCACCCTGTCGTCTGGGAGACGATGCTCGTTTACATGGCGTGACGCCAACCTCGTGGCCAGGAAACCTTGTATCTAAGCATCTCTGTCCTCGAGTTCCTGAGGCCGCATTCTCGCGTTTACCTTTCTTGATCTTCTGTCACTGATCAACATTGTTTTCCCGACGCGACCTTCCACCAAAACACAACCACTTCCATCAACCACTCTTCCATTCTATCAAACACCACCATTTCCATCGGTCATTCGGTGTCATTCGGTCTCTAAGCCGCTTTAATCCATCGAGCCAGGTCTATTTCCAACGTGTTCTCAAGATAAACACGTCGACACGATGGCCCAGAAAGTTGACGACCCGCCGTCGTACGGCGTCATCACGGCGCCTCCGCCCACGAGGGCACACTCTCCGATGCGCCTCTTCCCCACCGGGGAGCCGCCGCAGGATCTCGAGGCACAGTATGCATTTCCTTCCAAATTCACCTTGCCTTGAACTCAAGACCACATGATCTAACCTCCCGCAGACGCCAGCCCGCCGTGCCCAGCGATAACCGCGAGAAGCTCCACTGGTAAGCGCCGTCCCGACCCCCCCTAAACCCCCACGCTCAAGCTGACAACGAAAAGGGGGAACATCGACTCGAAGAACTGGACGCAGTTCATCCCCTGCTGCGCCCGCCCCGCCTGCCGCCCCCCCCAGTGTTGCACGGCGGAGAGCCTGAAGAACTTCGCGCGCGAGTCCTTCCCGTGCTTCGTCGGGCCGTTCCCGCGCACCAACAGGGTGTCATACATCCTCTTCCCGTGCTGCACGGGGAGCCCCGAGCGGCGCTCGAACAACATCGGGGCGTGCCTCGGCTTTCTGCTGATTGGGATTATGATGTTTACGATTGTGTGCTTTGTCGCGATGTTGGCTTATGTTATTACGAACGCAGTGGAGAAGGGTTAGGTGTGAGAAGATGACGGGGGATATGTTTGCGGGTTTGGCAGTTTCTTTTCTCTTTTGTCTTCTTTTATATTCTTTTTTTGGGCGTTGGAGGCGTCTGGAGGAGTCTGGAGAAAATGGAACGGGCAAGGTGCACTCGATCTCGAATGGGCGTGTGCAGCTTCAAGGTTGTGTCGGAACATAAGCTAGGGAGGCGCAGGATTGAATTTCGAGTAAATAGTTTGCACATGGGCTGTCTTAGACCAGCCACCCGACCCTCGTTTGAATGAACTCGACGATATCGTCAATCTCGTCCGGGATCTTGTACCAGTGGCCCTGTCCCTCATATACCTTCCACTCAGCCTCAAACCCCACAGCCTTCATCGTCTCATAAGCCTGTTCGCCGAGGGACAGGCGGACCTTCGCGTCCGCGCCCCCGTGGCCCAGGAAAACCGGTGTCGCAAGGGCCGAGTTTCCCCTGGTCGGCGGCTCTGGATCATCGCTGGCCAGCAGATGCCTGACATAGGAGAGGACCTTGATGGCGGGGTCGAGCGCTTCGCCTTCACCACCGAACGGGTCATCTTCAACGGTCTCTCCGTCGTCGTCCACTTTGAGGAGGTCGTCCATGTCGTTCCGAAAGGGAAGCCACCCGCTCATCCCAACAAAGCCACCAATGGGAAACCCAATAGCCAGGAGGCATATGAGCCCCATTGCACATCCCTGGCTAAGCCCACCAAGTATAGCATTCTCGCGCGACACATTCTCAACCTCCCGCTTGATGATCTCCAGGATCTCTCCGTACGACTCTTTGAGGCCCTGGGGCTGTGTGTGGCTGCGGAAAGACGGGTCTTCCAGCGACGCAATGTTGAACCACTGCGTCAGCTTCGCCCGACCGAACGCACTGGACCGCCGCCACCTCGACGTCGGGAAGACGAATCTCGTGCCAGGGAGGAGCTCCGGCAGTGTCTTCCCGTCGGAGCACACGCCGCTCTGGAGAAGCTCGCTGCCGAACTTTTGGCCGTTGGAGCTGAGGCCGTGGAGGAGGATGATGGTGTGGGTGTGCGGTGAGGAGGGCTCCACGATGAATGTTGGGGGTGGGCTGGTATTGCCTGCTTTTTGTGGCTCGTCCATCGTTGTTCGAATAGTTGAGTATACACCAAAGGTGGATGGATCGTAATGGTTTAGATATTGGTGGTGGGTTTCGAAGCATACATGTACGAGGTGTGCTTGTGCTGAAGCAAAGGTAATGGGACTGCGTTGCGAAAACGGGCACCTTGGCGCTTAGGCACCCGTGCATTGCTGGTCTCAGGGCCTGAGCAGCCAACCAGACGTCGCAGACACCACATACCCAGAGAACCAACACACTCGCCCCTCGCTTCTTCCCCCAGTAACTTTTGTATACCCTGCCCACCACCGCGCCTCATACCGCCCGCCCGAGTAGCGTAGAATACGAACCCGAGGAACAAGTGAGCGAAAAGATATCACCCCGCTTCTCTATGTGAAACTCGGCGAAGCCAACCGCTGCGGCCCCAGTCGACGTCAACCGCCCTGTATTCCCCGTCACTCTCGGCAGCATGGACCGAGTTATCACCAAAGAGGAATTCGCCTCGGCAACCCAGCTCCAACAGTTCAGCCCCACGCGCCTCCTGGCAGATGGCAAGACGGTCGTGAAAATGGGAGAATACACGCGGGAGACCGAGACCAAAACGATGGAGTTCGTCCGCCGAAACACCACCATTCCCGCTCCTGAGGTGTACAACGTCTACAAAGACGAAAGCACAGGGTTCGTCTGCATCGTCATGGAATTCGTCCCAGGCACGAGGCTCGACGAGGCCTGGCCTTCTCTGTCCGAGGGCGACAAGAAGTCTGTTATTCAGCAGCTCCGCGGTTATTTCGACCAGCTGCGACAGATCAAGGGGTCTTTCATCGGCGGCATCGACGGCTCGGGATGCGACGAGCAACTCTTCCCCGATGATTCCAGTTTCTGGGGGCCCTACAAAGACGAGGGTGAATTTAACCAAGCGCTAGTTGGTGCGTGGTCAGCCAACTATGCGGACGACCCGTTTATACGCCTTCTCAGCCAGATGCAGGCCAGTATCATGAAGGACCACGACATTGTCATGACGCATAACGACTTCGCCCCGAGGAACATCCTCGTCGACGGCTTGAAGGTGGTCGCGATTGTTGATTGGCAGCGGTCGGGGTTCTACCCCGAGTATTGGGAGTACTGTAAAGCTCTCTGGCGCCCGGACTGGGACAGCGAGTGGATCAATGAGGGTCTTGTGGAGGGCGCTCTGGACCAATACCTCAAGGAGGCCGCGGTGATTCTGCACACATCGTATAGGATATGGTGATAAAAGATACGCAAGATTCTCGGTCCTTCGAGCGCATTGGGCCTGGGTTATATATACTTCACACACGCTCACCTCCCCCTGCTGTATGGCTGTGATGCCATCTTTGTAAACAGAGCACTGGAAGGGGCCGAGGCCAGCCTGTCTTGGGGTTTGCCATGACGCCATGGTAACATCGAATTTAGGGCCAATCCCAGCGTGTGACCGCACAATTCCTGTTCTGTTTCCTAGCTGTCAGTGGAATCGCAAATTCTTTACCGAAGCCTTCGTGTACGATAAAATGAGGACACCTTGGATCCTGTCTTCTTTGCCTCCTGGGAGCATATTAGAATATGCCCGCAGGTGATACTAAAGAGAGTCTTAGACACGTTGCTATTGACCATATTTACCAAGGCGACAAAACGGTCGGTAATATTGGCACCCTGTCACAAGTCACCCAATCCCAAATCGAATCGCGGAGCGAGCCGAGCAAAGGCGGCCCAGGCTGGGGCTGAGAACAAGCATCACACCACACCGGCCGATTGGCTGCAAGTCCACGCTAATCCCTCTTCGGGAATCACTAGTTCGAACACGCCCCAGAGTGTGCGCCCGACGGATGTCACTCATCCAATATATCGAATGCAGTCCAAGTCGGCCCAGCCCGAGCGACTTTCCCTGCAAAAGGGCGCGTCCTATCGGCCTTTCCTTTCCGCACATCCTCCTCGACCTCCGATCGCAGCGCCTCCTAGGCTAAACCATCCAAGATGACGACAGTTGTGACAGACGGGCCCTACAGCACCTACATGGTGGTCGAGCTGACGACGATATGGACGCCCCCGTGCGAATCGATCATCCCCTTCGAGTACTACGACACCACGAGCTGCGCCCCGCCGGAGTACGAGTCCGTCTGGTACGACGGCGGCTACTACTCGCCCGCCATCTGCCCGAGCGGCTACACCGCCGGCTGCGCGCCGACAAAGACGCTGAAGAGCGGCCAGACAGGTGCCATCTGTGTCCCGAGGTACTTACCAACCGCCCTTTCCATTTTTGCACCAACAGATTGGCTTCCAGGAACTAACTAGATCAAGCGGCTGGGAATGCTCCTCCTTCCAGATGCACGCCTACTCCGTTGACGACGGCGAAACGATCTCCGTGCCGGCCTTCCAGATCAGGTGGGAGGAGGACGACCTCTCAGTCCTCGAGACGCACCCCCTCACGCCAGAGGCGGTGGCAACCGGCGATGGGGGTGGCGACGATAGAGACGGCGACTCAAAAGTGGGACCAGACGAAGGGGTCGATGGTGAACCCGACGGCAGCGGACTGTCGACAGGAGCCATCGCGGGAATTGTGGTGGGCGTCGCGCTGTTGGTGGCCATCGTCCTTATTTCCGGGTTCATCTGGTACAGGAAGCGATACCTCAAGGGAGTCAATGCTCCAGGGCAGGGAGCTCATGGAGACGAGAAGCCAGGGGCGGCTGCGACTCAACTCGGCAACGCGGCAGGGCTACCTCCCGTTTATCCCGGGGTTCCTCAGGAAATGGAGGCGTCTTATCAATTTGCGCCGCCGGGGCCTATCCAGGACGGTACTGTCAAGAACCCGGCCGAGGTCCAGGCCATTCCTGCCCTCGTCCGTAATCCGCATGGCCAGCAAGTCGGGGCGGCCGTTCCGCATCAAGTCTCGCATGAAGCACCTCACGAGATGCCTGTGGGATACGTTGTGCCTGGGACCTCGCCAGGGGCGTCCGAGCTCTACGCGTCCACAGCCAGGCCGTCGGAGCTAGGAGCCGGCACCTATCCAAACACTGGGACCCATGCTCCCGAGATTCATAGATAGTAACGACACCCGCGTTGACTTTCTCCCCTAACTCTGCCAGTCTTACCTGCCCTCCTTAGCCTTGACACCCTCACCCCATAGCCTTGTCCCTGTGTTTTCTAGATTCTATAGCGCAAATGGAATATATATTAGCTGTCCATACCTTGCTTCTGTTTTACCTAAGGCTATCCTATTCAGGGAAATCAAGGTCTCTATCTATATACTGTTTTTTATCCTGGATGTTTTAGAATAACACCACCTCCTTCACCCCCTTTTACTGCCTTTTGTTTTCCCTTGTCGGCCCTTGGATAGCCATTTACCATTCCCCTGTCAGTGTGCACACTCTCTTTAAATAAGTTTCTTTCTCCCTATTATGCTCCAAGGTTAGGTCTGCCTCCAAGTCCGGGTAATACAAGGGTGAAGGCAACTAGGGGAGGGAGAAGGAGCGTAAAGGTAAGGACAGGTATATCTATAACCTAGCACTGCATCCTTACTGCCCTCGTTGGCATTTGCATAGAGGTAAGGAGGGAGGGGATGGGAGGGCAGGCGCGACGGATGGAAGAGACGGCGAGTCGAATAATAACAACATAGCCAGCACATGTTCCCATCCAGGCCTGAAATCCTTTTCCTCACTTTCGTGGATTAGACACGGGCTCTCTGACCGGCTTGGTGGGGTTGCATGATTTTGGACAACAGATTCACAGGCCGTGGTGAGGCAGATGACTTCCACACTCGCCTCCTGACGGGGGCCTAGCCCGTTTTAGCCACGTTGAGCCGCCTTGATAAAGACTACCGCTCTCGCAGCTGCCTTTGTGGACGCCGCCTGCTTGACGAGCCAGGCCAACAGAGTTCGGTTGCCCTTCAGGGCGACGTATCCCACGGCTGGGGCTTCCATGACGCACACTGGGCGTTCGGACGGCTTTTGTCGAATGAGTGTCGCGAGATGGTCGCGCCAGTCTGGGTCTTTCCCAAAGCCTAAACACACAGCCGCAAGGAGAGTAGGGGGGCTTCGACGAGGGCGTTAACGAGGTCCACGGTGCATTCCTTCGCCGCGCCGCGTAGGGCCGGAACATCACTCTCGTCGGTCGTCAAGTTCACGTCCGCACCGAAACGGATTAGCAGCGTTAGCATGACTATCACGCGGCAGTCCACTACAACCTGGACGGGCCTCGCGCGCAGACCCATCATCCACGAGCGGAGGATCCAGTTCGGATCTGGGCCGACCTCGAGCTGGGTCTCGAGGATATCCAGGGACGACGTGTTGATGGCGGCATCGAAGAGGTTATCGATGAAGGCCCTTCCCGTAGGCGCCTCCAGTGTCTTGGTGAAGTGGTCCTTCCACACGCCCATGGATAGGTTGATATCCCGGAACACGTTGATAATGACGTCGTTCTTGCTGTGGTCCTCGATGTGCTTGTCGTCTTCGTCTTCGACGAGGTTGTTGGACAGTTTGTAGACGAAGAGCCGGATGGCCTGCTGCTTCGCCTCTGTATTGCTCCCCCGCACGAGGGACTTTGCGAGGGCAGCGCTCTCCCCTTCACGCCTCTCGGGCATGTACTGGCTGAACTGCGTCGCCACTCGGCGGATAGTTTTCGGAGAGGCAAGGGATTGGAGGGCCGTGACTCCTAGGAAGAGGCCATTGTCGCGAGCCTCATTCTCTCCGCCTTCAGCTTTGGCGACCCGTGCTTTCACGGCTCTCATAATCGCGTCTTAGTTGCTAAAGGTGCTCGCGAAGACATGAAACCTATGTTCCTTACCGGTAAAGTATCGATCCTGGAACTGGAACCATGGTAGTCGCGTGGGCCAGCTGATTTGGACGCCATAGGGCTCGGCAATGTTCACCCTGTTAAACCGGACCAATAGCGGACTTGACGCTATTCGGAGTTAGCCACGGTTTCAATCGACTATGTTTGGTATCCAGTACCCCGCGATATCTCAACAACGCTACAGTCATCATCGGTGCTTAGCTCTGGCTCCTCCACATCAACGGTGACCCGACAGCTCTCTTGAGGTGATTCGGCCTTATCGAAATCGGGTTAGCAACCACCACCTTGTTCCAACGGGGGTGGGCCAACCCTTGTGTACTAGAGCTTCCGGATCCATGAGAACCCCCCGAATCCATCGTTTTTTGTCCAATACAAAAAGACGTGTGATGATGTCTCCCTCAGGCCGGTCTTCAATAACGGCGTTTCAAGGGCGGCTTTTAAGGGGCCACCGCCAAGGTGCGAGGCCTCCGCTCGACTCCTCCGGTAGGAGAAGAAGTAAGTGTCAGATTGGGTAACCTGAATTGATTGGATAAATTGGTGGACGACACAAGTACGAGTGGTTTGCAGCGTTGGGTCACCAAAATTGATATATTCGTGTCTTGATGGAATTGTTGTTCTGGACAAAGTTCTTGCTGCTGGAAATTTTCACCGCTTCGAGCCCCTGAACGGTTTGAACACCGTGAATACAGGCAGACAGGGATGCACTTTGGGCGGTACAGGGGGAAGGGCGGGCACGAGTTTCGGGCGCGTGGTCATACGCGCCTTCTACGTTAATCATACGAAGACACCTGCTGTGCTTATGCGGGACCGTTCGGACGGTGCGCTCAACGCCGAGCAAGCTGCAGCTTCGGAGGCTCCGACGTCGCGGTGTTGGATTGATGCTTTCGCGCCCGTGGACGAGAACTTTGTGTGTCGGCAGCGATCAGACCTCAACGAACAGGTTATGCCCATGCAGCGCGGCAGTGACGCCCGACTGCGGCCACCGCGAAGAGCATAATTGCCAAGGAAATTGCGAAGCGCCACGTCCCGAAAATAGAATACGACAAGTGCCACGGCCAAAAGGACATGTTGAAAGGCGGCCCGAGACCCTGGTACGTGTTATGCCCTGTCACCTACGTGGCACCCTCCCTCAGGACTTCCGCACCGGACGCTGAACCACTCACGCCGCGCGCCTGTGTGAAATCTTTGACGCCGCCTACAGCACCAGCACCGGACTTGGCTCAGCTACTCTGGTGAATACCAACTCCCGTCTCTATCCTCGTTGACCGTCGAACAGCGTCCGAGTCCCCCCAAAGCAATCGCTCGAATCTCCCTTTGCTGTCGGGACCTTTGGAATCCTACTGGGATCCCTGGTCCTTACGAGGTACCATGCCATGTGCCCATTCCATCCCCTCCTCCTATGTGAAGATGTCATCACCTGGCCTTGAATTTGCTTCCGCGCGACCCGTCTTTCGTGCACTCCCTCCCAAGCGACGGAACAATTACCAGCCGGCCAACTGCGATTCGTGCCGCCATTCAAGTATTTGACAGGACGCTCCGGAGCCATGAAATAAGCCGTGCGTATTCTCCGTGACAACACGAGGCCCCCTGTCCAATCGCGTCCAGTCATGTCCATGACGGAGAGAGGTTTGCCCGATTTTCAGCAATACGAGGTTAGGCTTACACGCCTCATTTCTGCTCAGCTGGGGAGGTCGGGCTCGTCAAAGCCATTGCCAAGGAGCTTTTGGTGGACATTTCCTTCGTGCCTTGAATGTCAGTTTATTCCACAGCTCTATTTATTCTGGATACATCCCAGCGTACTGCTTCCTTCCTGTGACTTTCATTTTTCTCCGACAACAGCCGACAGCATCCTACAGCCCCCGCCACTAAAGCCAAGGATCACTAAACCCAATTTCGACAAAATGCATCTCCCGAGTATCCTCTCCGTCGCCGGCCTCATTGCGCTGTCGCAAGCGGCAAACGTTGATCGTCCCGCAATCAAGGACTCCACGATCCTTCGCTCGACCACCGGTTGCCCGGCGTGCCCCGAGCAGGACTGCTACCAGTGCACCAAGGGTCAGGAGGACACCCTGGAGGCCAGCATGGGGGCCCGCGCCTTGGTCCGCACCCTCATCGGCTTCCAACTCCCCGTGTCAGCAGACAAAGTCGAGAAGTGCACGGTGCAGACCCCGGCCTTCACCAAGCTCCCTCAGTCCCCGATCAACCTGACCGTCTCAGCGGCCAAGTCGTCTGACTGGGATGAGGACACCGTCTCTGGCAACACAGCTCCTGAGTCTGGCGTGATCTTCAACACTGTTGAGGTTCCGGCCTTGAGCAACCCGCCGCTGATCGACGTTACGACTGCATGCAAGGCCGCCTCGGAGGATGGCCAGTTTTCTATCTACCTGGGCACGGAGTCCGGGAGCTTTGCGATCTGGTCCAAGGACTCTGGAAACCCGGCAGTTCTACATGTTACTTATACGGAATGATGTATTGGGGTTTATGGTGGAGCAGCGCAGTTGGACCGGGTGTCGGATTGTTGGGAGCTGGGATCGAGAATGGTTACGCCTAGATCATGTAGCGTTATGAAGCAAAGATGGAACCAACTTAATCTCATATGCCGCCTGTGCTATAAAATCTAAAACAAGAAGCTGGGTCTGTGACTCAGACACCCAATATAATATTCTAGCCTGCTAGTAACTAATGCAGCCCCTCCAGCAGCGGCACGACCTGCTTGTCTACCAAGGCTTGCCGGAACGTTGGGTCGCAGAGATTATTAGTGTTTGCACTTGACGCAATACCACACAACATCTCGATATGTGAACGGGAGATTCCCTTTCTCCTCCGTCATCCACCGCATGAACGTTTGTAAATCGGCCGCCTCGTTGGGATCCGAGTCTGCCGGCTGAGACCCCAACAGGTTGTTGAGCTTGATTTCGAGGAGGGCCTTGGCGAGGGTCAGGAGACTAGCGATATCCCGCATCGAAACCCCCCTCGCCGTTGAGGCGGTACTCCTCTTCGTAGTCAAGAGCGACGTGGCCATAGGTTTGCAGGACCACAGGTTGTTTGACGTCTATTGCAGTGACCCCTCCCCGGAGGGGAGGATGTGCTTCCTACAGCAGGATTCGCCTATCCAAGACGTCTTGTGGAGTTGCATTGGCGACGAAGCGAGAGCCACGTGAGGTACCGTTTCATTTATGGTTACGTGACGAGAGTGGATTGCAATTTGATTTAGGCGGAGTTATCCGTATGCAAGACCTGCCTATTGAATTGTGAAATACATTTGCAGGGGAGCTTGGAGACAACCCACATTCAAATATAAACATGTATGTCATTAATTTTAGAATCTCATAGTTTGGAATCTATTTATTCCTCGTCAACCTTACTGCGCTCCTCTCTGAAGATGGGGTACTCGTATCCAGTACTGAGGGGGAAGAAGCCAAAAGCGACAAAGGACATAGCGTGGTCGGGCTCGAGCGTGACAAACACAAACGCAGCATTCTTCTGACGAGTGCTTACGCGGAAGCTGCCCGGGGGAAGATCGATCGCTCTCTCGACAGGGGCGACGGTGACGTGGTTCTGGACAACACCCTCATAGAGCTCCGTGCCGAGCTCGGAGGAGGTGATGTTGTAGGCGGAAACAGTGCCTTGATACCCTCCAGGGAGCTCCTGGACTTCGACGCCCATGATGCGCAACTTGTCGGCTAGCTCGAACCAGTTGCGGGGAATCAGGTAGGCCTCGGGGCGGGCGCGAGTCTCGACCGGCTTAGTAGGCGAGGTACTCATGAAACCAACCTCCACATCCTCCAGGTTGCCATTGCGGATATCGACCAAAGGAAAAGTACGGTTTGTGGCAACAGGCTCATCGGACAGGATGATATCTTCGTCGGTAGAGATGAAGTCTTCAATAGCGGCTTCGATAGTGTCGCGGACGAAGTCACTGTGCTCGTAGGCGGTATTCAGAACAGACTCGAGCATGATGAGGTGGGAGGCGACGCGGCGCTGGTAGTGTTGGCTGGCGAGGAACTGTCCGCGCGTCTCAAGGAGGATTGAGACGGCTTGAGCGAGGCCGGCGGCGTTTGTGCCGCTGGCAGGGCTAGTAATGGATTCTTCGAACAGGATGGGGGAGCCGACTTCATCGCTGGTATCGCCGAGGACGTAAGGGCCGGCGCGTACACCGTAGGCCTCGAGATCATCCTCTATCTTCGACGTAAAGAGGCTCTGGCTCAGGTTACGAATATCCTGATGCGTATTAAGATCACCTCCCGTGCCTAACATGACGTCTAGCCCATGGCGGTAAACACCCCCGAAGACGTTGTGGGCAGCAAACTCATGGACGTCAAGCGCAATATGCGGCTGGAAAGCGCTAATCCTACGCTTCAGATTTTTTGACTGCTCCTTGACGAGCTTGATATGCTCGCGGTTCGGATCGAGATTAGACGCGAGCTCGCGCTGGAAGTAGTTAACGCCATCTGGATTGTAGCGCGTAAGGACGAGGATGTCCATCTTATCGAGCAGGTCGGCGGCCCAAGCGGTGTTGGCATCCATCTTTCCGAGAAGGGCCATGATTCCCTGGTCGGCAGAGGGCTCGTTCCCGTGGATGGCGCCCTGGATGTAGACGCGCAGCTTGGCCGAGTCCCCGGCGCGGCCCTGGTCTTGGTTGGAGAGGTAGAGGAAGGGGAGTGGGCGGCCCTCTTCTGATAAAAAGCCCGGCACCTCGTATCTCATCCAGTCATTGCGCTCAGTGAGCGTCTGGAGGAAGTGTTCTAGAAAATGCCCGTGTCAGTTCAACTGCGACAGGTGTGATTGAGGCTGGACGAGACGCTAACCGTACCCATGTCCTTTTGGTAGGTCGGATTAGCGGTGCCATTGTCGAAGCCAGGCCGGATGCTCTCCGGGTCGAGGAATGTAGGAGAGAGGAGGTCAATGTCCACGTCAGGGAAGTTCTTGGCGATAGCCTCGTCGTCTTGATCGACGGGCTGATGGTTCCAGCCCAGCTTGGGGAATGGAACACCGCCGTGCGGACCACCACTCTGCGCGTGAGCGCCGCTGGCCCATAGCAGGGCCGCGTTGAAAAGAGCGGTGCTGTGCTTCATGGCCTAGGCGAGGACGGGGACTTGCACGCGAGGAGGGACTTGGGTAAAATGCATCAGAGCCAAGGCCTGGGGAGATAATAGCCACAGTTGCGACAGGTTCCGGGGGAAGAAGCCTTGTTATAAGCAGTAGATCATGATGCTGGATGATCGCGGAGCGATATCAATTCCCGTTCGTCCTTTACCCCTCTCCATGTGTGGATACCAATGGAGGGGCAGCTCTCCTTGGCGTCCTGTTTGGACATCTTGGCTGATCATGGGTTTTGATTTGAATGGCTACTTATCGATGTGCCGAAGGACACCTGCCAAATCAAGAAAAAAAGCTGTGGATCTACCCAGCAATTCAACGACTATCTATGTGCTTGTCAAGGCGCTACCAGACACCCACTAAATCGAGAAGAGCTGGCGATCTACATACCAAGCCAAGTGTGATCAACATGCACTAAAATCTGCACTTCGCTGCCTTTGTAGGATATGTGCCATCACCCACAACCAACTGATCATTATATGCGAGAAAACACTGAAAAGGCATTGTCAACCAAACAAGCGTCACAGGTTAAAGGCAAGCAATTGATCCTGTGACAAGAAGAGCCATGACTTTTTGTTGCTCTAAACCAAAGCTGCCCGTTCTCCAGTCTGCAGGGCACCCCGGTCATGAATGCGTTCACCAATTTCGGGCCTAGCGCCAGGATGGGACAGTGACCGAATCCTGGCCTCGGGGCTTTATCTGAGGTCCGACCAGCGTCGTGGGATGACGTTGATTCCCCTTCATCGGGCTATCAAGCTCCGACAGAGTCTAGACTCGCTCACCCCTAGGCCCCGGCGTTGTTCAATGTAGCCACAGCATGCCTTGTGGGACGCGCGTATTAGGATGCCACGATGCCACGTTCTGCACGTCGGGTCTTCCTTCGAGTCGCGGACTTGATTCTTCTGTATCGTGAGCGGACATCTATTTCGACAGCTTTCGATTTGGCTCGCTAGAGTACTAGATGTCCGCCGAACTGCGACCAGCGGCTACAAACCCAGCAACCAACTTCGCGACCAGGGTCTGGCTTCCGAGTGGCTGCATAATTAATTGCATTGGTGGGTTTGGAAGCAATGACGAAGAAATTACTGTGGCTAGGGAAAGCAGTAGTGCAGGCTTAGATACCATTACTCCTTGCTATTTCCTCCCCATCAGCCTCTGGAACGCCCGGAGGAAGCACCAGCTTGATCGGAGGAGATCCAGGCGAGGAGAATGCGGCCAAATGAACCACCTCGTACGCCGGGTCGACATCTGTGTTCTTTGGTTATGACGGAGTTATGATCGGACTTGAGGGGTGTATAACTCGAGTGAAAAACACAGGTTAGTTTATAAGGCATGGGCAAGTTGTTAAGAACGAGGACGGTCGATCTATCTGCAAAGTCGGGTCAACGAATTATTTACTCCATTATGAAGACGATGTTCTGGACATGCCGGGGTTATCGGTATTTAGGGTCTCCTGTTCTCTACTATAGCCGAAGCAAGAATGTGGAGGAGAGAGGAGCGTAATTACCCTATATCGGATCGAAACAACCTGTACCGATCTCTGCAAGGTGGACTGCATTAGGAAAGCTCACCCATCGGCTGTTGCTCAAGCACGGTCACAGAAACAGAAGAGAGGGGCGACTCGGGACACGCACTCCGATCGTGCCTTGTAAGGGTTAGTATGTAGGTGCAGTCCTCCGTCGGTCTTTCCCGCGTGACAGAGTTTAATCCACATCCCCAGACGGACAGACAGTCTAAATCCGGATCAAGTATCCTTTTTACTTCCTCTAACCGTATAGTTTACGAAAAGGAACTTGGTGCAGCTCATCATTCCCACAAGCTGGTATCTTCGCTATCAACCCCCGGTCCGCCTCGATGTCCGAGAACCTCGAATCAAAGGCTTTGGAGGTCTTCCTAAAGAGTAGCCGTTGTGTAGAGGTAGATTGTTGGAGGTGACTGTATTCGCGTAACTGACCATTCAGGTTTCTTGCCTTCGAAGGGATCGACTACACAACCTCAGACGTGTCAATAGCCCAGCAGGGATTGACTGGCTACTAATCCCCCTCTGAGACATCGAACGGACTGATTTCTTAGCTTGGGGGGCCTTAGTTAAAGATACCGGCCAAAGACCTGTTGCCTTAAACATTGTGGACATACTGACCCGTAAGAGCTACTAGCAGGCTCCTTGAACGGCTTGTTTTGATATCGACAACGCTCCCGAAGATATAGAGGCGTGGGCTAATAGAGGAGCAGCAGGCAACAACGTATAATGCAACAAGACCAGATAATGGCATAGCGTCATGTACGTGAGGCTATTCCTTATGCTTATACAACTATCACCAACCACCTCTAACACAAGCGTGTCGTCTAAGGCTCTCTGACATCTTGCTCCCAAACAGCTGCTTAGCAGCATCTGCCCAGATGCCAAGCTCCTGGAGTAATCACAGACACGATCAAGATCAAAATTCAACGTCGGACTCCGACATCTGTTTAACTTGGAGATACAGGTCCCATTTACTATGTCTTGGGAGCAGGAGCCTGGAGCTTCAGCCTTAGGTTGACCTAGTTCCAAACGTCGATTCGCAAGCTGCGCTAGCCTCGAGATAGCTTACTAGATCTGTTAGAACAGCCCCAGTGCCAAGGCGGCGTGATTCTCTCCCGCAACATCTACAAGTCACCCCGCTTGGCGCAGAGCAGATAAAAAGCTATATATAGAATCTGTCTGTCTTGGCGAGTCTCCCTATCAATCCGACGATGCCGGTGCGGGGTCGAGGCAACGAGCAAACCTCGTCACCTATCCACTGGCGCTACCTCAGCAGCTCTCGTTTTCCCCGCCCTTGACCCACGCTCCTGTTGCTGTATCCATTCTGGTTTTTGCGTCGGCTGATCCTTCAACATGGATTCCGGCGAGCTGCTCATGCCCCGTGTGAAGATAGTGTGCGAAGCACCCTATGTGCGCGCCGCACTGATGAAAGACGTGGGTCTTCCCGAACCTTCTCCATCCGGTTCCGCTGATACTCAACCCCTTCAAAGTGGGGTGGTGATAGCCTCCCCGGCGAGCGTGTCACCGCCCAAAAAACCATAATCATCGAAGACAAGCCCCTTCTCGCAATCCTTGACGCACACGACAACGGGATGCCCTCTCTGAAGCCCGACCCCCCAGCAGCTCTCAACGGGTCCGACGCAATCCTCCTCGTCTACCGCGAGGACATCCCCCAGACCTTTGACTACATCAAGAACTTCGTCACGGCCGTGCACTCCCACACGCCCTTCAAAGCCGCCTTCAACTCCATGCAGGTCGCCGTGCTCGGCCTGGAGGGCCCCACGGCGCGCGAGTCCGATGGGGCGGGGCGGAACTGGGCCAGGTCCATCGACGCGACCAACTTCTACAGGCTGACGGGGGTGGGGACCCCCATAGGACTCGACGCGGTGCTGGAGAGCTTCCTGGCGCCCATCTTCAACTACCCTGGGGGCGGGCCGCCGCCGGGCGCTGTGGCCGTGAGCCAGGCGCCGCCGGACAATGTGGTAATCACCCGAGGCGGGCCGATGGAATTCGAGCGCCCATCGCGCCTGAGCAGGATGTTGTCCAAATTTAAGCGACAGTAGTGTTTAGCGGTAAGCTGGCATGGGAAGTCAGGGGGCAGCGCGGCGTAGAAAGTGGAGCCCCATGAGAGCGTGGTTAATGTCAGTGTCATCGAGCGAGCGAAAGGGGTGTAATCGAGTCTAATATAACAACAGAGATCTAAGCGGGGTCGGCCTCCAACTCTCCAAGTGAATAGGCTACCGGGCAAACATGGAGTTCTGCAGGTCCAGGCCCAATCTTCTATAGACTTTGCAGTTTTCCGAGCTTGTCTAAACCAAGAACGCCTCGATGTTGAGCACAAGGCTGTCCGCCGACACGCTTCGGACGCCAGGCGTCCCGGGCAGCATTTGTGGGTTCGGACACTGGCTAGTCGAGCGCCTGGAGAGGCTGTGGAGCGGGGCTAGGGTCCGCTTCACCGTTGCAGCGGGTTCCGCAAGGGGCAGCGCGTTCCCAGCCTGGAATTCGGCTTAGACCCCGTCGCGGTGTTGAATGGGAGTACCGCCATTATGCAGGAATGCTCGAATATGGGAGTTGCACATGATGCCGGGCCGGGTGCGAAAATTACTCAATCGGGGTACACAGCATGATAAGAAAGACGACGGTCCTTAGTTGTTGCCCATTTTCCTTGGGTCAGCGTGTGGTGGATTGAACCGTCTCGATCGGCCACCTCGATAGGACTTTTGCATTTCTCTTTTCATCTCTTCACAGTGAATCCGGAAAATGTTTATACCTACGACGTAAAGAAGGAAATTTTGCATCCTTTGCCCATAGATACTTCTGTCGGAGATCCCTTCTAGTCATTGAATGAGTTGTGATTCCTAAGAGGTGGAAGTGCCGGCTCCCCCATCTAGTTCATCAAGTCTCTTGAAGGTCCTCTGCAGACTTTCAGCTGAGTTCTGTATTTGTGTCTCATATCCTGCACGCCATTCCCCGATCATATGCCGCATCTCCGCCTCCGTAGAGCTCTTCAGGGCTATCCCGTATTTCTGAAGTAGGCCAAAGATACGTGAAAATAGGTCACCATTTTCATCAGCTCTAAACCGATGAGGTGTCGGGCTGCCGTCGGGTCTCTGAAGGTTGCCTCCCCGTGATGGGTTGGTTGTAAATAATCTCGTGGCATAACTCCTGCCCGTCTCGGGGGTCGGTAAAGCCTGGGGCATGCCACTGTTTTGTTTCCCGGTGGGTGTACGGGGAACAGGCGGAATGTCTGAGGATTTTTCCACCCTCGCCGTGGCATCGTCTCCTTCGGTAACGAAGAAGTTACATTGCCTGCGCGTACATGACGCGACTGGCATCCTGTTAGAATCCTTTCTAGACGAAGACTAGATGTGACCTACACTTCTCGCCCTTACTGCTCTCTTTAGTCGAGGTCCGCCAGGGCGCTTCTAAGGCGCAGCCACAGAACCACCTCCCTTCGTAGAACGTGCCGTTTGTGTAGTTTGAGGTTAGTGGCATCGTGCAATAGTCGTCAAGGTGAAATTGGCTCCGAATGGGAAGTCGAAATACTGGCTCTAGTTTTGCACTTGTGACGGCTGTGGTCGGCGGTGTAAGGGAGAGAGGATGGAAACCTCTGCCTCTTATCCCATGCGGTAGGCATTGCATTCATATATGTAAGAGAAATTGCGAGCTGCCGGCACCGCGCGGAAAGTCGTGACCAAAGCTGCACATTCGGGTTTCACAACAGCGAGGCTGGCATTCGATTGGCTATTCGTTAGGCATCATTAGACACCAACGAGTAGTGATATTATATCATTAATATGTTCTCATTCCGCCATGACGTCCCCAACATATGAAACGGCCGCGTCGGGCTCTGCGTCGGGTATCTTAGAGAACAGCGTGATGTATACGTAGTGGTTGGAGGCCTGCTGCAGCCAAACACTCCAAGGATGTCAGCGTGCAGCTACTACACTACCTAAGGCCTAAATAGCCAATATTTGTGATAGCACATCCTGCGTGCAGTTCCTAATCAGTTATCCAATACTGTTGGCGGAATACCATGCAGCTGGTCCTTTCCGTGGGGGTGCAAAGTCGAGTTCAGCATCTCGGATCACTGCCGACGACATCCTCCATGCATCGTTATCTTCGAGGCTGGCTCATCCCCACGCTCCTACGGGGCCCGAGTAGGTCGATGTCCCTCCTCTATGTGAGGTTGGGTTATACAAGCCCCTGATTCGTCATAATCCAGCCATGTGCAGCTTTAAAATCAAGTTTTGGTTACGCCACCAAATCGGGAGAGGCTGCGAGGCACTTGGTCTTGCAGATGCTAGTTGTCAAACCCTACCCACCCTCGATGTCCGAATAAAGCCGTATCCTACTTTGTTTGGTGTACAAGGTACATCGGAGGCGGCGGAAGGCAGCCATTGTATCACTTCAGATGCAAGTTTAGGAGATGCCCCATATTCATACCTCAAGGGGTTCCTCTCTACCACCCGTACTAATCATTCCACAGGAAATCCCTTTTCAGTGCGGCCGTGATCCGGATTGAGAGTCACAATGCGTATGTTCGTCCGAATGAACAAAGTCTTCCGGACAAGTATGGCGATCAGGACTGGAGCCTTAGCCTACGTGCAGAGGCAGAGGTCATCGGTATCCTCGGTCAGTGTCTACTCATCACGTCCAGATCGGACCTTCTCGGCCTTCCGCTTGCTAGAGATGGTCCCCGGTGAATCCCCAATGTCCCACCTTTGGGTTTGGCTTATCCATTGGGTTAACTATCCTCCTGCTATGATAGTCATCTGCCTTGTGTCACCCACGCGTCCCACAGTCAACCGCACAAATGGGATTGCGGTCACCCCGGATGAAGAAAAATGGCCTGTACATCAGGTCTTCATAATTCTCGGGTTGGGGTGGGTAGATAATGGTGCCAAAATTGTCACAAACCTCAAAATTATAGAGAATATACAACGTAACGAATGGCTCTATAAGGAGATGACCGTCACTTCTTGCCTCCAAAATCCTGTATCTATATTTAATGATAACACCGGTATGAAAGAACAAAAAAGAACTAGTCCTGACTCAGCCCATCGTTGCTAGCATAGCCGTATGATGGGTCCTCCGCTGCCCCTCTCATCGATCGTGACAATTTCGGATTCGGATGCCACTGCAACTGGTACTCCGAGTCGGGAATTGTATTCCTGTTCCCTAGTGCCGTTTAGCAGGGCCCAGTCCATGCGGTGAGGGTCCCTTTCTTTGTCGTCAGGCCCGTCATATCCCCATTTCACCTTGAACTCCTTTACATGCGGCCACTCGTCGGAGTCATGGCTATCGGGCGGCAGTAACTCCAACAGCTCGTCCATGTTCTCCGGGTGGCACTGGCGTATGGCATCACGCAGGGAGATGGAAATAATCTCATACCCCTTATAGCTAAGGTAGATCACCTCATGCTGAGGGGAGGCGCGGAGCAAGAGCTCCATTATATCAAAGACGAGCTGGCGGCTGCCCCAGAGCCCATCCATGACGGTCAACCACAGCGTTGAGTTAAATTGCGCAACCCAGGCCGTCCAGAAGCTAATCGTCCCGCCTATCCTTAAATCCCCGCCTTGATCTGGACGCTTAAACAGATGCAGTCGAAATTTGGTCGAGAACCCGGCACTTAGCAGCACCGAGACCATATTGGGGCGAGGAATAGAGTCACAGGCCGCATTGAACAAGAGACTCATGTCCTTTGCCGAGTCGTATACTGGCGGGTCGAGACAGCACTCCGCCTGTTGCCCCAAGTCTTGGCATTTTCCTATTTCCCGTTGCACGTAAAGGTCCTGCCGGGAAAAGGCGGCATGGTGCACATAGGAGGCGCTTAAATGAACACCCCCGGTTTCGGGACTTGCAAATAATGGATTGTTGAACAAGAAGGTCTGGAATACCGGGATAACGTATGGCCCGAGGCGGTCATAAAACAGTTCCATGTCCTTGAGGGCATGATGATAACGACGCCAGGGGTTGGAGGTTTGGAGGGTGTATATGCCGACCTCCATACCCAAGACATTACGGTCCATTTCCGGCCACGAGGTGTGAGCGAGACACATCTCGGCAATCCTGACGCGTAACAACAGACTAGAAAAGTCGAGTTCCGGATAGGCCTCCTCCTTGTATCTTCGCATGGTGGCTGTGCCTAACCAGTCCCTCACTGTCCGATGAAAGAACTCAACACCATAGAACGGGCTTAGGATTTCTGCTTCGGTCCCGTGTCTCAGGCGTATGACCTTCTGTCTTGCGGGGGTCGCAAGAAGTCCACTAGTGACCGCCGATATCTGACGCGTCATGGCATCTCGACATTGGTGATAATCCTCCTCGGAAGTAATCCGCCCTAGATGACTGGCGGATGGAAATGATGGCTCAGTCATGTCATCCAACCAAGACATGCAGACGGGATTGAAAAAGTGTCTTCTTTCAATACTTGTAAGGTATAGCATCTGGCCCGCCAGGTGCCTGTCAGCCGGATCGAGGTCGGAAAACATCCTGTCGTAGAGGTCGTTCATTTCCCGCGGCAGGCTGAGGATCTTCTGCTTCAGCCTCCGAAAAGGGCTGTGAAGTCCCACCTCTCGGAGCACCGTCCGGAACACTATGCTCGCCCAGAGGAAGACGCCCTCGGCCTGGCTGACAATGTCGTGGACCAGCTCCTTGTACGTCCCGCGCACCCTGTCCAGGTTCTCGTCCTTCTCGAACATGTCGCACCCGAGATTCCAGATATCCGAAGCTGTCAGCTCGTGGAGATGGAGGCGTGACTCTGAAGGGAAGGTGTCGGTGAACTCAAAATGCGGCCTGGAGCTGACGCACACCTTGATGTCCTCGCACTTAGTCCAGTCACGGAGCTGAACTGCCAGCTGCTTGTGCTCGTACGCGTGACCCCCGAACTCGTCCAGTCCGTCGATAAAGAAGCAGAACCTGAACCTTCCCAGTGATATGGGCGTTCCCAACAACCGCTCAAACGCATCCTTGATATCGGGGGGACGGAGCATCTCGATGTCGAAGGGGGACGCCTCGGCGTGGGGAATGGAAGAAACTCTGCGCCACAGGTGCGGAAGGACCTGCGGGATAAGTGCCGGACACTGAGCCAGGACGTGGTAGAGAAGCGAGCGGTAGAGCCCCTCGACGGACATTTGGAGCTGGCTGCCGGAATTCCAGAAGAAGAAGGGGACGAACACCAAGCTCTTCCCCCCCGCCCACTCGTGGAGGAGCCCCTTCGTCCTGGGATGGTTGTAGAGCAGCTTCATGAGCGTCGACTTCCCGGCGCCGGCCTTCCCGGAGATGTGCAGCGCTCCGGACCCGCTGGCGAGCCAGCTCTGTAGGAGAGCTCTGGCCTTCTTCCTGTCGCCGATCTGTTTCCTGACGGATAAGTCAACCTCGTCGCACGGCTCCCCTTCGCCGCTCTCAACCTCGGGCTCCAGGATCCAGTTGAACGTCTTTTCATTCGCGTCCTTGATGGTGTCCTCCCGGGCGTGGATGTCGCTAAAGTACACCTGCTGCAGGATCCTCGTCTCCCGCTGCGTCGTGCCCGCCACGGACCGGAGGCTGCCCAGCCGCTTGCCGACGTCGTCCAGGGAATAGGCCGGGGGTCCGCTGGAGTCCTGTTCGGGTGCTGTCAAGAGGCATACGATGTCCTCCCGGAGGGACTTGAGCTCCGTGGCGGAGACGGAGGCCATCTTCTCAGCCTCAAGTTCGATGCTGTCTAGCTTCGATTTCAAGCCCGAGTGCTTGTCGCTTTCCCGGGCGGTTAGCGGTCCGTAGAGAACAAACTGCGATATTCTGCGGGATTTTCTGGTGACTTACTTCAAGGCTGCCAAGAGGCGGAGATTGATCTGCGCTCGGTACTCCCCAAGGCGTGCCTCCAGCGCGGCGATGTCGTTCTTCTTCCGGAAAGCAGTCCACGTCGTCGTGAGGCTCTTCCACCTCGACTTCTTCGCCAGGTTAAGTTTCTCAAGAATCGCGATGAGCTGGTCGGACGCCTCCGCGCAATCCTTGCCAAGCGCCTCGATCGCCCGCTCATGCTTGGTGGCGTAGTTCCGACTGGCGCTGAGCTCGAGGGAGTACTCCCTCAGGTCGCCGACGATGGTGCCTATCCGGGCATTCTCCTGCGTGGATCCGCGGCCCGACTGGTAGAGCTCTTCCGCCTGGGCGATGACCTTGCACCCGAGGTCGATGACGGTCATGATGTTCACGGCGAGGCCGATGGCCGCTGCCGGATCCATCTTGAGATTGTCCCGTCGCGCGGGCTGCCTGTCGGGGGCTTCGAGGAAAGGTTGGAGATTATGCGAAAATGTGAACCAGGCTCCGAGCGGGCCGTCTTAGGTACAATATGTGCAGAAATGCGAACCCAGCGTGGCGCAGGAGGCCAATGCGTGCTTTGATTGGTCTTGCGACCTTCTCCGCCTCATCCGATTGACGCTGCTCCGGGCAGGACGAGCTGGATGAGAGAAATGGGAGGAGAGGCGGGGTAAGGCGGGCAGAGGCAAAAGCCTGCATGTGGCTGGCGGGAATATGTGCATTGTGATTGGTATGTTGGTTTGACTCTGGGCTGCGTACGGAAAGAAAGCGCCCGCCCGAAGGTCCCTGAATGCTGTAATAATATTAAGTCCTCTAACAACTGCTTTATATACGATAAATGTATGGTTATACACCCCTTAACTGTGTTCATCCACGACATTTAGTTCGGCCACTCTACATCCTTGCCCAAACTCTTGCCCACCCAGTAGCCCATGGCCATTCTGACAGGATTGTTGGAGCTCCATTCCCGACTGGGGTGAACCCGATTCCCCAGGTGAATCCAGAACGTATCCGAAGGCCGGTCGATAGCAAGGGTGGTCCCCGTAAACCCCGTATGCCCAGCCGTCTGCAGGCTCTGCATGGGGCCCTGGGTGATGGTCTGGTTGAGCGCGAAGCCAGCCCCGTAGTTGCTCCCGGGGTACTTGCCGTTAAAGTCCGTAAAGATGTAGTCAACGGCCTCCTTGGACAAGATGCGCTGGCGGCCGTAGGTCCCGTTGTTGAGGATCATCTGGCAGAAGATTGCCATGTCACCGACGGTGGAGAAGACGCCCGCGTGGCCGGAAACGCCATCGAGCGACCAGGCGTTCTCGTCGTGGACGGTACCCCTCACGGGCTGCGGCCGCGACGGCACCAACGGGCCCTGGACGTTGATCTGGAACTCGGTGGCAGCAGAGCGAGAGTAATACGGGCTGAGAGGTCCCTCAAGGTTGCCTCGGTTGAAGAAGGTGCTGTGCATGCCGAGTGGGATGGTGAACGAATATACGAGCTGATCATAGCTCATACCGGTAACAGTCTCCAGGACGTAACGTAGCGTCATGAAACCATTGTCGGAGTAGATGAAGGTGGTGTGGCGAGGCTCCTGGGGCGCGAGGGTGAGCAGGGCGTGCACGCGCTCTTCAATGGAGCTGTAGTTCGCCGTCCAGAGATCAGGAATCGGATCAGGCAAGAGGCCTGATGTGTGCGTGAGCAGGTCGATGATGGTTATCTCCTCCTTGCCGTTGGCACCGAACTCTGGCAGGTACGATACGACGGGCTCGTCCAGGCCGACGCGGCCGCTATCAACCTCCCGGAGGACGGCGATGGCGCAGAACAGCTTAGAGAGGCTGGCCATGTCATAGATTGTGTCCACGGTGGTGCGCTCCTGGTCCTCCGGGTCCAGGAACGTGCCATCAACATCGGCGTAAAGATTCCTGTGGCCGACGGCGAACTCGCTCACGATCACGCCGTGGCGCGCCACGAGGTTGGCGGAGCCGGGCTCCAGCGGGTGGACGGCGTTGAAGCTGGCGCTGCCGTAGTTCCGCGCAATGGTGAAGTCGGTGAAATTATGCACCATCTGCTGGAGGGGCTCCGCGAGCATGCCGACGGACTCGGGGGTCCCGGCCTTCAGCACGCGGCCCGAAGGAGCGTGAGGGCCGCCGGCGTTGGCGCCGGCACCTAAAAGGCCAGCGGTGAAGAGGTAATAAAACTTCATAGCTATTAGAAGACGAGGCAAATTGAACATGGAAAGAAGAATAAAACGGAGCGTAAAACCGGGCGTGGTGTGGGGAGGAAGGGGCAGCTATTATTTTCCGAGATCATCTTTCTTATCAGCAGTCCCAACTTCCTTTCTAGGCTATCTGTCGCTGCGAGGTACAAACATCCCCAGGGGCCGAACGGCCCGGCCGAGTGGTAATCTGGGGAACCGCGGTGAACCCCGGTTCTCCACTCCGAGAAACCTCCAGGCGGGCGTGAGCGGCAATATTTCTGGTCGCATGCTGGGGAGTTCCAGAGATTTCGGCTTTTCCGCCGGTAATCCGAGTATTTTTGAGTGAGGATTGGGATACCCCTGCTTTCCATGTTCCTGATAGTAGGGCTCCGAACCAAGTTCGCCCGCTAACTCGTCGGGTTATCCGTCGGACGGATGGAGGCCGGGGTAGAGACACCAGTGGGGCAGAGAATTGCGGGGACAAGCTGTATCCGGCAACCATGTACCTCGCGATACTGCTGGATAAGATGAAGCTAGCAGCTTAGGCGCGGCTACGTATGAAAATTTGGGGACGCGGGATCTTGGCGTCTGGAGTTACGGATCCGCTGTAGTGGGGATAGTGTGGAGGTATAACCAGAAGCGAATCCGTCGCGAGGGAAGTGGTGGCATTTCAATCTCAACCTCTCGCTATTGCCGGGGGACTTCATGAGTATCGCAAGCCCTTGTCTTCGATAACACGGATTCGCCATAAGCCCGATAAATGCATTCCGTAGCTACATTGTCTCTCTTCTCTTGAATTATCATTATCTCAACCTTTGACCGCTATGGTGTCTTTACGTGTCATAGGACTCAACTGCGGCACTAGCATTGATGGTACGAGGGCCTGTTCGGAGCTCATTACGGGTAGACTCTAGCCTCTGTAGCTAACGACCTTTCTCGGGGACAGGCATCGATGTGGCCCACTGCCGCATCACATCCCGGCCCTCGTCCAACGACGTCGACATCGAGTTGCTGTCCTACACCGAAGTCCCCGTGGACCCTACCCTCCGCTCGCAGGTCCTCCGCCTCTGTCGCCCAAACTCCCAGAGCGCCGCGACATCCATGTCCGAGGTGTGCGACCTCAACTTCGCTCTCGGGAGGGAGTTCTCCCGCGCGGTGGAGGAGTCCGGCGTAGACCTGTCAGAGGTCGACATGATTGCGAGCCACGGACAGACGTTGTGGCACCAGCCGCTCGGCGAGCATCGCTCGACGTTGCAGATGGGGGAGCCTGCTGTGATCGCTGCCCTTACTAAAAAGTACGTCCGGGGCGTAATCTAACTTTGACCTTCGTGCGTACTAACAGGACGCCAGAACAGTTACGTCTGGGTTCCGTGTGGCTGAGCTTGCCGCAGGACGCCAAGGCGCTCCCCTTGCCGGTTTCTTCGAGGCATGCCTCCTTTCCGACCCACAGGTGACGAGGATCAGTCAGAATATCGGAGGAATTGGCAACGCAAGCGTCCTGCAGGCTTCAGGCAAGGTAAAGGAACAAGAAGACACCCCGCAGTCCACCTACCTAGCCTTCGACACGGGACCGGGAAACGTCTTCATCGACGCCGCCATGCGGATCCTCACCGACGGCGAGAAACACTACGACCGCGACGGTGAGCTCGGCTCCAGCGGCGAAGCGGAAATCGACGAGGCACTGGTCGACGAGTACCTGGAAAACGAGCCCTACTTCCACCTCAAGCCCCCAAAGACCACCGGACGCGAGCTCTTCTCCGACGACGTGGCCAGGACCCTCGTGAAGAAGCTTCAGGCAGCGGGAAAGTCCCCAGCGGCCATCGTCGCAACCATCACCCGCATCACAGCGGAGTCCATCGCCAGGGCATACGAGGCCTTCGTCCTCCCGCGTCTCAGCGGGGGCCGCATCGACGAGATTTACATCTGCGGCGGCGGGGCTCACAACCCCAACATCCTGAAGCACCTGCAGTCCAGGTTCCCGGAGAGCCGCGTCGCCAAGTTCGACGGCGCGCCGAACGTCTCCAGGCTTGACCCGAGCGCGAAGGAGGCGGTCATGTTCGCGCTTCTGGGGTTTCTGTGCGTTTGTGGGAGGGTTGTTCCGCTGGCTGCTGACGCGGAGGATGTCACGCCTGCTGTCATGGGTGTTGTTACTCCGGGGGATAACTACCGCGCGATATTGCGGGCAGTGGTCCAGGACTCGGGGTTTGAGAACCATGAGGCCCTGGGACGCATTATTATGGCCTAGATGGACAAGAGGAAGCCAGCATTAGAGAGCGAAGGGGCATATAGTACGACGATTTATTTTTAGACTTGAGAACATAATGTCTGATGTATCCGGGGGCGGAATCGGCTTCCCCTTCAGTGAAATCGATCGATGTGAGATTTTGGTGTCTTATCTTGAGACCTCGATACTTGAAATCCGTATGTCGCTGCCAAGGCTTCCGTTTTCTGACTATGCTAGTGATTCTCCTGGCTACATATTCATGCCGTGTCCTTGGTAGTAGCGCTGGGTATCACAGAGACAGTTAATATAAATTTGTTCATGTTCTAGAGTTTAAAACAAGCGAAGGGAGGACACTGGCAGGGCGGGGGATCGATTGGTTGTGGTTCACTGTTCAGCGCCTATAACAGGGCAAATCATGGCCACGTGGCGCTCAGCTTACGAACGGAATTGGCCCGTTATGCCTCAACATCGGTTGGGTGGCGAAACTGCACTTCCTGTAAAGGTCAGCTCTATTCTTGCGGGACTTCTCTGAGCTGGCTGTCGGTTACTTGGGGCTAGTCGCGCGTCGATCCGGTTTGCCCGGCATAATAGCTGCAGCTACTAACTGCAAAGCGTATCAGTTTATCCTGTGGGTTGTTGCAGATCAAGGCACAGCGGAAGATCTAATAATAGTTTCGTTTCTTTTCTGGAAATAGGGGTTGAGATCGTCGTCCGGGGGCGACGACAAGGCAAGACATTCATGGTTCGTCCTTCCCAAAAGGACGCGGATCTACACTGGCGGCAGCAGACGATGCTCTCCGGTACTGGAAGAGTTCTTTTTGCCAGGTTTTCAGCTGAAGCGATTACGCGGGATTCGGCGATTCCTTCTGGCTTTCGGAAGCCCAAAGGGATTAAAGAAAATGGCGGCGCATGTGCTGGAAAACTGCATCTCTCCCTGTAGGTTTAACAAGAAGGACTTGAAACGAAGAGAGCCGTTCGGTGTCTACAAACGGGATAGCAGCTGCCTCGAGAACGCCCATCCGCCAGCTCCACCGTCACAGACCTCTTCATCCTCTTTCAGCTAATTCGGTGACCGACGCGGTTGGGGCGGGTGCTGAATCACCTCGCAGACGATCGACAGACGGTCGGCGCCCGCACGTCCAGCTGGACCCAAGTTCCAGTATAGATCGGCGTTCACAAAAGAAAAAAGTAGAAAAACATAAGCGTCCGGGATGCAAACCAAGGTCTCGGACATTTCGAACCAAGTATTTGGGATTGCAGTGCGACGGGAAACCCCTGAGAGGGCCGAAAGCCGCGGGGGCTTTGTGATCATCGGGCGGAAGCATTGAAATAAGCATACGTTGGATGTGGAGACGGGCGGGTTTATCAATTCCTAATCCGGGGCCCCGCGCCCCCAGCGCGGGATAAAAATAGTGACGATTGACGTCAGGTCGGGCGGATGTTTGAATTTCTTACAACTTCAACAACGACAACGAGAGGAATGCCTGGGACATGGAGGCCAAAATAGGATGAAGATGGGCTTCTCACAAGGCCCTTCGAGGGTTCGGACCTCGCGAGGGTCTCTATAGCTGAGCGATCTGAGAGATTTCCGGAATATATAAAGACCAGAAAGATCCGGCGAAAAGGTCCAACATCTATCACAAACCATCAACCCAGCACAACCACCAATACCACCAACACCAGCTTCTCAGGCCTCAGATCCCATTCCCCAGAATCCACACAAACTTGCACCCTTTCGCAAAAGACCACCAGCCGCAAACATGCAGTTCTCCACCATCTTCACCTCCATCGTGGCCATCGCCGGCACCGCTGCCGCCGCGCCCGCCGCCGCCACGGCCGAGCAGACCGCGCAGGCCGAGGCCCAGATCGCGGAAGTCGAGGCCAAGGGCTGCAGCGTTGGCAGTACGTTGAAGAAAGAAACTCCGCAAAGCGGACCCCGCCCCCTTTGCAATGGACGCTGACAAAAGGAATAGAGTGCATCGCCGCCCTCGCGCCCATCGCCGCTGTGTGCGCCGGAGCTCTTGCTGAGCCGAGTATGTCTCTCCCCCCTCGCCTCCCCTGGCACGCTCTGTCTATCCTGATGCTGACGATCGCCTAAGCCCCGTTCGGCGAAGTGGCTTGCCTCGCCCTGATCTGGAACGGCGAGGTCAACACGGTAAGCTTAGTTTCGGTGATCTTCTCGCTTTCTGGGAGCAGCGCTAACGCCTGGACAGCCCCCGGCTTGCGAAAGCTGCCTGTAAGCCTACTCGGCCTTATATTCACAGAACATGTGGAGGCGTCTGTTGCTAGAGGTCTTCTTTTCTTGAGTTTTCTTTGGCCTGCTTAGCTTGGTTTGTGTGGATTGGATGCGTTACGGAGCAGTTTGAGCACTACGACTTCATCGCCAATCAGAATCTGTCATATAGCGCAGTGTTGAATATTGTTACATCAGAGCTGATCGGTTGATATCTGGACCGTCGTGACGTCCCATTGCCCTGTGTTCTGTGCTCCTGTGCCTATGTTTCAGCATGTAAGGTTATAATTCATAGCTGGTTCAAATCTAACTATGCCTAACTCTCTAGTTATCTCGCAGACGTTAGATTATGACATGTCAATATGGCGGTACCTTTAATGGGATTACTGATGAGGTGCTATGTAGCTAATCAAGTCGACATTTAACTATCAGCTGATAAAACAATTCAGCAAGGCCCTATTTTCCTAGTTCAGGGTCTTCGGAAGGGCCTTCCAGCGCAACACAAAGAAACATATCGTTAGCTCTCTAAATCTATTTATCATTTCCATTCCCCTCTCTCCTTACCTACGACCCCCTGACGCCTTGGTTTCCCTACTCTATTTGACTGCGCTTCAACCATATGCTATGGTGAGGGCGGTGGACGAACTGTGTTATCCAATGAACCTCGACAAGTCCGGGCGGTGCTGGAAATGTACTTGTCAAGGGTGCTCCGACCTTCCGAAAATGGCGGGCCCAACTCTTCCAAAATTGGAACCCCAAACGGTCACACATGGACTTTTTGTGAAATCTTCGAGTACTCCGGTCGAAAACCCCGGTGGTGGCCAGGAGCGGGGCAGCTCCGTCGGCTTTTCCGCTGTTTATCGGGCCTCTCAGCGGGGGTGGGTCGGGAACACGAACTTCCCGTAATCTTAAAAGGCAGGTACTAAAATGATCCTTGATTTCTTTGCCGACGTCGCGCGCGTGGGCTTCGACCGCGTGTAATCGTGATTCAAGAAAAGACTATTGATCGGAAGCCGGACCAAGATCTCGGTCTTAGCAATGTCTAGCGGTGTACGTAGTAACGGCCAAAGACGGCCAGGAGAAAGACAGTTCCTGGGGTAATGATGCAATTCTGTTACCTGCGACACAATCATCTCCCCCGGCGGCGCTAGGGTAACCCGAACCCTGCATTCGGGAGCCCCTGTCGGAATTGCTCTGAAGGGACTGAAGCTAAACTGTGCGGGGATGGTTTGCGGGGTAAAGCGCAAAATACGCGGGCAGCGCGTGGGGACAAGACAATCACGAGGAATAGGGCAGATAAGAGAGCCTCGAAGAGAACAAGGATCAGCGCGAACTCGTGAATTCCCGTTGCAGGGGGACGACTGCGATCTATAATTCCCCACGTGCGCCCGCATTTTGTCGCCCCGCAATCTAGCTCAGCAACCACCGCCTGCATTCCAACACCAGCCAGTCCTCGAAATCATAACGCCAAGAGCTCCGATACAGTCGCCGGGGTCGTCGCTAAGGAAGGCAAAAAATGGGCAGGCTGCACGACATTCGCATCGCGGTCTGGGGCGAGGCCCCCGACTCCCCAGAGGAGCGAACGGTGGGCGAAATCTCACCCCCTTCCCCACTCTCGGATCGTGGGCTAACATGTTCGTCTAGTTGCTGCGGAAACTTGACTTCTTCATCCTGGTAAGTTGCAAATTACTCGAACCCGAGCTTGAGGTCCCGCATGCGGTTTGAAACAGTTCAGTGTTGACACGGCTTGGTGTTATTAGACGTACTGCTGCGTTGCCTTCTTCTTTAACTATCTCGGTATGTTTCGGTTTTGCAATTCCATCGCCGTTCTTTCACAATAGATAGGAGGTACGAGGTTTGCTAACTTGAAAGATCGCGCTGTGTTGGGGAATGCCTACGTCTCTGGCATGAAGGAGGACATCAACATCACCGGGAACCAGTACAACCTCCTGGTGACATGCCTTTCGGTTGGTTGTAAGTCCTCAACTCCCTCTCCTCCAGCCCATATTATGGCAAGTGGCTCACATAGATCCACAGACATCGTCGGCCAGGTCCCCCACGGCCTCGTCATCCAAAAGGTCGCCCCCCGGATATGGTTCCCCCTGATGACCGTCGTCTGGGCCGCCCTGACCATGGTCTGCGCCGCCTGCAACACCTTCTCCCAGCTCGCCGCCGTCCGCTTCTTCCAGGGCGTCGCCGAGGCCTCGACATACAGCGGCACCCAGTACATCATCGGCAGCTGGTACAAGGGCCCCGAGATCGGCAAGCGCGTCGGCCTCTTCCAGGCCTCGGGCATGGTCGGAACCATGTTCGCGGGCATCATGATGACGGCCATTTGGCAGACCATGGACGGGGTTTCCGGGCTTGCTGGCTGGAGATGGGTGAGTCTTGGTTTTTTTCCGGGGTTAGTGAGCTGGCTAACTGTGGAATTTGGGATGATAGTCGTTTATTATTGACGGTATCATTACTATTCCTGTCGCCATATTTGGATTCGCCTTCTTCCCTGATCTCCCCGAGACAACAACAGCCTTCTACCTCAAGCCCCACGAGCGGGCGCTCGCCCTGAGTCGGCTCCCCCCCAAGAACCCCGATGGTCACAATATCGGGTTGGGTCTGGTCAAGCGGGTCCTCTTCACTTTCAACTTGTTAGCCTCCTCGCATAAATCCCGGAAGCCCTAGGACACGGGCAAAGAGCTGCCACAATGCTCTTTCGGGAAAAGAGTCACGCGCTAACACATTTGCGATTGTAGTTGGGCATTCTCCATGTTTTGGATCATTGGCGGAGCCTTGGAGGCCTTCTCCACCCAGACGTGCATGGTCCTCTGGATGAAAGCGTCGGGCGACTTTTCCGTCCCGCAGAACAACACCTACCCGCTCGGTATCACCGCCATCGGCATCGTTCTAACGCTGGCTACATCGGTGGCGATCGATGCCACCGGCGTCCACGCACCCTACGGCTTCTTCACTTGCGCTGTGCAGATCGTGGCCTGCATTGTCCTCCTCTGCTGGAACATGGTCGGGAATGATGCAAAGATGTCGGCTTATTGTGAGTTTAATCTTTTGGTGTTCTATGCGATGATTACCGATGGTTGCCCCTGATGAGAATAGAATTGTACTGACGGGATGTAGACTTGGCTGGGACGGCATACATGATCCAACCTGTAGTCTTCACGTGGGCGAACAAGATCTTATCTCGTGATGGCGACGATGCGGCTCGTGCGGTCACGCTATATGCAATGAACGGTGCGTTCCGATAAGTCCTAGATATTAAGCGCGTCGGCCTTCCTAACATACGAGTCTCAAGGTGCCTCCTCCGTCCTCTTCTCCTTCTGGGGCATTGTTCTCTATCCTGCAACAGACGCTGGGACAGTAAGCTACATTGCCCCATTAAACCTCGCTTACAGGGGTTGTGTTGATCTAACAAACGCGTATCAGGGCTTCCGAAAGGGAACTATTGCAATGGTAGTGGTAGCCGTCGCCCTCGCCGCTTGGATCTGTGTCATCTGGTGGCAGGATGCCAGGACTTCGAAGCGATTCGAGGCCCAGCAGGACCTCGACCCGGGCGTTAAGCTCGAGAGGTTTGATAGCAAGGAAAAGGGGGACGCCTGAGAACATCCATAAGGCCGGGTGAGGAAAGGAAAACTCACAAAGTAGTAAGCCTTTCAAGGTTAATGGGAAATTACATGCTATACTTATTGTACGGGGCTAGTCCCGTAACACAGAACACAGTAGAGGTATGGAATAGTCGGGCCCGGCCATCGCGGGCTGCTGAAATAGGAATTTATTGTTCACTCAGGTATTACTTGGTAGACTGTGCCGCCAAGATCCACACCACCTATAAATGTTGCGCACTACAAGTTCCAAAACATCGCTGTGAAATCCCCTTGCGATTCCAACTCAGGAGGGGATAGGGGTCGCGCGCTATCCATGTCGGGAAGGGAATCAAAAGCCGCCCAAGCTAGTCCCTGGCAATCCACCACCATGGCCCCTTCCGCAAACGTCTCCTCGCCATCCTTCCATGTATCCAAAAGCCCACAGAAGCGAGCAGAGTAAACCCCAACACCACAATTATGAAATACTCGTCCCAGGTCGGCGGCTTCGCCGGAACCGGCGGCGGCGGGCCCGCCTCCCTCACCTCCGTCACCGTGGGCGTCGCGTCGACGCTCCCGTCCCCGACAGAGAACGTCCCCTCCGCCAGCGCGGCGGCCGCCAGGTCCTCTCCGATATCACAGGTATCCCGCAGCCACCGCCGCACCATATCCCAATCCCGGCCGCTGCTGCACTTCTTGTGACAATCCCAGAGATCCCCGGAGGCGCAGAAGCAGTTGCTGGACTGCGTGATGCACCCGTACGCGAAGAGGGCGTCGTCCAGGCAGTCGCGCGCGCAGCCGGGGAGCCCCGAGAAGTCGACCTTCAGGGACGGCGAGCCCGGGCATTCGCGGGCGAGCCAGTCCTCCGTCTCCCACCACGTCGTCCAGCTGCAGGACCAGGCGCACGAGAGGCCGGTCTTGAGGCCGCAGTAGCACTCGCGGGCGTACTGTTTCATGCCGCACCCCTGCCCGTCGTTGTCGGAGGCGTTCTCGTCGTCCGGACAGGGCCCGTCGAGGAGAGGGCATATCTCGGGAGGAGGGTCCCCATAGTGCCAGCAGGCGCTGGCGTCGCAGAAAGGCTGGCTGACGGGGTCGATGAGGTCGGGGGCGTCTGTCTGTCGCGGGGCGAGGTGGGCATCCATCGCATTGGCATCCGCTTCGGGACCGAGGCCGAGGGCGGTGGTAACGGTCACTAAAGCCTTTATCATGGATTTCATTTCTTAACAAAATTCGTTTTCCGAAATAATAGGAAATACAGCATACGGGGATCGCGAAAGGAAGGGCGTTTGCCATGGGCTCTTACATGGTAGGCCTCTCTGCGGCTCCCCCTTAAAAGCGACAGGCGGACATTCCGTCGCTATTCCTGGCCGCAGCCGTTGACAGGAAACGGCTGACGCGAAGCGACCTGTCATCTGCAATAATTCAATAATAGCGCCACTGGGCGTAATGAAAACACCGGAACGCTGGAGGCTGAATCCCGTACGTGGGTGGAAGCCCGACTTGGGCTTTGACACGCCGACCGATCCCTGCCAAAATGCCAGCCCGCGGGCCATGCAGCCAGACCGGACGGATGCCGCGATGACGTTCACAGCCTCCATTGGCCAAGCTTCTTATCCTCGCCAGGCTGTCGATGCAACCCTAGCCGCAAAAACGGTGCGGGTCCGGGCCCGGACAGAAGCTGGAGGCGGGCGGACGGATTCCTTCGCATCCCATTCGCCGGCGAACAGAGCAGAGGGAGGGCTCGTGTAACCGCCCCTGACGCGTTGTCGTCGGTACGTTTTTCATTTTGGAGGGGGGTACGAGGTAATATTGGAGGCATATTGTTTGCTCGAGGCAGGGCTGTGTCGGCTGGGGTTTAAAGCAGCTGAACTTGATGTAACAAGCAGGCCCTCCGTCTCGAGGAGAAAAGGGGGAAAGACGTACAGCCAGGCGCCCTCTTCGGAAGGGTTTGGGATCTCTTCCTTCAGCACACCTCGATTCCACCTGAAAACACACATTCCGGGCAGGCGGCAGCAAACCAGCGGTAGCGGGGAAAGAAAAAGTATGGCGAACTTTCTTGACACGGGTAAGGCACATAACACGCGCTCTCAAGAGGAACCGCTGCTAACCAGGCCTCCAGCCCTACGCTCTCTGCGTTCTACCGGAACCAGACCCGCGGACATCCTCCCGACGCTCGCCAGAACGTCCCTCGGCCTCGTCCTCGCATGCGTCGTCCCCACCGCCTCAGCGACCTTCTCCATCGCCCGATGCTGCACCCTCGCCGCGCGCGAGGAGTTCCACGACTACATCGAAGACCTTTACCCCTGGCAGGTGTGCAGCTTTGGCGAGGAGATCGACTACTCCACCGCCGAGACGCTCCCCTCCGTCACGCGTAGCATGGAGTGGGCCAGCGCGAACTGCCGCGGAACGCAGTACAGCTCGCTCGAGCAGTGGCTCGTCCCCCTCTCGACGTACATCTCGCCCTACATCGGCATCCTTCTCCTCTGCCCCGTTGGAAACTCGCAGTCGGTCGAATTCGTGAAGCGAGAGGGATGGGCCTGGGTCAACTCCGTTGTTGTCGCGGTCGGGGAGTACTTGTGCCTGCTGGGAGACCCGGCCAGCGCGGTGTTCGGCGCCGTGTATGAGGTCTGGGCGGACGTGCGGGCCGTGAACAGGCTCGGCTCGCGCGAGCTGGGGAAGAGGGAGCGGAGTGCGCTGTGGATCGCCGTCCTCTCGGGGAACCTGGTGTTCTCGCCCAACACGCGGTGGGACGACGAGGTTAACGAAGCCCTCGAACCCCGCCCAACGACGACTCAGATGAGCACCCAAAAGGCAGCCGAGAGGATCGACACCGCCGTCGAGACGCTCATCCTGGCGCGCAAGGGCTTCGTCAACGCCATCCTCATCCCCGTCCTCCTCATGCTCGCCGTCACGGCGGCCACCTTCTACGACGCGTACAACAAGCGCGGCGACAAGGACACCGGCCTCGACCTCGCCTACTGCGTATGGTACTCCTGGATCCTCGTCCTCGCCGTCGCGGGCAACTCGTCCGTCGGCGCCTTCTCCCCGGACATCACATCCAAGGCGCTCGAAGGGGTGGTCACGCTAGGCGACGCGTCCAGCTCGTCGCTGCGGCACCGGTTCGTCAACAACCACCTCTGGCGCGGCTGGGCGAGGTCCCCGGGCCCGAGTCTGGGGTCGGACGGCTTCCTCTGGCTCAGGTTCTGCGCCGGGCAGTTCCTCGGCTTCTGCTGCGTCGGGTTCTCTTCTGCCTGCGCGGCTGCAATCTCCTGGACGACGCCGACCACGGGCCTGGGCTGCAGGTCCTTCAACTTTATCCTCTACGTCATCCTGGCCTTCGTCACCGCCTACCTGCACGTCCTCTCGTCGTGGCTCTCCACTCGCCCGAGGGCGCAAGGGGGCGCGAGGAACGTCCCGCTCATGGTAGTGCGCCTCCTCTACTGGACTCTCGTCCTGGCGAACTCGCTGGTCATGCTCCTGGGGACCCTGCTTTACCTGGTCGGGGTCTTTCGGACGTGCTGGTGCGAGCGGCTCACTTGGGACGACTCCACGCTGATCGAGCTGAACGGCAAGACGAAGCAGGCGGTCCAGAACTCCCGGCACTGGCTCTCGACGGCGTACGTGGCATTCGGGTGCGTGTGGCTCGCCTGCCTGATGGCTATATTGCTTCGGGGGTACATTGTGCGGAAGCTACAGGACTGGGTGGAAGCAAGGAAGCAGAGCATCTAGCTTATCTATCAGTTGTATTGTTTGAGCTGCTTTGGCCGTAGGGGTGCGGAAACCAAGCTCTATTTAATATCAGATGCCTCTCCGGCTTTACTAGAACACCCCCCAATATCAAAGCTTCTGCTTAGACCTCATGGTATGCCCCAAATGAGATCGTTAGAGCGCCTCTCTATGACGGGAGCGAGCCCCGCCTAAGCTAGGCTAATTGTTACGGCTGGGTTGGTGGGCGATTCTTCTATTGAGCCATGCGGTCAGTCTCGTTGGGGAGGAGTTCTGGGGGAAGAGGCCTAGAAACCCAGGGGAAACTGATACGATGTTCTTCGAGTGGAAAGGTTTCGCGACGGTCAATGAAAATGGGTAGATCAGGAATGGTATCTCAAGTCATTATCCCCCTAACGCCTGAAGGATTTGATAATTTCGAACAGCATGTTCATGGCAAGATATACCCCTCGTCGTCCCTGCCTTCTTTGCCCTCTATGGACGGCATGGTGCTGGCCGCGCCGGCCGCGAAGCCCCGGATGGTGATGGTAGCCGGCGGGACAACTTGACTCCCCTGGAGTCTCGCGCGCCAGCCAACGCTCCTAAAATCTAGCCGCACCAGACCGCGCGAGTCCATCTCTACGGGGAAGTAGTGGTTCCCCATCGCCCCGGGGTTGCTCGACATGGTCCCCAGGTGCGTCCCGATCTGGGCCTCCTGCCGGATCTGACGCTCGACGTCCCGGGAGTCTGGGGGTATCAGCCCCAGCACGCGAACGCAGTGATCTTGGAGGTCGTCGCCCGAGAGGCCTGTCTGCGTTATGTTGGGGAGGGCGAGGGGCATCCAGGTGGTGAAGCCTGGGTGGGAGGGGTGACAGAGGCTCGTGCAGCGCGCCTGCAACAATTTCGGGGGGGACACGAGGCTGTGGTATCTCGACACGAAGAGGGGCGCCCATTCCTTTGCGGCGAAGTGGAGGAAGGGGAGTGTTCGGGCGGTGGGGGAGCCCGAGGCCAGGCAGTGGAGGTAGGTCAGGCAGGTCTCCACGAGTTCCTGGCGGCACATTTGTAAGCGGAAGACCCTATCTGGCTCCGTGGCCCCGTCGTTTAGCACGTCCTTGATCCCTAGGAGGAACTCGCGGGACGTCTCGTGGACTAGGTAGACTTTGCCCCGGATTATGCGGACGAAGTGGCCGCAGAGCCCCTTGAGGTGATTCTCGTGCGGGAAGACGATGTCGTACTCCACCTCGTTGAAGTCCTTCGACCCGGGTATCTCGCCCGCCGGTGTGCGGACCGCAAGGGCGATGCTCAACTCTTCCACGGTCATGGGCCGCGGCGTGGCGAGGATCATGCCCAGCAGCCTTCGGGTCTTGGGGTTCTTGAGCCGCGTGTGCAGGAGGCCGGCGTAGACGAAGTCGATATCGCGGCTCTGAAGAATCTCGTCGATATCCCGCCGGGACGCCCCTTCCTCGACCCTCTCCTTCAGGAGGCGAAGGACGAGCGTCACCCAGAGGAACGTCCGGTCCGCCTTCGCGACGAGCTGGGTCTCAATGGCCGAGAGGATGTCCGGCGGGAAGTCCTGGCACTCCAGCCCAAAGATGTCGGAGCGGATAACCATGGAGACGTCGTTGCTGATGGCGTCGATCTCGTCTTCGCCCCGGAGGCGGATTATGGAAGCGGGGACACGGTTCCCGGCGCCCGGCCTGGAGTCGCGCCTGCGGGTGTCGAAGGCTATCTTGAAGGGTATATCTGGGCGGCTGGTCGCCAGCAGCTTCAGCCGTGGTCCCGGCGAGGCCCGGGGGCTGCTTTCCGAGAAGCACTTCGAAAGGAGGGAGGTGAGAGCCTGTTTCGTCTCCGGCTCACACTCGTCCAGGCCGTCCAGGACGCATATCGTATCCCGGGCGGGAATGTCCCCGCCGTCCCCACCGCCAGGCAGCTCGGCGCAATGAGCGAAGGTATTCCAGAGCGAGGCGGTGGATTTCGGCCCGGACCTTTCGAGGTGGGACGACGCGAGGGGCACGATCTCCCGGCGCTGCTGAAGGAGCTGGTGGAGGACGGCCTGGAGGGCGTGGACGCCGTCCCGCTGCTCCAGGTGGTCGGACTTGAAGAAGAAGAAGCAGACGTAGGGCCTCTCGTCGCTGGGCATCGCGGCGAAGTGGTCGGTAAGGAAGGACGCCAGCACCGACTTTCCGCACCCGGGGTCCGCCGACAGCCAGAGGAGAGAGGATATCTCGCTGGTGTACCAGGTCTGGTACGTGGGGTGCTGTAGGATCCACTTGCAGGTTCCCTCGACGGGTGCCGGGTTCCGCGCCTTGTGTATTTCCGGATTGGAGGTGTTGAGACTTTTCAGGAACTGCATTTCCTGGATGGGGTTCATCGCTGTCGCTGCGCGGGTAGGCATCACGGGCCGTGGGATGGTTGTGGGCGACCCACGGAGCTCGAGTACATGGCCTAGGACCATCTTGAGGCGCTTATCGGCGGCGTCGGGGAAGCGGCATATGCTGCGGTGGTCGCCGTCTATGGGTACGGCGAGTTCGCCCGCAAGACCGAGGCGCGCAGACTGCTGGTCAACAACCTGACGCGAGAAAACACTCAGCTCTTCATGTCAAAACACCATAGCGGTAAGCGTTGTGGGCGGGCCTACCAGGGACCTGAGGAAGCTCAGTTTTTGGGTTTCGTAGTAGGTGAAAATCCGGAGGTCCTTGGCCTTGTCAACAAACCCGTCCGAGACCTGCTCCAGAATCCTCGAATCCGGCTCTAGGTCCTTGGACAGCTGGGTGTTCGTGTTAGCCCCGAAGTTCGCGGCCCCGACAATAGAGCCGAGGACGGTGGCCACGCTCGCGAACTGCGACCCGCGGTGCGGCGTGCCGAAGAAGAGGACGCCCACGGTCCGGACGGCGAGGGGCCCGTAGCGCTCTCTCTCAAAGGCGCGGAGGAGGGCCTGCTTGAAGACGAGCCCGCCGAGGCTGTGGCATACGAAGACCAACGGTCGGTCGTGGGAGTCGGGGGGCTGGCGTTCGATGAGGAGAGACTCGAGGAGCTGGTCGGCGAAGACGTGGAGGTTCGCGGTGGACTTGCTGAACTGGAGGAAGGAGTTGTAGGAGAAGGAGAGGACGCGGGCGCCGGGGACGGCGGTGGGGAGGGCGTCGCGGAGCCAGTTGAAGCCCGTGGCCGGGTGCGTCCATGTCCGCTGGAAGTGGCCGTTGAGGCCGTGGATCGCGACGACGTCGAGGTCAGCACTTCCGCCCGCGTCGCGGGGCTCCGAGATCGTGAACAGGCCGTACTGGCCGGGTTCGTCAGGCTGCAGGGATGGGCCGCCGGAAGGGAGCGGCCTTTTGCCGCCAGCCAGCGAGAAATTCATGACCGGCCGCGGGACGCACCGGGTGGCGGCCGCTCATACGTCCTTCAGTATGCTGTTTGTGAAAGATGGCGGATGCTGCTGTCTGGTCGGGCGGGGTTCCGGGCGAAGTGTCTGTCGGCCAGGCTGGGCGCATGGCACGCCACCACCAATCAACACCCGAGCGGGCGAAACGCCCAAAGCGGCGGCTATGAGCAAGGCACTTGGACCCTGTACAGCGGGGGCAGGAACCTGGGGACTTCATCATTTCGCAAGCCCCGAGGCCCGTTTCAGCATTGCTATAACACTTCGCTTTCAACTGCTATTGCTCTATGGGTGTTTTGTGCCATACCTAGCTGAGGTAGTGGCGGAGCCGTAACTCAAAGCGGCAAGGGGGGCAATTCTTGGGGGGTAATGTCGCATCCTCTAAGTGGCCCTACTGCATGTCCCGCTGGTACCCTTCTCGTGGTGCCATGTCAGAAGCACGAGTCGGCGGGCACCCACCCGGAAATGCGGAGGTCGACGACGAATCCGACGCCGATGCCGATGCAGATGAGTACTTCCAGCCTCTTCCGATGAAGTGCTGGGTATGCGGCCGGTTAAGCGGGGGAACAAAGATAACGTCCAGGTTATTGTTGTAGCAGTTCTCGCAGTGATTCCACATCCAACGCCCCTGTCCTTGATCTCAAGGTCAGTATGGGTGCCGAGTACATTTAATAACCACCGCCTTACCGCGAGCAAGACTATGGGCACGCTTGCAATCCATTGCGGTATGCACGAGCTCTCGGCTTAGAAGCTGGACAGTTGGCTGCCTCAGACGATCTCTTCAGTTATCTTTCCAGATATTCATCCTAGAAAAAACGGTGTATTTCACTCGCCTATGGGCTAGAGCATCACTGATTATTTCTATTTCCCCAGGTTCCCCGGTTCGTCTCAGCCGGGGGCGGGGAGCTTCCCCACACCTGCGCCCCCGCACAGCGTCTTGGCGAGCAACTCACGGCGGGGATACCAGCGAGATTGTCAGCAAAGCATGCCTTTTTACAGCTTGTAATATAGCGAAATAAGAGCGCACCGTATACGATAGGGCGAGAGGGAAGATTCAAATGCTCGCCCGACGAAACCTGCAAGCTGTGCTGGAAGAGCCGAAGATTCCGGGTCGTCGGTTAGCGGAGGCCGGACGTCGGACTCGGGTGGGGGCTTCCTTTTGTCAGCGTAGTACCTCGGTAGCAAGGAGCCGTTTAAATCGGAGACACTCCTCACCACTCCAAGCATTTCATGCCTGGGTAGTCCTTTCTCCGGGCCAAGGAATTGGTTTCGTCGAACACGCGAAATTTGTCTGTCGTCTGTCTTGCCCAATACCCCCCCTAAAAGCCTCCATCATGGACCAAGCCAAACCCCCGCGTCAGGTTTGGAGCCACCCAAATCCCGAGGGGACCTCCATGTACCGGCTCATGGCCGAGATATCCGCCAAGCGCGGTATCACCCTCAAGGTCAGTAATTCTCCAAAGAACCGAGTCTAGGAGTGCAGCTAATGACAAGACAGACCTACCGTGATCTCCACGACTACTCCGTGTCCCACAGATCACAGTTCTGGCGCGAATGTCTCGAGTTCCTCAACCTCGCCACCCACGGCTCATACGCCCAAGTCGTCGACGAGACCCAGCCGATCGACGCCGTCCCCAGGTGGTTCCCCGGCCTGCAGCTGAACTTTGCGGAGAACATCCTCTTCGGCCGCGTGGGGCCCCGTGCGGGGGATGGCTCGCCTCCCCAGGGCAAGAGGGGCGGCGATGTGGCGGTCGTCGAGGTCCGGGAGGGCCCTGATGAGACGGTCAGGTACAGCTGGGATTGTCTGAGGAGGGATGTCGCTGCCCTGGCGACGGCTATGAAGGCTGCTGGTGTTCAGAGGGGGGACAGGGTTATGGCTGTCGCTAGTAACTGCTATCGCACGCTGTGCGTAAAGCTCGCCATAACCTGGCTAGGTGGCATCTTCAGCTCCGTGTCCACGGACACGGGTGTCCAGGGTATCCTCGCGCGGACCCTCCGCATCAAGCCCAAGGTATGCAGACGTTCCTGTTCGCAAAACAGACGCCTGGACTTCCAACTCACAGCATAACAGCTGGTCTTCATGGAGGACGGTGCTCTCTTCAACGGGGCGACGATCGACCTGCACGACAAGATGGAAAAGGTCCTCGAGACTTTGGTCCAGATCACCGAGTTCAAGAAGCTCATCTCGATACCGCGGTTCACCCGAACCGGTGCCCTCCCTTCACGGAGCGAAGCCGAGGGGTGGGGTGCGTTCATCTCCCGCGCCTCGGGCCAGCCGCAGCCCCCGTTCGAAAAGCTAGCCTTCCACGAGCCGATGATGATATCGTTCTCATCCGGGACGACTGGGCCCCCGAAGGGCATCGTGCACTCCGTCGGCGGCATCCTCTTGAACGGCGCCAAGGAGGGCATCCTCCACGAAGACCTCAACCCCCAGGATATTGTCCTCCAGTACACGACCACCAGCTGGATCATGCACCTCGCCGCCGTCATGCCGCTGCTGGGCGGCGCCCAGACGGTCCTGTACGACGCCTCCCTGTTCCACCCCGACCCGGTCGCCTTCGTGCGCATCCTCGGGGAGCTAAAGGTCACGAAGCTCGGCACCAGCCCGGGGTGGATGCAGAGGCTGCGGTCGCACTCCATAGTCCCTAGGGAAGTCACGGATCTCTCTAGCCTGCGGCTGGTCACCTCTACGGGGATGGTTCTCCAGAATGATCTTTTTGAGTGGTTCTACGACGTTGCGTTCCCCGCGCGCACGCAGCTCTTCAACATGTCTGGCGGGACGGATATCGTAAGTATCCCACCCGGTGTATTCCGTGCATGATCGGATGCTAAATGGCTAGGGCGGGTGTTTTGCCCTGGGGAACCCCATTTCACCCGTTTACGTGGGAGGGTGCCAAGGTAAAGCGTGTCACAACTACTCAGCCGAGCTAGCTAACAGGTCTCAAGGCCCTTCACTCGCGATGGCTGTCGCCGTCATGGACCAAGACTCGCACCCGGAAGCCAGTACCCCGGTGCCCCACGGGACGATGGGCGAGCTAGTCACCACAGCCAGCTTCCCAAACGTCCCCGTCTGTTTCTGGGATGATCTGCCGCCCACATCCCCCGAGTCAAAGTTCTTCAGCTCCTACTTTGCCAGGTTCAACCACAAGTGGACTCAGGGCGACCTGGTATCCGTCGACCCAGTCACCGGCGGGATCACCTTCTACGGCCGGGCAGACGGCGTCCTGAACCCCTCCGGCGTGCGCTTCGGGAGCGCCGAGATCTACGGCGTCATCGAGCGCAGGTTCCCCGGCGAGATCTCCGACAGCTTGTGCGTGGCGAAGCGGGGAAAGAACGACAAGAACGAGGCGGTTGTTCTGTTCTTGCTGATGGAGCCCGGGAAGCCTTTCACGGAATCGGTGGTTCGGGCCGTGAAGGCGGCGATCAAGGAGGATTTGAGCTCCCGCCACGTTCCTGCCTATGTTTTTGAAACGCCTGACATACCGGTAAGTGTCCACTACTATTGTTGTTCGTTCCTTTCGGGATATGTTGCTAATGTTGCATTAGAAAACATTGAACCTTAAGAAGGTGGAGGTGCCGGTGAAGAGGATCCTGTCGGGAGAGCGCGTGAAGCCGAGCCCGACCTTGATGAACCCCCAGAGTCTAGAGTTCTTCTATCAGTTCGCAAGTCTCGACAACGCCCACGGCAAGCCCAAGCCCAAGCTATAGCATCTGTTCGAGGTATGGTAGGGTATCCGGGACTACGATAGGGAATGTTTCAAAGGATCCACGGGCTACAGGGAATAAGCCGGCGCTCCATACATTCAGAATGAGAGAATGGTACTTATGTAGACAGTATCCATATCAATTGGCAACGGATATTCCGACTGGGGCATTTGGATATTCCGACTGGAGTGACCCATAATAATCGTCAACTGACACCTGACATGTCCGTCAGCGGCCGCAAGAAGCCACAGGCGCCCGTCAAAGTATTCGAATCCCTCACATCAATTCAGGTCAAGGACACAGTTAAGGTACGACAGGAGGCTTTGGTCAGCAAGAATAACTGCGAGGCGCCTCTCAGTGTATGGCTGGCGGGTCAGGACTCATGCATAACAGATCGGCTACACTTAAGAGAGATGTGAGGGCTGATTTAGAGCATTAAGACTTCGAGGAGGTGGTAGCACTATTCAGTTGGGGCCGGAGCCAGCGCTGGGCCCGGCGCCAGAGGAATAGTTTGACTAAGGCCTAGAATCAATTTATTGAGATAGAGCACTTCGAAGTTTCGAGCGCATTGGGCGCTCAAATGCGGTTTTCGGAGGATTTGAGCTGAAAACGCCTAATAACGGGCTTTCAGAATTGATATTAGAGACTCAAACGCTGGTGGGTGCTTGCAGCTGTTCGTGCTTGCTGACAGACATGTCAGGTGTCAGTTAATGACTAAGCATGGATCACCAGTCAGTGTGATAAGTGAGCGGATATCGGGGCACTCCCCTCCGAGTGCCGATGGGGCGATCAACGTACTTGGATTCATGATCACGGTGTAGAGGAGGCCGCTGTTGTAATGCCTTAACCGCATTATTCTTGCTGTTATGCATGGTGGACGAACGGTATAAAAATGCGATGTTGCCTTACAACCGGAGCAGATGGGATGGTCGCCTGAGTTTTTCAACGTTGACCCTTGCGCCCTCACCGCTTCCATCCATCCAAGCTCCTGCTGTTCTCATACCGCGGAGTTTAAGCCAATCGCATTGCTCCCTTTTGGGGGCTGTGGCCGGCGGGTGATCCCGTGTACCTTTTTAGGAGATCTAACTGGTGCAGCGAGCGAGCTCTGACTCTGGGACTGGCGGGTATGAACGAATCAAGGACAGTCGTCGAACCTCCAAGGCGCCAACAGAAAAATGTACGGACGTGTGATGGTTCCTGGCGCAATCGGAGCAAAAGATGTACGGACGTTTGCTGGTGCCTGGCGCAATCGGAGCGACAATTTAATTTCTCGTCGGGGCTCGATCTTCGAGAAGTCCTAGGATCGACCGACCAGCTCTATCAGCTCTGTGAATCCCATTTTGCACATAACGAGCTTAGAGGCCCGGGCTTAAGCTAAAGCTCTCCCGCGCAGAGGAATACGTTAGGTTTCAACAGCAAGGATGGATCCGACGCTCACAGACAAGGAGACGGTCGGTACACACACCCCAGGACAATATTTGCTTCATCGCTAATCTGGACATATCTCTGGAATAGCGTTCTCTCCTCGCCGAACTTATCAAGGCCAGCGAGGTGGACATTGAAACCCTCTTGGGCTTCGTGCGTGTGCACTGTCATATATCTGACCCGCCCTCTGTCCAGTTGCCGATTGGTACGGAAAACCCACGACTTACCCCCGCCTGTCTCAAAAGCATAGACCTAACTAAATGTCCAGGTCGAAGTTACAGGCAAGACCGGCGTGATTTGAACGATATTCTACACACCCCGACAGCCCAGGATGTCCTTGAGCGATCACAGTCCTTGACATCTGTCTTTGGTCCTTCATTTTCCCTGCAGCCGGAGCCGGAGCTCGCCATAGAACCTAGGAACAAACCTGGAACCGGCATCTCGGATTTTGCAATGGCCTGGAGCCTGATTATGTCGTCCAGCTCCATCATCCTGCCCAGAGGTATTGCGCTCCCTCCGATAATCTCACCGCTCTCTTCTGTCTCATATACCTACGTCACCACCCAGTGGGGCAGCTCCCTGAATCTGCAGCTGGAGTCAGAACACATGATCCACTCCGGCCCCACGAAGCCAGGCGTGGCGAGATTGCCAGATACAGAGACGAATGCAGAGAGTATCTGGTCAATGCTCGACTTCTTCGGGTGGCACCCTCAGGTGGAGATGGCCCAGAAGTCCACGACTCACAAGCGCACCAGCCAGTGGGAAGACATGACGGCGTATGACAACGAGAGACGTATGACCTTGATGGCGAACATGTTCTCCACAAAGGACTTCATACCCTGGACACGGGCGGTTGGGTCCGAATTTGGGACTGACCTGTGCGGACACGAACGGGATGAAACGGAAGAACATTTCGTCGCGTGTCTGGACTGGAACTCGGTTCTTCAAGCCCTCATTATGAATGGTACGCACCCAAAGGCCAAGGACCACCGCAGCTGGCCTGGAGTCAAGGCGCTTTCCAACTATCAAGAGCGGGCTCGCAACGATGCTTGTATCGCGTGGCTGTGTTCGTCAGGTGCCGCTCGACTGGACCCAGTGGAATTCGCGGGATTCTTCTGGGCCCAGCTGGCCATGAATTTCACTTTCGGCAGGGGTGCGACATCGACTCTCGGCAGGGTCTCGGGGGGTTTGTTCCGGAACACACCGTTCGGAAGAAACACGGGCCACCCGTCATATTCTGAGTGCAGTCAAGATTTCCGGGCCACACAGCCGAGCGACCCCCTAGGCCGTGTCGAGGAGGGATCGAAGCCAATGGCTCAAGGCTCTCGGCAGTCATTGCTATCCCCCATGCAGGAATCTCTGCCGACGGATGAGTCCTCTTCTTCCTTGGAGGATTTCACCCAAAACTACGACTTGGTTGAGAAGGGTATATCAGTACAGAGGTAAGTATTCCACAGGAGCATAACGGGTACCTTGATGTGAATATGGCTTACCATTTCTGATAGGTCTCCTTCGCCATCATATATGGAAAGTTCGTACAGTTCCAATTCCACCAGCGGGAATTCTGCCACGCCATCCTTATCCATCGATGGGAATCAAATTTCTACGGTAGATGAAGTTTGCGACATGATCCTGGAGGCGGCGTACGCGACAAAACTGGACGAGCTCACGGATCCGGCAGAGGCATGGCAAAGCGTCAATCGTTGCCTGACCGAGTTGTCTTATATTATCGGATGCGATGAACATCATGTGGGGCACCCTGGAACGCCGGGTAATCCCTCCAGCTCAGCTTCCATGTGTTCCTCGTCCTTGCGTGGTCTGGGAAAAGGGAGGGCGAAGCGCACTGGGGCCAGAGCTCCAGAGGGGCCTGGCAATGGTGATGAAGACGACAACATGGGAGGCAGCAGTCAGGGCGTCAGCTCTGGGAAGTCCTCCCCCTACAGGAAGCCGGAGATATGTTCTGGGTTCAGCTGTCCGTTTCGGAAGCGCAATCCTCTTCGCTTCAACGTCCGCTCCCACCTCAAATGTTCAATTCAGTCGTTCCCCTCAATTTCTTTGCTCAAGTAAGGCACCTACTCGTCTCTAGAAGGTTCCTTAAATGATTAGCTAACAAACCAGACGTCATATTCTCAACTGTCACGAGAAGCCATCTTCGATGGCGGGTATCCCTTGCGCTCGATGCGGAGAAAGCTTTGGGACGCAAGCTGATCTTCATGCTCACCTACGTGCCGACGACAGGTGCCCTCTCCGAGAGGGCGCGATGTCAGACGTCCCGGAGGATCCCGAAGACGGTATCGGGCCTGAGGTTTGCCATAGGCTGCGGGACCGGAAGTGGAGTGTGCAGGTCCGCGACTGGCCGACGCTCTGGACAACTTTGTTTCCGGGGGACGAACCCCCCGTACCCGACAGCAGTGAGATATCCCCAAATCCTTTTACGATAGAATGAGAGCGCTAATATCTGCATGAGAATACAATCCTGTCGTTGAACTCGGTGAAGTGAATGCCACCTTCCACAAGAAAGTCCACGGTCTTCAGCCGCTGGTCCATGTCGAATGGGAGGCACTCACTCAACGGCGAGAGGATGATGCGACGGCCCTTGCAGAGGTAGCGTGCATTACTTTCAACAGGTTCTTCGCCCATGTAATCGAACAAAGCCAGGCCACGTTTGGTTCTTTCACTGGCCCTTCCCGTTATGAGACACCGCGGCGTAACCCTCCCGCATTACTCCCGGCGAACCACGCACCGTCAAGCTCTGCCAACCGCACGCGGTGGCCAGCTCTCCGACCCGCCCCACCGTCAGGCCCTTCGGAAGCTTGTAGCTCACACCCAAGGCCCTCTAATTCGACGTTCACTCCAAATCCAGCAGGTTTCGACACTTCGGGACCTCCATTAGGACCCGCTGGAATCGACTGTCAAGAAGCGAAGGGCAACGACGGCAACATGGGAGGATATGAGGGTCCCGGTCTGGGACGCCTACCTGGTTCCAGTTCTCTGGAAAATGCCAACTCCATACATCGGTGTCTAATCTGCCTAGAGCCACTGAAGAACGGGTGCTCATGCTCTACGGACTGGGTCTCCAACATGGACATGTAGACACCTCGAGCCCCCGGCGAGTCTGACTGATCGCTGCAGTTGATACCGGGAGCAAGCAATAGGCTAGCAGAGTTTTACAACGGGGTTGAATCTAGTTTTCATTTCCGTTTCTGTTGAGCCCTTGACATGACTAAAAGACACAAAGTCCAAGCGATAACACAGCCCAAACCTTCTCGCCCGGCGCAACGATGGCGCTGATCACTCCCAATCTGGCCTAGCCTCGGCCTCACTACCCCTGCTCCCTCCTCCGAATAGTCATCCGCATGTCCGTATAGAAGGCCACGCCCCCCTTGACCTGATACTTCGCCGGCCTCTCAGGGTCACACAGCCTCACCTCAAAGTTCCTGAAAAACTGCAGCGGCGCCTTGTACATCTCCATCTTGGCCATGTGCTGCCCCAGGCACATCCTGCTCCCGTACCCAAACGTGAAGCTGTACTTCGCGTAGTGGCGCGCCCTCTCCTCGCTCTCCAGCCACCGCTCGGGCCTGAACTCGGCCGCGTCCTCCCCGTAGATGCCCGGGTCGCGGTTCACCAGGTACGTGTTGGCCGTCAGCTCGAGGCCCTCGGGGACGTGCCGCCCGCCGATCTCGACGCCGCCCTTGGAGACCAGCCGCGGGAAGATGCTGGAGGCGGCGGGGACGAGGCGCATGGCCTCGCGCACGCAGGCGACGTAGTACGGGCAGTGCGTCAGGACCTCGTCCTGCTGCACGATGGGGCTCGAGAGCTTGCCCGCGCGCGCGGCGTCGTCTATCTCGGCTATCACCCTGGCGTACACGGGGGGGTTAGTCAGGAGGAACTTCACGAGGGCCTGGAACGAGGTGCCCGTGCTGTCCGCGCCGGCCAGCATCACGATCAGCACCTCGGCCTTGATGTAGTCGAGCTCCAGCGGCTCGCCCTTCTCGTCGCGGGCGTCGAGGAACGTCTGCAGCAGGTCGCGCCTGGCGCTGATCCCCTGCTCGGAGTCGCGGATGCGCTTCTCGATCAGGGCGTCGCGGAAGCGCATCAGCGCCCCGAAGCCGTTCTTGTGCTCGGGCTTCACGACGAACAGCTTGGCGCCGAGCCGCGTGCTCTTGATGAAGTTGGTCAGCGGGTACAGGCGCGCCATGACGCCGAAGGGGAGCAGGCCAAGGCGCAGGCCGCGGAGCAGGCCCGCCACGTCGCCGCCCCGCTCCACGAAGCCGAAGGGCGCGCCGAAGCCCACCTCCGACATGACGTCGTAGGCCATGTACACCGCCCACGGGCAAAAGTCGAACGCCCTCCCCGCCGCGTCCTCCCCCGTCGCCGTCTCGGGGGAGGCGAAGAGCTCGTCCATGCGGGAGAGCCAGTGGCTGAGCTGGGAATCGACGAGGGGCTCCATCTTCTTGATGCTGGTGAAGCTGTAGGGCGGGGACGCGATCTTGCGGTAGCGGGCGTGCACCTTGTGGTTCACCATGTTGAAGGTGGCCTCGGTTGGCCCCGTGGAGCCCGTGATGTAGTGCTGCGACTTGTCGGCGGCGCGGTGGTAGATGAGCGGCAGCTTAGTCGCGTCGCTGACGAGCAGCATCGTCGGCGTGACCCGTATGACGGGACCATGTTTCTTGTGCAGCGCCTCGCAGACATCGTTCTCCGTGCCGCGGGCGTTGTGGTAGGTGATCCAGAGGCGGGTCACGCTGCCCCAGAAGGGGCCGGGGAAGCCGGAAAGCGGGTGGAAGAAGCGGTAGCGGACGACCTGGTAGAGGATGCTGAGCAGGATGTAAGCCGCCGCGGCCGCGACGACGGTGCTGAGGCTGGGGAGCCGTAGGGGTATTGCCGCGGCCATGGTGAAGGGCTGGCTGTGGACCGGAGCAGGCTTGACGGATAGGTGAGTTCGACACGCACAAGGTAGGATTATGGTGGGAGCACGCTGGGGGTCTCTACCTTTTGTGCATGCTGATGCTCCACCAAGCCAATGAGTAGGATGTGACAACAGCCGGGGTGGTTTAATTGGCACACGTCACTTATCTTGCTCCACCTCGCCGCATGAACCCGACCCTCACGCATGGCACGCCGACATACGGAATCGTTCCCCGTTGATGCGACCGGCCCACATGGCTGCAGGCCCTGTTTTATACTATCTACCACGGCGACTCCCACGGGGAGCTCATTATATGTACACACATGCGCCGACGGAGCCGCCTCGCGCCCTGAACGTATTTCATATTTCGTGAGGATACGGCTTCCTGCCCCACACAACCACGGCTGGCATGTAGGAGTGTATCCGACGGTTGGTCATGTCCCTCCGAACATCAATGAGCGCCACCTATAAACGAACGCGTCAGCAGGCATCTTCCCTTAACCATTCGGGGTGGAGTCCACGGTGTGTCCCCGGGTTGCCGACTCACCTCGATCTCGTCGCTCGTCCGGCCAAACGCCCGATTAAAAAGCTGGTAAGAGAAGCCCGCCAGCCCCTCAAAGACGTTCGCCCCCCACAGGTACCCCAGCTCCTTGAGCGTCGCGTCCCTCGCCCACCCGTTGACGGGCATCTTGAAGAGCGCCTGCTGCACGTCCACGAACCCGACCCTCTCGTAGATCTCCGTCAGCCTGCCCGCCAGGATGGCGGGGCGGCCCAGCTTCTCCGACGCCGCGATCAGGTCGTCGGACCACCTGGCCAGCGGCCCGTCGGGGTCCAGCGTCCCGTCGTCGCAGCAGAGGTTGGCGTCGACCTCCTGCGACTCGAACCAGCCGCCGGGCTCGAGCGCGGCGAAGGCCTGCGCGGCGATGTCGGTCTCGAACGAGGCCCAGCACCCGGACGTGGCGCGCGTGTGGATGTAGTCGAACTGGTGCGGGAAGTCCCACGGGTCGGTCCTACATGCGGTGAGCAGAAAAGAGTCAGATCTCGAGACCCCGTTTCGCTTCCCCAGGCCCCGTCAGCGAAGTGATTAGGGGAGGGGGCATACTTACGCGTCTTCGACGAAGAAGTGGACGTTGGGGGGCACTTCGTCCGGTTGGATGGGGGATAGGTCTGTTCCTATGACCGTGGACGTGGGGAAGAGGTCACCCATCTGGATGGCCCAGTCGCCCACGCCCGTGGCCACGTCGAGCACGGTACGCGGTGGCGCCGCGACTGAGAGCGGAGCGAGGTAGAGCCTGTCGCTCAAGAGCCTTTTTATGCACTCACCCTGGAGCTCCAGGCGCTCCTGCTCTGGTGTGTCGTTGGGAAAAGCGTATGCTAGGATGCCGGCGGTTAGTCTAGAGGCCCTGGGAAGCGGGCGTAGGGGTTGCTTACATCCGGCACGGTAGGCGTGGTACGTGCGGCCGAACTGCTCGGGATAGGTTCGCACGCTGTCGGATAGGGAGGCAGAGTCACTCCCGCTGCCCAACGAGTTAACATCCCGCGATGCCAATGAAGAGTCGGTCATGGAAGGCGCTGCTGACATCTCAGACTGATGTCATCCGACGCCCAGTTAGCAAACGATGCTTTTTCCTCGCAAAGCGGGCCGGCCAGCCGACAGAAGGGGGGGCCCGGGGGGGGATGCCACCTACATCCGGTTCGATGGCACTGCCGGTCCCGCCGAACCCGGCCGGCATCGAGCAGCCAAAAGTGAACTCAAACTCGGGACGCTCCCCGCCGCCGGCGTCGCCGCTCCCGGAGCCGTGCAGCCGGCTCCCCATCTCGGCCGGCGGCGATCGCAGGTCCCCACTTGACCTTGCGCGCCTGCGGGGTGCCATGCCGACAGGTTGTGAGCGAGAAAATGGGCGAATTATGTGACGAGAGGGCTAGTTGCAGGATCGAGGTTGCTTCGGTCAGAGGCTCACGTTGTGGCTACTTTGGGGGCCGCTGGCGAGGAGAAATTTGCGCAGTTGCTGACATCTGCGGGGGAGCTGCTTCGGGAGGCGCGCTACCGAGGGCTCGGTTGGTTCTTCGCCCGCGCCCGGGACGATTCCGTTCCGTAATAGCGCCGCAGGTCATAATTATTATTACTCGCGCCCCAGCCCCCTTTATTCCCGAGTGGCGAGGGACGGGGGCGCCCTTCAAAGTTTTTTTACGACTCCGCCAGTCCGGTACGGCATGCACGGCACCGAAACCATTACCACGCGCTCGGTACCTGCCAAAGTTCTCGAGCCCGAGAGATTTTCCCGGCAAGGGAGAACCCGCCAGTGCCAACATTGCAATTGTGGCGGCCGGAGGCTTCGGAAGCGATGGAAGCTGACCGCAGGTATTATGGACCTCGGCTAGAGCTAGCCCTCCCGGTTGGCTGGTGTTTCGATGCGACTTAACCTCGTCGAGCGTGGTCGGAAAAAAAAGCCTGAGCTGTGCATTGGTAGGCCCCGACCCTTTGGTCCAAGTGCAGCCATATTAGCCTCCATTAAGTTCCTTTGGGGCGACGCCAAGCCCGAAGGGAGAGGGCCGCAAATTATTAAGCAAGATGTACTCGGTAGACGCAGAGGGAGGAGACGAAGGTTTCGGTCGGGGGGGAGGGCAAGACGATGGCAAAGGCATCATTCCGGTTCCCAGTTTCGTGGAACAAGGCCTGCGGTGTCAGACAGGAAAACCGTCGCAAAACTGTCACAAATAGCAGAGACAGACAGGGCCCGACCACTGGGGAAATTCTTCATACCGAATCATCGGGATTTTTTCCCAACAGGCTGGGCCCCGTGGCTGGGAGGGTGAACGGGGAGAGGATGGTGTGTGCGCGGGCACTGCAACGCTGACGGTGTGGTCTTTCGTCCCGGGATTGGCTCCCGCTGCGGGGGAAACGTAACCCTGTGGCGTTGGGCCAGCGGGCGAGAACAGCATGGATCGGCGGGAAGCGAGTCAGCGGCTGGACCAAGAGAGCGAGACACAGTGGGGCCCGTGCGCATGCACGCCGACGCTGCAGCCGATCGTCGGTTCTGCGGTGGATTCGGGTTTTGGTGCGGGGGGAGGACAACCGGAGGGGGGGAGAGTCTTGTCGGCGCGGGTTTGTTAGCGGCCGCCATGGGGCCCTCGCAGTTAAGAAAAGAAGCGGGAGCTCCCGAGTAGCGGTTTTGCAAGGACAGGGATTCTTATGGAAAACCCTACACGGGGTTGGAGAAGCAGGGTCCTATTAGTATTACTCCGTAGGTAAAGTGCTCCCAGCCTCGGGCTCGCGTCCTCGCCGGTTTCGTGCTAATTTGACCGGCTTGCGCGGGCGGATGGCGTAATAATACTGCAGTCCTACCCCCACCCAGATTGCCATGCAGCCCAGCAATGCCTCCAACACGAGCTCGTACGACGAAATCCCCTCTTTACTCGGTACCGACATCATCCGCCCTGGAACACACGCCCGGGCCCAACGTCTCAGACTCCGAACCACGACGGCCCGCGAGTCGGAGCCGACCACGTCAACGATTGCCCATCGTTGCATTGCAGGGGGTCGCTAAATGCTGACGAGTCAGTTCTGGTGGGCGGGTTAGCCTAGCGTGCGCTAGATCGCTACGGTATGCAAGCAGCTGCCCGCGGATAACGGGGTAACACTCGAGCTTGGGGACGATTCCAAGAAAACGCACCTGTGCCAATCCTCCAGAGGGATTCGATGCACTTGCCGGTGGAGCTAGATCCCCACTCGAGTGCGTTGCCCTTATCGTGTTCGGCCACCGGAGGGCCGTAACGAGGGACCCGGGCTTCGACTAGGGCCGGGGGGGGCGTGCAGTTGGCCTCCTGCCCATGGACTCCCGGATATCGCCCCCGTGGAGGCGAGTGCATTGCAGTGCATCATCCTGAACCGCTCCGCTGTGGGCATTCCCCGCCGCCGCAATGGCTATATCAAGGGCCTCAGGTCTGCGCAGGTCCGGTGGGGACCCCGCCAGCGCCTGGATCCCGAGTTTACCACATGAGAGCCACCACCTAAGAGTCAAACCACCACTTGATCCCACCAGCTAGAAACTTCCAAGACAACCCTCACCTCTAAGCTCTTATAAATCACAATGGCGGACGCCGACGTCTTGCGCGAAGTCCCCGTGCTCTCCTCGCGCTTCTCTAGCTGGAAGCACCCCGAGACGGCGCGGCTGTACCAGTACTCCAAGGAGAGCTGCGAGCGCTCGCTCAAGGAGGTCACCAAGGACGAGGTCGTGTCGCACAACGGCGAGTTCCCCGCGTGCGGCGGCCTCTACTCGAGCTGGGTGTACCCCGGCGGCGACCTCGACCGGCTCAAGGTGGTGGCCGACTTCTACTCGGCCTGGGTCTTCATCGACGACCTGATCGACAACTCCACCGACATGGCCCAGGTGGCCGAGCTTGTCGACAGCGTGCGCGAGCGCGCGATGGGCGAGCGCCGCGGCGAGCGCGGGCTCGACTTCATGCACCGGCTCTTCACCGACGCCGGGTGGCACCCGGAGATGCTCCGCCTCGTGCGCGACGAGATGAACCTCTGGTTCGAGCGCACGCTGGCCCTGAGGGCCATCGAGGCCGAGAAGAAGACCGTGTCCGTGGAGGAGTACATGACCTACCGGCAGACCAACGCCGCCATGGGCGTCATGTACCTGGTCATGACCTACGCGACGCCCGGCGTGGCGGAGGACTTCCTCCGCGTCAACGCCGCCGAGCCGGACCTCATACGCAGCATCTTCGGCTACTGCGGCCGGAGCATGGGCGTGGTGCTGGACCTGTACAAGCTCAACGCCGACCACGCGCAGATCTGCGAGTACAGCCACATCGCCAAGATCGTCCAGCGCAACGCGGACGCGCCCATGACCCTGGAGAAGGCGGTCGAGCGGTCGGTCGAGCTGTTCCACGAGTACGAGGAGGGCCTCCGCGCCGACCTGGACAAGGTCGCCAAGCACAGCTCCACGCTCGCCAGCGCCATGGAGAGCGTGCACGCGGGGAGCATCACGTGGCTCGAGGTCATGCGGGGCGGCAGGTATGTGAAGAAATGAGCTCGGGGATGGATGGGCTGTGTGGTTGCAGCCGGACGGTGGCACCCTCCAATTGTGTTTCCCGCTGGGGTATGTTTGTGGCAGATCGCGGCAGGGGCGGCAGATACAAATATTTTCCTGTTCCTTTTTGGTGTGCGCTTTTGTGGAGGAGTGGACTTATAATAGTCACGCCAAGTCAATGATATATATGAAACATGCGAGCAATTTCCGTCAAAGAATCTCCGTTATTATGATGTGTACATTCTTACTCCCCACATCGTGTCATTCCCACCCTCGCTTCAGTCTTGAGTGCAAGATCCCAGGAAAGGGCGAAGCTTGGGGCCCTTGTAAATTAATTACGTTCATCATTCTACTGCTTCGTCCATGCATATTCCACCATATCTCTGAGCAGGTCAGGCCATCTCCGGGCCCTAATACGTGAGACTGCGAATGAGCTCACACCAAGACTTGGGCGACGCCAGTACTTGCCATTACCTAACGGGCTTCAGGAACGCCCAAAACGGCTTCTTATCCCAGAGCAAGTACGCCTTCTGCTGGTTGGCCCAGTCCCTGGTGCTCGGAAGGCCCTCGACGTCAAAGTTGTACAGGATCCTCGCCAGCGCCAGGCGCGTCTCGGCAAAAGCAAGGCTAGAAAGGGGCGCTTAGCAAAATCGGACTTGAATAAAACGCTGAAGGAGGTGTGGGTGTTTCACTTACTTCCGTCCGGGACAGCTCGCGTGACCGAGGCCGAAGGGTTGGAAACCGTCGAACCGATCGTTGGCGAACCTCTCATCCTTCATGAATCGCTCGGGGTGGTATCCGAAGGGGTCCGTGAAGTGGTCCTCGCTGTGGTATGAAGCCCAGGACGCCACCGACACGACCGTCTATATCTTTCGTAAATCTCTGGTACGGAACAGGTAATCTCCATGTTTTGCACCTACATTTTCAGCCACAACGTGCCCATCAATTATGGCCCCTCCCTTGGGAGTAACTCTCGGTAGCCCGGGCGGGACGGGAGGAAAGCGTCGCAGGGCCTCGTTTAGGCATGCCATAAGGTACGGCAGGGCATTTAGGGCCGTCAAGTTGATATCGTCTTCATTCTCAAACGCGGACCGGATCTCGTCCGTCACCTTTCGCATCGCGCCGGCGTTGTCGGCGAGCAGAGAGACGGTTGCCACCAGGAGGGTCGAGGAGCTCTCCGAGCCGGACGTGATCAGCGTCGTCGTATTCGCCAGCAGTTGTTCGAAAGTCTGGTCCACTTCAAGTCAGATATTACTGCCGGCACCAACACGGCTTTGGGAAATATCAAGGCATACCAGCGGCTCCTCGAGCTTCAGGAACGGGTCGAGCAGGTCCGGCCTTTCCTTCTCCTGCTGCAGCCGGGCCTCGAGCTTCTTCGTCGTCAGGTCCTCGTGCAGCAGCTTCCCCTTCAGCAGCGAGCTATTCGCAATCATGTGCACGACGTGCTGGAAGCCCAGGTACATCAGCACCTGCAAGTACGAGAACTCCTTCACGTTCTGCGACACCGCCTTGACCCACGGGTGATACCTCGCGTTCTCCAGCCCCGCAAAGTCGGACCCGAAGCCTAGGTTGCCGATCACGTCGAACGTGTAGTAGTTGAACCACTCGCGCAGGTTGACGGGCTGCCCCCCCTCGCGGGACTCCTCGCCCAGCCTCTGCACGAGGAGGTCGACGTACTCGCGCAGGATGGGCTCCTGCATGCGCAGGGCCCGCTCCGAGAAGGCGGGGGCCATCTGCCGCTTCAGATGGGCGTGGTAGCCCCTGTTCAGCGATACGAGGGTCTCGGGCGCGTTGGGCCCCGCGAACTGGTAGAACCTGTCGTACCGGGACATGTCCCCGCCGCCCGCGGATCCGGGTAGGGGCATGTAGATGTCCTTCCACGCCTCCGGGCTGACGAACGACAGCTCGTTGGGCGTTATCCGCACGACGGGGCCGTAGGTGTCGTGCAGGGCCTTCATCGCGAAGATGAGGTCTCCGGAGAGGAACTTGTAGTGCCGGTAGAACGGCGTGGCCCGGCAGACCAGCGGGCCGGGGAACTTGCGGAGGGGGTGGAAGAAAACATTGTAAAGCGCGGTGCCCACGCTGACGAGGCCAGCCTGCAAAGGGAATATTATCGTCAGCGTGTTTAGATACAGGCGGGATTGGGGGGTCCAGCACGTACGCCGGCGACGAGCGAGAGCAGCGCCACGACACCAATGGTTGGCGCCATTGTTATTGGATCAAAAATTAGATTCGGAGAGTTTTCGTGTCACTGGGACGGATAGTAGGGTGTGCGTATGCGCAGCGCCATAGGTCTGGGAGAGAAGAGGGAAAAGATTAATAGGCGCGAGGAGCGAAAGCCCCCGTTTGTGCCCTCTCTCGCCATTCCCACGTCTCACCGGGTTCATGCTGGATGGGTGGCACCTGCTGCAAGCCCAGCGGCAAAGTGGAGCGTGTTGTGACGTCCCGCAGCATCCGGATGCGGGACCCGTCCTGTTTCGGGGCCGTTGGCCCTTTTGGCGTAGGAGTCTGGCTGCGGGAGAGGGTCGCGAACCCGCAGCGCTCTTGGCCCGGCCAATCCCACAGGCCTGGGTTGCATCGTCGCTGGACACGTGTCGTGCCGCCCGCAGCTGTGATAAAGCAGCTTCTTCAGGCCGGCCGCAGTGTGCAGAAGGTCTGTCCTTGGCCAAGCCCGCGTCCCCGCCCGCTGCGGCGAGGCCTGTCACGGTGCATACTGGGAAAGGTGTGCGTGTAGCGAAGGATAGCGGGCGAGCCGCCGCTGTCGCGGGCGCCGTTTTCGGGCAGCCACATCTTCCCCACTCTTCTACTCGGAAAGGAGGGCCGCCCGGTTATCCCTGTTTCCAGTGCCCTTCAACGGCGGCGCTTCAGGGATGTCCCACTTTTACCCGCATGCGCAAGAATGGTCTCTCCTCCTTCGCACTGCGAGGAGTCGTGATCAGGACGCGCGGCTTGTGGACTGTTCCACTCGAGCATTGGAAAAAAATGACTTCTACCGCATGAGATAATACAGCTTTGGCTTTGTCCTCCTTGGATTTCTTCTACCGTCCCTTGCCCTGTCCTGAAGTCTACCAACGACCAAAGGCTTCGAAATGGACGCCGCCGGATCCCTGTCATCCCCGCAATTACCCTTGGGCATGACCCTTGCAATTTCAAACTAGCCTTCTGGAACCCGAACGGTCGCAATGCCACTAAGAGGTGTGTCCCAGCTAGCGGGATGCATCAAGAGCTCCTCGGCTTCACTGCGAGCTATCTAGCTAAAAGGCCATTTCTGTCTAGTCTCGGACGACCTCCCAAAACGCGACAGCCATAGCAGGATTAGGATTACACGTTCATTAAATTAGGCACGTAAATAGCACGATGGTACTGTCCACGGTTTAGTGCCCTATTCCGAGACTGAGTGGGAAGACAGACAGAAGCGGCATCCTAAGTCCATCGCTGCTAAAAGAGTGCTAGTCGCAGGCATCCCGATTCTGTTCCTGAGGCTCTATTCGGAAGCGCATAAACATGCACTTTGGTAGGGTTGGGCGGAAGCTGCTGTAAAGGGAGTCTTGGGAGATGAAGAGTAGAGGAAGATGTAGTGACAAGGACCTGTGCCAAGGTGTTTAGCCATCACTTACAGGGCAAGAGATTTTGCTCCATTTGGTCTGCTGGCTTGACAAGTTATAGTTAGGCTTTATGAGTACTTAACATTTGTCCGCATCTGGCTTGTCCGGGTGGTCTTCTACAACCAACTGTGCAAACCAGAGATGCGCCCTTGGCAACAAATTGGCATTATTGCTGTCCCAGTCTACCACGGGGCTTGTTAGTTCAATATCTGAGCTAAGACAATGTAGATCGTACTCAGAAACTGGGGCATATCCAGCTGGACCACTACGCACTTGGCCGCGTTGATCCAGCCCGTCTGCTTCCGGGTCCCAGAGGTCCTCATCCGTGGGCGGTGGGACTAGACGACGGACTGGTGGAAACTCGGTGTCGTCGTCGTTGCCCTCGTGATATTCCGCGGCGTTGCGATGTTCACAGGAAATACGACAAAGACGCCCCCTACGATCTCAAGACCCATTTATCTGAGATGGTGGACTTGTTCGGTCCCCCGCCCCGAGCGCTCCTGGCCGCTATTTCGGGGAGGATGGAACTGTCAAGGGCTTCCAGTATGAGCCCGGGCCTGGACTGGATCAGAATATTTTATGTGGAAAATCTAAAGCCGGAGACGCGGAGGGCGTTCCTCTTCTTTCTCTACACCCTTATGAGGCTCAACCCCGCCGAGCACGTGCCGACGCAAGCCCTCATAGACCACGAGTGGATTCGGAGAGGGTGAGGTAGGCTTCACCGTACGTAAAGCGCAAGGAAAAGAAACACCAATAACCAACATTAATCTACCTTGCCCACCAAGGTTTCGAGGAAATCAAACCCGCGTTTTTGCAAGTCCCACGTAGGTGACCCCACCTCCATCTTGGCCGCAAAGGTATGCTCTTCGCCGGGTATCTCTATCAGATCGCACTGCACGCCATGGCTCTGCAGCTCATGATGCAGGCGCCTGCTCAATGAAATCGATACCATCGTGTCTGCCAAACCGTGGACGATAGCCGTCGGGGGGAACCCCCCACTGACGTTTAGCACAGGGTCAACCTTCTTCCTGTGTCCGGAGGGAAAGACGGTGTCCATAACCTTGCCGTTGGCGATTTGCGTGAGGGCGAAGGCCTGCCGCGGGTCATCAAAGTTGGGCCCAGCCGGGCCGGCCTGCCCCTCGAGAGACACCCCGCCACGAATAGGCACCGGGTCTTCGTCGAAGACGCGGTTGAGGAAATCGGGGCTCAGGTTCGGGGGCAGCTTCGCGGCGACGTGCGGGAGCGGGGCGGACCAGGACGGGTCGTCGAAGTTGCAGGGGCCGTAGAAGTCTAGGATTCCAGCCACCGGGCGAGGGACGTCGAATCCCTTGTAAGAGTCTTCCGTTAGTAGTCTGTGGAATACTTTGGACTGCATAAAGTCATACCAAGCACAAGGCCAGATGACCACCGGACGACGTCCCAAAAGCAAAGACGTGGTCAAGATTGCATCTTTGCGGGTGCGAATTCTCCCGGATGGAGCGCTCCAAGCTACCGTCGTATATCCAGGCTAGAAGATCCCGACAGTCCTGCATGGGGCCCTCGAGGAGGTCAACCTGTGGGCAGAGCCGATGGTTGGGGACGACGACAATCCAGCCTCGATCTAAACAATCCTTGACCTGGTCCTGGTTGACCATTTCCGAGGCGCCTAGCATGAAGGCTCCCCCATGGATATTGATCACTGAGATTACGTTAGATACGGGAACGAGTAGGGGAGGGAGGGAAGCCTACGAATTGGGCATGGCGAGTTGGCATCCGTTGGTAGAAATACGGTTGCGTCGATTTCGCACTTGTCCACGACTTTGTAGATAGTCTTGAATCGTGTAAGACCAGCCATGGTAAACGGCGCTTTTCCTTTCAAGCTACAAGCTGGAATACTTCGTGTCGTCGGTGCGCCAACAGCGACAAATGTTTTTAGATCCAGCACGGAGACCACGCACAGGCCACACCGAGCCGCCGCATAAGTGATCTCCATTAGCCTCATAAGCACAAGCGGAATTCCCGGGCTCTCGCACGCGGACCGTGCTCAACCCCGCGCGATACCCTCCCACCCACGGCAGGTGGGGCCGAGCGGCTCGCCACAGCTGTTTCACAACCGCTATTAGCCCGTGAAAACCAGCGGCAACTGGGCCGAAGTCTTGCTAGCTGGGCAGATCGGCGCACCGCTTCTTCCGACCGAGGTACAAGCGAGTGGCATTGGGTTTAGGTGCCGGCATCCCAGCTTGGGACGTATGTAGAGGCGGTCCCCCACCCCCATCCCGGCCCCACCTCTACCCCCCACCGGGTCCCTCGCGTCTTCGCGTCCTCGCGGCGGCCGGCACGCAAGCTGGGTGAAGCTGGCAGGCGTCGGGCCGTCTCGTCTTATTTAGGCGGCGATCCCAATTGACCGTGCCGACCTTCCAGTGGTAGGTTAATATAATCCCCACGCCTTCTCCTCCCAGCCCAGGATGCAGAGACCCCGAACCTTGAGCCCCGATACATCAAGCCCCCAGCCGCGCGACCGCCATGCCGATTCCCACACACGTAACACCTCCCCCGTCCGAGACGAACTACATAATCCCTCAGCTCGAGGGGGAGTGCGTCACCATCCCCGGGAGCAAGGGCACCTTCCGCATCCTCGCGTCGTCGAAGCAGACCGATGGCAAGATCTCGGTGTTCCAGAGCGGCGCCGTGCTCTCCGATGCGCCGGGCTTCCACTACCACAAGGAAGCGCACGATGTTTTCCTTGTGACGAAAGGCTTCTTGAAGCTCTGGAATGGGGAGAAGTGCCGCATAATGGGACCTGGTGATTTCGCTTATATACCTCCCGTAAGCCCAACCCGGCCCCTTGGTCTCGTTCTCCCTGTAGGCGAAACTGACAACGTCTTAGAACATCATCCACAACCCGGAAATGCTAGGTCCCCACACCGAGATATTAGGTCTAGTCGCACCGGGCGACTGGATCGATTTCTTCCGGTACATTGGCGAGCCGTTCGACGGCCTGCTCGTCCCGGAGGATGACAGCCGCGACCTCGCGTCCCACGTGGTGCCCAAGGTCATGTCCGCGCCCAAAGACTACGACGTGCACTTCGTCCGAGATTACCAGCCGCCGGAGGTGGGCGACTGGGAGGAGACCGAGAACGTGCTCCCAGCAGAGCCACAGCCGTACTTCCTTCGGGCTAACACGGGGCCGCGGTGGATGGCCGGCGGGGTCATGTCCAGGCCCTTCGTCACCACGAGGGAAACGGGAGGGATGTTCGCCATCTCGAGCATTGAGTCGTCGAGTGCATATGGCCCCTCGATACTCTCCGAGTACGTCGCGTTCCCGGGGGTGCACCACTGCCTGTGCGTGCAGGAAGGGGCGCTGCGGGTAAACCTTAAGGGTGACGAGGACTGGGCTACGCTCCATGAGGGGGAGACGGTTGTTATTACGGCGGGGCAGGGGTTCAGGCTTGAGTTTGCGTCCAAGTACGTGCGGGTGATGTCCTTTACCGATGGGAAGGGAATCGAGGAGCTGGTTCGAGAGGGCGGGGCGCCGTGTGAGGATGTTGTGCTCCCGGATAAGCCACCGGGCTTGGACGAGGCAAAGGTTAAGGCTGCGTTTGAGAATCTTTGTGTGGCTCGCGGATGAATCAAGCCTAGTACAGCATGCAATATTACATCCCCGCTTTGCTTGAAAAATAGAACCTGTCGGGGGCGGGAGCGCGGCTGTCCGCGGACGTGGGTAAATGTAGCAGGCGTATTTCACCAAAATACTCGGCATGTCCGTCGTAAAGGCTTCGACATAAACTACATAAGTTAGAATTTTGCTCGAATTGTGAAGAAGAAGATTCCACCTCGGCGTACCAATACCCCGAGAGAATACTGACTTAGTCCGCACAGGCACTTGAATGGGCACAATGGCTGAGGGACGTCGCCAAGACCCCTCCCCCACCCGGCCGTGTTCCATTGCCGCCCCTGTACCCCGGTTTTGCGGGGTGACCCACCCCCTTTCCCCAAGTCGGCCCTCCACCAGTTTCACCTGGTCAATTGGCACATCTACCCATATGTCCACGACAGGAGCCATATCCGAAGGTGTCCCGTAACATAAAACCCTAACCGCGACATCCAAAGATATGGACGCAGCACTGGCGAACGACACCCCCACCCCGGCACCGAAAAGGCGCCGTACGCCTCGAGCGATGCTGGCTTGCGAGAGGTGTCGGCGGAAGAAGTACAAGTGCTCCGAGGCGCAGCCGTGCGCCCACTGCAAGAGTACGTTTTCGCCAGGTCTTGGTTCAATCCTGGCTGACACGGCCTGGCTATTCTAGGGAGCGGAGCCGAATGCAAGTATGCCAGAAGCTATCGAGTGCTGGATGACCGGGAATCCCTCGCTGGGTGAGTCTCGGGGCAGCTGTATCCTACAGGAGCGTGTGTCCATATTTCCAGGCCATGAGATTGAAGCTAATGGCGACGAGCAAAGTTGCATCAACCATGGCGTTCTGCAACCGGAGGCGAGCGCGGAAGAACCAAGCCCTCGGCTCCGACCCGTCACGATGTCGCACACGTCAACATCCCGGGGCCTCCAACCAGCCCTGACGCCGCCCGACTCCCTGATGTCAGGCGTAACCGGACTGCGCCCGACCGAACAACCCCATACCTCAATATCCGGCGGACCACCGCCAGCCACCTCCCCGAGCGAGGAGAGCGAGATCGCCGAGGTGAACCAGCACACCAACGGCATCGAGTACCACGGCAACACCTCCTCAATGTCCTTCCTCGACAGCCTCCAGCGCCTCGGAACGCAGCGCGTCCCGCCGCCCAACCCCTCCCAGCGCGGCCCCATCTCCCTCGTCTCGACCCTCCACAACCCCGGCTTCGCCTCGCGGCGGGACCTCACGTCCGACATGACCGCCGCCCTCGCCTCCCGCGGCTTCTACTCCAAGCGCGCGCCCGCTTTCATCGAGGGGTACTTCTCGGGAATCCACCACGTGCATCCCATCATCGACAAGGAGGACTTCCTCTCGCGCGCCAACGAGCTCTGGAGGGGAGGTGAGTGCGGGGATGTGCACTTTGTGGCTCTCTACTTGAGTGTGTTGTCCCTGGGGGCGCTGACGAGGACGTGGGATGAGAGCGGGATGGATGGGCTTGGAAGGTTCGAGTGGAGCAGGAAGCTTTTTTCTGAGGCGCAGGCGTTGCTGGATGGGATTCAGTTCACCAACGGGCTGGAGACGATACAGTGCTTTTACGTTATGGTAGGCCACCGGCTGGTGAGAGCGTTGCGGGCCCGTGGCGCTGACTCGGTGCTTAGGCGAAGATATGCCAGAACGAGCTGAACCCGAACCGTGAGTTTAAGCGAACGACCTGTCATCTGGGTCGTCGGGCACGACGGGGCACGGGGACATGCTGACCGCGGACTCAGTGGCTTACATGTATCTCGGCTGGGCCATACGCTCATGCCTGGCTGCCGGGCTCAACCGTGAAACGCCTACGCCGCGTACGAAAAATGGCAGTACCATGTCGAGAATCTGGTGGTAGGTTGTCGCGGTGCCCATAGAGCATGATAAGATGCTGATCGCCTGCGCATAAAATAGGGGTCTCTACTCGCTCGAAATGTACGCCCCGTGTCTCCCCACTCCAGAAGTCACCAAGCTTGAACTGACACGACGCTAGCGAAATGAGCTTCCTCCTCGGTCGGCCAGATACGCTAGGCCAAGACGAGTACCACAACCGCGCCATGCCCCCAATCGACGACTCGGAATACGCCATCATCCCAGCGATGGTCCAGTTCGGCCGCGTCATGCGCAGGGTGTCGATTAAGGTGTACCACTCCCGCCTGCCTCCGGCCGAAACCGTCTGCATTGCCTTTGGCCTGTCTCGCGAGATAGATGCGTGGTTCGAGAGTCTGCCCCAGCGGCGCGACAGCTCGCTCAAGGAGCCGGAGTGGCGGCGGAAGCAACGCCTTGTCCTCGAGCTGAGTGAGTGGATACCGGCATACTACGCCCTTGCTGTATTGGCCCTGGCTAAGTCTGTTCAGGATACCACAACGTGAGAATGCTCCTATTCCGGCCGTTCCTGACGCGCAGCGACCACCCGGACGGGCTGACGGCCGCCGCCGCAAAGTGCGTCGCCTCAGCGCAGAAGACCATCGAGACCGTGCACGAGGCCTACAAGGTCCACACGTACTTCCAGACGTGGTAAGCTGTTTCCGCCGCCCCAACAACACGAGGACTTTTCAACTCGCTCACGAGGTGGCTAGGTGGTACAATACGACGTACATCACCATCGCGGCGTCGGTCCTGCTGCTGCACGAGTCGCAGGCGAAGGGAGGCCCCGCGGCGGGGAACATGGCGCTGATACGGATGGCGGTCGAGATACTCGAGGTCATGGACGAGTCGGTCGTGGCGCGGAACGCGGCGGAGGTTATCCGGCGTTTCATGCGGGAGCTCGACGCCTCGGCTGCGTCTTCCGAAAGGTCGGACGTCACGTCGGCGGCGGGCGCGCAGCAGGTGTCCACGCCTGGACCGTGGGCTTCGTTGGAAGTAGGTCCCCGTCTTGTACTCCTATGCTAAGCTCGTGCTGATCATTCCTCAAAGCTCGGATTCAACGGGATAGACTTCCTGGACTTTCCGCTGGGCGAGCTGACGAGCGCTTTTGGCGACTTCCACAGGGGCCCCGGAGACGACTGTCCCCTGGAATAAGAGAAATTCGCAAGGGGGCACGAAGCGAGCGGCCGGGTGGTCTAAGGTGCGATTCAGAAACAGTCTTCCACTTTTCTACCCGTGGGCCCAGCCTAGAGTCAAAGATCCAGTATAACCCGTGAAGTGTTTTTGTCTTCTCACCTTTCCGCCCAGTGCGTTCAAAGCCAAGTCCTACGGCAGCGCTATGGAGGCGCCTAGCGGCGTGCTTTTTGCTCGCATATACTGACCTAAAAAGACGGTATTCGCGTCCGATTTCAACTCGAGCGAGCATTGGCAGCGCCACTAACGCTTCTTGTTATGTGGCTCGAACCTGTGGCGGACGGTTGTGCCGGCCGATGTGTCGCTATGAATGCCTCAGGCCCAAAACTGCTGAAACGCGCTCGAACGACGTCTTGGCGTTCCCCAGTTTTCCTGCCTTCCCACTCCATATCTCCCCACCAGCCCCAGCAATGGCCTCCGATAGCGTGGCCCCCTACTGCATCAAGGAGCCCCGCTGCGGACTGTGCCGCTTCCCGCTAGAGAATGGCGAGCCCGTGGTCGAGGGTCACACGCCCGCCGCGTTCCCTTTCGCCAGACACGACACGTTCGAGGACGAGGAGGAAGGCGTCGCGGTCCACATGTGCGGCAGCAGCTACTGCACGAGAGGAGACCCCCGGGTTCCCTGCTTCCACGACGGCTGCTACCAGTTCAAGCTTCGACCGGTCACCCCCGAGTTCATTGCGGCCACGGAGTACCGGTTCAGCCCGTCTACCCGCGAGGTTTCAACGCGGTGGCGCGGTATACAACGCGCACTAGCTCGAAGGCTAAGCCATGGGTTTCTGAGCTGCCTTCCCTGGGAGATCTGCGACCTGGTGGCCCGCTCCCTAGTTCGAGAGTGCGCAGTGGTGCATCTCCAGGAGGCCATATTGGCCGCCGAGTCCCCGGAGTCTCCGGCCCGCCCCTCACACAAAGCCAAGCTCTCGCACGATGTATATGCCCAATACGTCTACCTCGAGGGCGTTCGCTACGTTCGATCCCTGGGCAACGAACCGCCTGCTAACCCCGGCAGCGGGGTGCGGGTGCACGACGCGCGGCATAACCGTGCTACTCGCAAGGTTTATGTCAGGTATGACCATGTCGGCATAAGGGACGTCTTCTTCACGCTGCCAGATGCGGGTGTGTTGCGCTCTTTTGACGCTGGTGGGACGTGGTGGACGGAGCTCTCCCGAGAGGATGGGATCAGACAGGTCACTGCAATCACCGATGTACGCCTGCTCAACCTCCAACCCCTCACATGCACTCACGCTCTTCTAGGGTTTGAAAATCAGACATCTTCTGGACTCTACTCGGCCGCACTTCGACCCGCCAGCACCCTGTCTCAGCTGGCCGGAGCCTGGGCTGGCCTGCAGGGTGACAGACCTGGAGCCGGGCCGGGGGTGTTCCAAGGCCTCCCTGCGGATGCGCTCGATTGACTGCAACAAGCCTGGCATCGACGGCTACTCCGCCGCCATGTGCGGACTGCACGTATCGAAGCTCTATGCGCATTCCCTCGGGTCAGATATGCCCCCCTACCAGGAATTAGACGGGATTTCGAGTGGTGCGCTCTGGATTTACATGCCGGTAGACCAGGATGAGTACGTCGAGGAGCTCCAAGCCGTTAGGATCGTAGGCGCCGCTAGGGGTGTAGCGTTGGTGGTAAGCACATACAACCCACAGAAAACCAGCCTCAACACACTAACCTGCCGACCCCCCTCAGCTCTTGACAAGCACGGGGCGAGCAGCCATGTTCGGACCCTACCTTCAGCATGCCGAACTCCAGGCCCGCCACATACTATCTACCCCAAACCGCCCCTTGCGCATATATTTCAACGTCTGTGACTCCGACCAGGACAATTCGTGGATAAATTCCTAGGTGTTGAAGACAACGCTGACACTCCCACCCCCTGGTATCCGGATGAGACGGACCACCCATTCCGATATCCGCGATCGCTTGTTCCGACCTCCCCGCCGCCTTCAACACCGTACAATGAGCTGTGGTACTTTACCAGCTGCCGCATGGAAGGAATCACGAATGTCACATGTTGCGTAAACAAAACTGCCAGAGACAGGCCCGTCATCGGCGTCCTGCTAGGCTATGAGAATGGCCACCGGTCATGTCTGGGGCAGTATCGACTGGATTGGGCGCTTCCTCCTCTTCGGAAGGACACTGCGCAGGCCCTGAACATAAGGCTGGGAAGATCAGCCGAGGGGTTTCCGTATGTTGCTGAAGTCTGTGTAGAAGATCTGCCTCCGGACTCGTTGCACTGGCTTCGAATACCTTGTCATGGAAATCTTGAATGGTGGTTCTCACCACAGCAATGCGAACTGCGTACTAGCTAATTATAGTGCAAGTTGTAATGCCCCCTGGTAGCAGCTGGACACACCTGATGCGCCTATAAGAACCCCTCCTCTGCTGCACTTTTAAACCAGGCTACAGCCCGAACGAATTGCTGCCCGCCAACCTAACTCACTACATATTATCCCTCTAGCACAAACCATACAGTAAGGAAGATCGCAGGGCTCACATTCACCTACCCACGCTATAGTGTCCATCCGTTCCAGACAGTGGATTTATAGGGCGAGCGAACCGATCGGGCGGCTCAGTCGGCAGCGAAATGCCTCGTCGGCCGACATGGCGGGCGAAACCAGCGTCCGCCCGCAGGGTCTCTCGCTACTTTTTGAGGCGCCCTGTCCTGTCCTAGAGTAGGTATTTACGCACTAAATGCTCACCTGCCCAGCGTTTCATGCCGCTCTAACTTCGTCCCCCCGCCAGCGTTGTGTTCGTGCACGGCTTTACCGGTCATCCTGAACGAACGTGGAGCCTGCCTTCCCCCGCCAAGCCGCCCAAGCCCAAGCGACGGGGTGTATCACAGCTTTTCCACTGGGCGCACCGTGGGCATGCCGATGCGGGGAGTTCCAAAGAAGCCAGTCGGACAGGGGAGCAGTCCGAACCACCCAGAACACCAACGCGGCAAGACGAAGTGTATTGGCCAAAACACTTATTTCCCTTGACTATTCCCGATTCCAGGGTGTTCACCTACGGTTATGACACGAACATACGCCACAGATTTGCCAGCAGGTCTATCAGCCACAACACCGTCAACGACCATGGGTGGGACCTTATCTGCTGCCTTGAACAAAAGAGGCAGACGGAGGAATCGAAGCGACGGCCGATTGTTTTCGTTGCCCATAGCCTTGGCGGTATAGTGGTCAGAGAAGGGCTGAGGCGAGCCTGGGGCGCCGAAGCGCTGCAGCCGTCTGTGTATGAGATCTTTCTGTCGGCTCGTGCAATCCTGTTTTTCGGGACTCCGCATGGCGGCGCGGATCCACGAACTCCGATTCAACGGGCGCTTACAGGGCTCGCTCAGATGGGCGGCTTTCAGGTTAACAACCAGATCGTCGAATCCCTCCTGCCCGACGTTGATCACTGGAGAGCAGCAAGGGATGAATTTGTCGGAATGGCTCGAAAGCGGCAGTGGGTTATCTTCTCGTTCCAGGAGGAATACGGCGTCCAGACTCTAGGAAGAAAAGTAAGTTTTCTGCCTATCGTCAACCAAGACGTTTCATACTGATTAAGGCGAAACTCTCGAGGTTGTCGAGGACTCATCCTCCTGCTTCAATGATCCGACGGTCGAAAGGGTGCGGCACATCGCAAGTAACCACATGGATATGTGCCGTTTCGCAGGACTCGACGACCCTGAATATGAAAAGGTTGCCCACGCTTTGCGATCCGTCATGTCAACGCTGCGGAGCAATGGTCCGAATAAGCTCCCGGATGCATCACCGGATCGGCCAACAATGCCCTCCAGCGAAGACCTCGACAAGAGGCTCAACGAGATAGCGGAACAAGGCCCCGGCCTCACTCCCAAGGAAAAACAGGAACTGACGAACCTCCTGTTCTTCCCTCAGATCGACGCGCGTCTCATGAATCTGAGAGCACCCGAAGCGATGACATGCCAGTGGTTTCTCACCAAGTCGGAGTACACGGCCTGGAGAGATCCCGGGTCGAGCACGGACGCTCGCGGTTTCCTATGGATAAAGGGTAAACCAGGCGCCGGGAAGTCGATCCTCATGAAATACCTCTTTACCCATGAGAAGAGGGAGAGCTTAGGGAACGGGAGCATGGTGTTCTCCTTCTTTTTCAACGCCCGTGGTGATGCCCTGGAGAAATCGAGCCTCGGCCTCTATCGCTCGATCTTATCGCAACTCCTCGGTTCGGCGCCGAGTCTGCAAGATTTGTACCACTCGCTTGACGACAAGGCCTGTCGATACATCCTGCGATCCGGCTGGAACATCGAATTGTTGAAGCAGGCCTTCGGCGTGGCCATCCGCCGGCTCGGAGACCGCCCGCTCTTCATTTTCGTCGACGCGCTGGACGAGTGCCAGGAGGCGCAGGTCGTCGAGATGGTTGAATTCTTCGAGGACATGAGGGATATCGCTTCTCAGGCCGGGAGGAGGTTGCACATTTGTTTCTCGAGCCGCCATTATCCCGGGATCGTCGCGAGAAAGGGGGTCCAGGTCGCACTGGAGACCCAAAAAGAGCACACGGATGACCTGTCGAGATACATCCAAGCCAGACTGCGACTAGACGACTCACCACGATTCCGCCCGCTGCGAGTCGAAATCCTCGAAAAGTCGCACGGGATTTTTCTCTGGGTTGCCTTGGTTGTGTCGCTACTCAACAAGGAGTACTCCGACGGCCGGATTGACACACTCGATATGACGTTGAAGGAGCTTCCGCCGGGTCTGGATGATCTCTTCAACATGATCCTGATGAGGCACGGCGAGAATATGGAGGACTTTAAGCATTGCATGCGGTGGGTCCTCTTCGCCCGTCGCCCTCTCTCGCCGGAAGAGCTCTGGTTTGCGGTCCGACTGTCCCGGGATTCGGGCGCCGCGACGTTGTGGGATAGGAAGAGAGTAACTCTCGACGACATGACAAAGTTCGTGACCAGCGCATCTAAAGGAATGGCTGAGACGACGAAAGGGGGCGTCGTGCAGTTCATCCACGAGTCCGTCCGCGATTTCTTATTCAAGGATCAGAGGGGTCAAGACCTGTGGTTCCAACTTGAAGAGGACCTGGAAGGGGCAAGTCATGACGACCTGAAGCGGCTCTGTTTAGCCCAGATACAAAACGTGCCGGAGGAAAGCGTGACCGGGCCGCAGGTTTTGTATCCTTTCCTCTGGTACGCTCTCAAGCACGTCTTTGAACACTCCAACGCTGCACAAGATCGAGGTATACACCAGCACTACTTCTTCTATCGATTCCCACAGAGAAAGTGGCTTTATTTGAAGAACGTCGTATGCCCTGACCCATCGAACGCACCGCACCCGGATCGTGCACAAGTCTGGTTGGGATCAGAACTTGTAGAGAGGGCACCGCCCCTCGTCAAACAGGTCTGAGGACGCGGCTATGGGGCTGTGGCTTCTTGTTGGGTGGTGGATCGCTGAAGACTGGGTATCTATGTAGCTTATAGTGGAATACCATGGATCCTCATTTTTAACTCAACAACCCATTACTGCTATGCAATATATTTATGCTCTAGGCTATAGTAGACCTTATTACACACCAGGATAAGATAAAGTCAATTAGGGGCTAGGGGTGTAAGGTAGTATAGTTTCTCCTAAAGCAGCTAGGGAAGGTAGTTTTAGTATATATCATATAGCTGCTGCTAGTAGAAGCTACTTCTTATAGACATAGGTAGCTTATCTATCATTAATATATAGACAGGGAACTTTTAGATAAAAGCAGTTACTATGTAGCTAAAGCAGCTAAGGCAGTTCTGTAAGGTCCTGATAGGAGCAGTATATAGGGCAGGAGCCAGGGTATAGGCCTAAGTTAATAACACTATAACATTCTAACAGGCCACCACTACGAATAGTAATAGGGGCTACCATACGACCACTGACCTAATCCACGAAGTTAGTGGCAGGGAATTTCACACTGGTAGTCTGTATATATTCTATACCATGAAGGCCTAGTATAAGCGTTAACGATCTATTCTATCCGTTGACGGGCATCTCTCCTCTTGTCCCACTGTCCAGCGCCTTTCGAGCCAAGCGTCCAACTCAGTTATCCAAGAGCTTGGGGACCTGCTCGGTGAGGTACTCAACGATGGCCTCAGGCCCTCTTTCCACCTGGAGACCGTACGGAATGGCGTGGAACTTGATGTCGGGGACAATCTCCCTAGCAATCGCCTGGACCTCCGCGCTCTGCTCTGCCGACCACATAGACGCCGTGAACTGCCGCAAGTTAGTCTGTTTCGGTTGCCGTATTGAAAGTGGGTCGCTTCAACATACGAGGACATTGGGTCGGTACTCCTCAACCAGGGAGCGCACATCTTCCACGGCTAATGTGATACGCCGTCAGCTTCTCCTTTCAAACGGTGGGCAATCGGGAATGAATGACAGTGTCGGATATATGGACTCACACGTAGAATTGACGACGTAATCGATGGTGTACCGCTCCTTGAGGTTCTCGATGAGAGCACCGATGACGCGCTTCGCCCGGTCGGGCGCGGTGTTGACCGTCATAAGACGGAAAGGACCCTTGGGACTCATTATGGGAGGTGTGATGACTCAGAACGGAAACGATTGGCGTTCAATTTCGGTGTGTGAGCCGCGTCCGTGCCGTTGGTATTCTCTGCAGTCGCTGTCTTGCTTGGTTACACCCAATGATCCGGATAATGCTGCAGGGAATAAAGAGCGGGAAGGAAAGGGTGGCCGAAGTCGCAGATTCGCCAACCCCGCGTTTAACTTCGGATTGTGGGGGAGGGGCGCCGTGCGGGGGCTCGGAAGTCCCGAGCTAAAAGCCGAGGATAGTCGCGAGGTTCCGGACCCACCTTCCGAGCTCCGGACGGTGGGGCGCATTGTGTCGAGAAAGAACCGCTTTCCTCCAGGCGCTCATGGCTCGGTGATGAGTGACTTTTGTGTGCCGGGTGGTCTAAAGATAGGTAGATGCCTGTAATCTGAGAACGGCGTCACCCAGCTGCCCGGCATGTCTAATGCAAAGGCAAATAATATGAGCCAGTTGAGAAGTGATGTATGCCTTGACATACTCGTCGTCGGAGCCGGGCTCAGCGGCCTCGCCACGGCCATCTCGTGTTCCTTGTCCGGCCACAAGGTCGTCGTCTTTGAGTCTGCAACAGAGCTCCAGGAGGTAAACATCGCGGACAGACTACATGACTTTTGATTCCTAACACCTCCCAGGTCGGCGCCGGCCTTCAAATAACCCCGAACTCATCCCGGTTACTCCGCCGCTGGGGCTTGTCCGAGAAGTTCTGGGACGCCGTCGCTGAACCCACCCACCTCGCTGTCCACCGCTACTCGGGAAAGATCCTAGCCCTCGAGGATGACTTTGACAAGAAGAACCGCGCGAGGTACGGAGCTCCTTTCGTGGACGCCCATCGCGTCGACCTGCAGCTGGCGCTCCTCGAGAGAGCACAGCAGCTCGGCGTCAAGGTCGAGCTCTCCCAGAGGGTAACAGACATCGACTTCGGCGTCCCGGAGGTCACGACCGAGCGCGGAACGAAGGCGAGAGCGGACCTCGTCATTGCTGCCGACGGCCTCTGGTCTAAGTGCCGTGATGCCTTCGTTGGGGGTGAGGTTGTGCCCAAGCCCACCGGCGATTTAGCCTACCGGGTGGTTCTGAATCTGGACGACATTGCGGACCCGGAGCTGAGGGACTGGGTGAGCGGGCCGTCGTGCCATTTCTGGATCGGGCCAGGTGCGCATGCTGTGGGCTACTCACTCCGGAGTGGGAAGATGTACAATATCGTGCTGCTAGTCCCGGATGACCTGCCCGAGGGGGTGAGAAGGCATCCTGGCTCCGTGGAGCAGATGAAGGCCCTGTTCACAGACTGGGATCCTATCCTCCTCAGGTTCCTCGACCTCGTCACGGAAGTTGATCGCTGGAAGCTCATGCACCGTGAGTTCCAACCCCCCACGTCGGCTCTGCTCTCCCTGACCATAACATGGTAGATAACGGAATGCCCAACTGGGTGAACGATAATTCGAACTTCGTCCTCGTGTAGGTCCAGCTACCTACCTCACCGCGGTGATCCGTACCCACCACTAACAGCACCAGCGGGGACGCCTGCCACCCCATGCTCCCGTACCTAGCCCAAGGCGCCAACTCCGCGATAGAGGACGGCGCGGTGCTTGGACTCTTGCTAGGCGCGACCAAGTCACGCAGCCAGCTTCCGGAGGCCCTAGAGCTTTACGAAAAGCTGCGGAAGAATCGCGCTGATGCTATAGCTAGGGAGACATTCAAGCAGGTGCGTACACTAGTCCGAGTTCCCGTCTTACTGATGTTGGAGATCTCGCCTCCAGTTCGACTGACGGTTCGTCTTCCAAATAGCGAGAATCCTTCCATATGCCCGACGGGCCCGAGCAGGAGGCGCGAGACAGGCTGTTTCTGTCCCAGCTAGGAAAGGAGCTCAGGGCGCCATTTCCGAGCCGGTGGACATGTCCTGAGGTCCAGCCGTGGCTATACGGCTATGATGCGTACGAGGAGGTCCACAAGGCACTAGCGGAGAATCCTATTAACTCGGATGGTGTCGCGGAGAAGGCGAGGATTACAGATATTCGCTCGGTGGGCTGGGCTGATCGTACGACCTGGCTGATTCCGCCTTGGCTTCGGAAATTGTTGGGAAGAAGGTGATGGGGCGAGGTTGATCTATTCAAGTGGAAATATGCCTCTTGAGAAAGCGAACCATTTATCTATCGTTATTATATCTCCAGTCTCTGCTTTTTTGTGAATGCAAGTAGTTTCATACAGCAAGGATAAGCGTCACTGGACTTTCCCCATCCACCCAGGCTTGGGTTCCGCACCAGAAGCGGGAACATGCTCTTGTATAATAGTTTGTAGTCTTCAATACGCTACACGTTTTTCTACTTAACAACAAGCCTCGTGTCTCTCGTAGCAGTAAGCGAGTCTCAACCGCTAACCACAAACCCAACCCGCTGGCCCCCAACCACCGCCTCATACGTACCCGCCTCAAGCCTCCAGGCCTTCTCCAGGTCATCCCAGTAGCTACACGCCACAGAGAGATCAACATCGATATCGACCCGGCGCGCCTCACCAGGCCTGAGAGACACCTTCACAAAACCCTTCAGCTCCCTCTCCGGTCTCCAAAGCTTGGTCTGCGCGGGAGGCCTGACAAACAGCTGGACAACCTCCTTCCCGGCGACGGATCCAGTGTTCTGCACCTCGACGGAGCACCGCAGCGTACCTTTCCCGGGAAGTTCTTCCATTTGGACTTTTAGGTTGCTGTAGCTGAAGGTGGTGTAGGACAGTCCGTGTCCGAAAGGCCAGCGGATGCGATCCTCGCGGCATGGGGCGCGGTAGCCCACCGCAAGGCCCTCCGCGTAAACAAGGCAGGGGTCTCCTTTGTCCGGCGTTTCGCAGGGAAAAGTTACATAGCTCGGATAGTCCTCCAGTGTCTTGAACCAGGTTGTCGCCAGACGGCCGCTGGGGTTAACGTCCCCGAGCAAGAGATCCACGGTTGCATTCGCCCCCTCTTGCCCAGGAAAGTGCGCAAGAAGCACGGCGTCAACATCGTCGATAAATGCACTGACGTCAATCGGGTTACCGCAGTGCAGCACCAGGATGGTCTTCTTCGCCGCGGCCGCCACCGCCTTGATCAACCTCGCCTGGTTCTCCGGCATGCGGATGTCCTCCAGGTCGAAGCCCTCGGACTCATACTGTCCGTCCCGCCCAGCGTAGAGAATAGCCGCGTCGGAGGACCTCGCGATCTCAACGGCCTCGGCGATGGCGGCGTCCTCAGAGTAATGCTCCTCGAAGCAGAGCGTGGCGGCGTAGGGAGTTGGTTCCCCGACGGTGAGCTCTTGGGGGCCGTCCATGTTGAGTTGGATGTCATAGGCGGCACCCGCTTCCATTGGAACCTGGACGTGGGACTCCAGGAGGATGTGGTTGAAGATGAATTGCTCGGTCGTGACCTCTGGCGCCTTGCCAGAGAGGATCTCTTCGCCATTGACAGATAGGGAGAAGGCACCCGTGCAACGGACCGCTAGGGTATGCTCGCCCGAGGTTTCTGGTGTGAGTTTCGTCGACATCTCCAGGCGCGAGCCGACGGGGTTGACCCCCTCCTTGTGGAAATTACCAGGCGTCCAAACACTAGCCTCTGCTTGGGACTCTTCCAACGCCGGCTCTGAAGCGCTCTTGTTGAAGTACCTGATGTCAACGCCTGGCGCCCCCAAGTGAGACGTTAGGTTGGTGCTTGGTGCCATGGGAATAATCCTCCTTGTTCTCACCCCCGGTGCGTGCTGAACGGTACCGGGAAGCCTCTCTCGTAGAACCTCCAGGGGCGAGATGCGGTACTGCGGCACGCAAGATGCGCTGCCGCCTCCCGCAATCACCGGCTCAGCGGCGTACTCCCCAATGAGGGCCACCCGGGGAGACTCGCCCGCGTTTATTGGCAGTGCGTCGTTGTCATTCTTCAGGAGGACCATCCCACTCGCCGCGACTTCTAGGGCGAGCTTGTTCGTCTCCTCGTTGATCTCTGACCTTTCCGCGGTTAAACCAAGGCAGGACCGGGTTCGATTGCGGAGCTCGAGAGCCCTGGTCACCATCGCGTCAATCTCTTCTTCCGCGACTTTTCCTGTCTCGACAGCCTCGACGAGCCTGTCGCCCCTAAAGACTGGGAATGGCATCTCGATGTCGAGCCCGGCCTTTACTGGCTCGACGGTTGCGTGCGTGCCGAACCAATCGGACATGGTGATGCCCCTGAACCCCCACTCGCCTCGCAGGACACGCTTCATCAGGTCACTGTTCTGGCTGCAGAAACGCCCATCGACCTTGTTGTACCTGCACCGCATCAGCACCGACCCGGCGTACGGCCCCATGGTAATCCGACTTACGCCATCATAACGCCATCGGGGTCAGACCCACGCAAAAGGTGCTGCCAGGCGGCGAGATAGATCTCCCTAACCGCCCGCCCATCAACCTTCTCCCGCACGTCATAATACCTCCTCAACGTCTCCGAGTCGTTGCAGACGAAATGCTTGGGGCACGAGCCGACGCCCCGGGACCGCACCCCGTTCACAAGAGCGGCGGCCAGCTGGCCGGAGAGCAGGGGGTCCTCGCTGAAGCACTCAAAGTTGCGGCCCGCGCGCGGGTCCCGGTGGATGTTGATGGTTGGTCCGAGGACCACCTGCGCGCCTTTCATGCGGGACTGCGCGGCTAGGTGCGTGCCGACGCGGTGGAGGAGCTCGGCGTCCCAGGTTGACGCGTAGCATACTGTGTTGGGGAAGGCTGCTGTTGTTTTGGTGGTGTCGAGTCCGGAGGGGTTGATTCCGCTGGTCGAGTCGGCGACCTGAAGTGGTGTTAGGTTTTGCGGTGTTCAAAGGATAGGGTAGAGAGCAAGATGGACCTTGATTGGTGGTATGCCGTGTTGAGGGAGGCCGGCTATTGTGGAAAAATCTTGGCCTGACAAAAGCGTGACCTTTTCCTTGAATGTCAATCTAGGAAGGAGGGAGGTAAAGTCATCGGTAAATGGTTGGGACTCCATGTTTGGCCAATGTAAGTCTTTGGTCCGAGGGGTACCATCTGCAGAGCAATGCTTTACTCCCATACAGCTTGGGGCGAGGCCAAGTTTTGTGGTCGGACCTGCGCTTCACGTTGTAACTTATTCGTAAGACTTCCCGATCTTGTTGATATGTCTGGCTCGGCAATTCCATACTCCATGTCTTGGCCGTTGATGCGCGCGAGCGGCGGAGAACCTCATTGGTCCTGTCCTCCGGAAACGTGGAGGCGGGGCCGGTGTTTACTCCAGGCCCATCCCGGGAACAAAACTCGGGAAGACGACTGCGCCAGGCCGGTGTGTCCCCCACCGGAAGCTGATACAGGGAGTGGTTTGGGTGTGCTAAAACTCGATATTACCCCAGACAAGGCCGCGGCAAAATCTGGGGTTCGGAAATGCCGAGCGGGGCCGTGTCCGTATCTGGAGGCGGCCCCGGTCAGGGAATGAACAAGCATCGGCGCCTTGACACTTAAGTCGGGGAGTGGATCCCCCCGGGACAACCACATCTACACAATTCCTGTCCGGCACAATCCAATTCAATCTAGGGCTTCTTGCTTATCGCAAGGCTTTATTTTTTCGCAGGCGAAACCTCAAGTCTCTTCTCACCGACTCGTGAACAGGAACCTTCAGCATGGCGGAGAAGAAGAGCGACGAGATTATCGGGAAGGCAGGCGACGAGAACGTGATTGTCCAGCAGGACCTGGACATGACCGCCTGGCAATGCCTCAAGGCCAACCCCAAGATCGTCTTCTGGACGCTCTACGCGAACAGTAAGCCGGCCTCTCACCATCGCTTCCCCCAGACACTCACTTTGGATAGTCGGCTCGATCATGGTGGGATACGAGAACCTGGCGCTGTCGGTCTGCCTCGCAATGCCCGCCTTTCAGTAAGTGACACCAGCTCTCTACCACGCACTATTCATCACCTTCAATTATCTTACACCTTCGCTTTCAGGATGCGCTTCTCCGTTATCGTCAACGGCGAGCCCATCATCCCCGCCTACTGGCAGTCCCTCTGGAGCGCAATGTACAACGTCGCCACCATGCTCGGCTCCGTCTCCGCCGGCTTCATCCAGGACCGTCTCGGCCGCCGCTCCGTCTTCCTCGCCTCCGCTGCCATCGCCGCCGCCGGCATTGCGCTCAGCTTCGTGGCAGAAACGCCCGCCGAGTTCCTCGGTGGCAAGATTGTCTCCGGATATGCGATGGGCTTAATACTTGCGGGGACGCAGACTTGGGTTTCGGAGATTGCGCCGTTGCCTATGCGGGGCATTGCGTTGTCGACGAACACTATCATGTTGGTGAGTAGCCCACGTATTATCCTGGCGCTGATTAGCGGGTTCTGACCATTCGACAGAATATCGGGCTCGTGTTTGCCATCTCGGCCACGTTCAGCCGGGTCTCGATCATGGACGACTCCGCCTTTCGCGTTGTCTTCGCCATAGGCTGGGCCTTCCCCGGCCTCCTTGTGATAGGCATACCCTTCATGCCCGAGTCCCCCTACTGGCTCTCCCAAAAGAACAGGCACGACGCCGCCCGCCGCTCCCTCCAGCGCCTCTCCCCAGTCAACAGCCCGGTAGAGGCCCGCCTCGTCCAGATCCAGCACACCATCGAGACGGAGCGGCGACTCGCGGCCGAGAAGACGTCCTACGCGGAGCTCTTCCGCGGGACGGACCTCCGCCGCACGCGCATCATCTTCGTCTGCATGTACATGGGACAGGTGGCGGGCACCGTCCTCTCCGCCAACGCGCCGTACTTCCTGAACCAGACGGGCATGGACAATCACACCACCGTCGAGCTGCTGCAGATCGCCGTCAGCGTCGGGGCCGCGTCGGCCGTCCTGAACGTCTTTGGAATGATGCGCTTCCGGCCGCGGACGCTGATGTTCTTCGGCGTCGGGCTCTGCGCGGCGCTGTACCTGGCCATGGGCGTCGCGGGGACCATGCCGCGCACGTCGGGCCCGCTGACCGTTATCGGCGTGGCCGTCGCGTTCCCGAGCATTGCTTACGGGCCAGCCATCGGGGCGGCGATGGCTGTGGCGGGCGAGGTGTCCTCCGTCAGGCTGCGATCGAAATCCCTTGCGGTGGCTCAGGCCTTCTCGTCCATCGTTTCTACGATATGGCAGATTGTTCTGCCGTATCTGTTTAATCGGGACCAGGCGAACATGGGAGGGAACCTCGGGTGGATCTTCTTTGGGATGGCGGTTGTGTACTTTGTTATTCTGTACTGTGACGTTCCGAATACGGATAGGAGGACGTATGAGGAGCTGGACCTTATGTTCGAGGAGCGGGTTCCGACGAGGAGGTTTGGTGACTACAAGTTCGAGGACAGTGACGAACTCGCAGCTTAGGGTGGCTTTGGGGATGGGAGGGAGTGGGACATTGGGACATGGAAGTGTGTAAGCTCGGTGGGATCCGGCGCGTCTAGCCACTACCTCAGTTGGAATCATAATGTTCGACATACGCCAGCTTAGGTCGTCACTATCGAAGCAACATATCGCAAAGCTACACAAGGCACTTAAACCCTCCGACCTGGTCCTTGCGATATCCTCATAGGCCGGTGATCCTTGCCATATTCCACTCCTGTCTTAGATTGTGTACCAAAATCACCGCCTCTCCGTTGTAGTTTTAAAGCCGCTGTTTCCGGCAGTGGACAGATGTACCGGACTGAACCGGCCCCTATAGTGTAGACGCCTGACTAGACGCAAAACCCGAATTGGGGGCTGATGAACCCCAAATAGTCGGATAAAAGTCCAACCCGAAGGCCGGGATGTGAAAGCAGGTGCACGAGGTGCTCTCTGGCTGGAAGCAGTCCGGGCACAAGCTTGGGTGCGCGGTATCCGGTGTAGGTATGAAACTTGGCAATTGTCCACGGCCTAGAGCATCCGAGTATGGGGCCACCGTTGTCTGGGTTGAAGGAGGTAGCGCGGGTCTGTTATGCTGCCGCGTCTTGACGACAGGCCCGAGCGTTGCCCTGCTCTTCTGGGTAATACCAGCGAAGAACCCTGTGAACACATGGCACGCCGCCTCGGCGAGGGCGGTAGCAGCCGGTATGCCGCATGACAACTCAATGGCCGTCTGAAGCCTGCCCCCGACCGCTGGCGGGAGGGTGTCGAGCTCGTTTTGGAAGACGGCCTCCACTTCGTCGAGCTCGATGACGGGGTTGAATTCTGGCTCCGGCGTTAGTAGCTTTCCTTTATCCCCCCTTCGTATCTCGTGTGATAGGATTGTGAGGAACTTACCTGCGCCGGGGACGATGTCGTCGCCAGGGAATAAAACTTTCCAAAGGGTTGCCCAGTCGAGGACTTGTCGCTTCGCAGTTCGGTCTCGCAGCCGGTCGAGAACTTCAGGGCCGATACCATCCTCTAGGTCTGGGGCGCTCTCCGGCGTCACGCCCGCTCCAACACGACACATATCCCCCGACTCCGCGCGCAAATGGCCGTCAAGATCCGCTTGTGTGGAAAACCCCTCCCCGCAGCGAGCACAAGTAACCAGAGACGGCTGTGCAGGCCTCTTGTGGAAATTAACGACATGGCGTCTTTGCAGAAGTGTTAGCTTCACACGTGAGAGAGATGACTAGCTCCCGAGGCAATGGGAGCACTTACTTCAGGAGAGTTATCGAGGAGAATGTCTGGGTCGAGCAGTTCAGGTGGGAGCGGACGTTGAACCGGAGGGGGTTGCGCTTCCGAAACGGACAGCCGAGGCCAGCATAGCGCCTCTGTTTCATGTTCGGAGCTCCTTTGTTGGGGTTGGCTCCCTGATCGTTTTCTCCAACATCTTCGCCGTCATCGTCACCGCCGAATTCGTCAGGTGCACCGGTGGCCAGACGCTGCCGCTTTGCTGGCCTATGCCTATAAGAGCCTCTTAAGACCGTAGTCCCTGACCCGGCCGGCTGGGGCGGACCATTCTGAGCCGTGTGATGATTGTAGCGCCCGAGGATGTGGGAGATTTCGCCAACGCAGTGATAGATGCTTTCCCACACCTCGGTTGGAGTGTCTAGCTCATCCAGACTGGTTGAGAAAGCCTCCTTCAGCACGGCGTTGCAGATGTCGTCTGTCGTCGAAATACGCGTAGGCGGTGCTGAGGTGCTGTTGCTGCCACTCTCCGACCTGCTCGAGATCTGGACATCTGGCGGGAAATGATCCGCGTCTCCAATATTTGCTTTGTCCTTCTCGCCATCACGCGAGGGCTTTCCTGCCGATTGCGACTTCGAGGGGGGGTCTAGTTTATCTGTCCACCCCCGGAACTGATCGGCGAGTTGAGCACGGGTGACGGGAAGACTGGTGCTGTCTAACGAGAATGACGGGGACCGTAAAGCGTGGGATACGACATTGGGGGGGCGTTCCGATGGCGGCTTGCGCGGACGGTCCCTGTCGCTAGATTCCGTCGGGATTTCGGCATCCGGCCACGGGGACTGGGTAGGACTTTTCAAAGCAAAGGAGCGTATCGAGTTTGAGGTTGACCGGGAGTCCCGCCGGAGGGCTCGGGCGCATCTTTTGCCCCAGAAAGGGTTATTCACGCTACTACTAGGATGCGGGCGGGCTGGCTGGGAGACCGGTGCAGAGTTCCAATTAATTTCTGACGATTGCAATTCGATGTCGTAGGTGGAGAGCGTGTCGGAGAGCGTGGGACGAGAGAGCATCTGCCCGAAACGAGGGGGCGAGTTGTCGCTCTCCAGTTCGAGCATTCTCTCCAAGGCCTGCGTACATTGGAGGAGGCTTCGGCCTATGTGACTTCGTTAGCCCACGCCATGGGAGGACAAGGATCGGGGGGCTCGTACCATTCGGCAACTGGACAGCGAGTATGTCGTAGGTAGGGCAGTTCGCTCTCACGAAGCCCGCGAGGGCCTCCGGGTCCACGTTGCTGGTCTTGATTGCCTCCGCGAGGAGGGCGCGCTATCCGGTTCGCACTGCGTTAGATCAGGACCATAGCGAGGAGGCGCCTAGACTTAGGCTTAGCGACGAGTGCCTACCTTCTCGTCGTCGCTCAACGGCGTCTCCATCTTGGCGGACTGGGGGGGGGGGGGGGGGGGGGCAGGGAAAGTGAGTGTGGTGGCCGGTACCAAAACGAAAAG